>JAJOZX010002623.1:265000-628821 GCA_023014485.1 Bathynomus jamesi | reverse complement strand
GTTATGGGTGTGCCTGTAACTCCTCTGAGTTGCCAGGAAGGTGCCTTAATTTCATATTTATAATCTGTACTCTCTAGTAACTACTCTGCACATTGTTTCTTAATTAATGTCGCATGTGCTCCTGTATCTAGGAGAGCGGTTAACTCTCGGTTATCTGTGCTGCAATTTATTATTAAATCTAGTAGGTTCGCACCTTTAATCCTGATGGGTAGTTTGTGTGTGTATTTGGGTCTATTACTGCTATTTAGGAAGGAGGAGGCTGAACTGCTGCCTCCAAAGTGAGATCTAAAAAAGAACTTGAACTGACTTCTATGGGAGGACCTGAGTCATATGCTACGGGATCACCATACACTGGAGGGTCTTGGAAAGTGTACTCTGGGGAAACTGATTCTTCAACGGGTACTTCTACGTACCGAACCATCAGACCTTGCTGATTATATTGGGATCTGGACATCGAGTAATAGTGTGGTTGACCTTGTGGTCGTGATCTGTTTGGTGGGTGGTTCTGTTGAGGATGGGAACTAACTGGTTTCTGAGAATTGGAGGACTTTTGGGAACGTTGGTGATTTGATTTCTGGAAATGGGGCCTGTACCCTACAGGGGCTTTGTCGGCACATTTTTGTCGGTCGCCACGGCGATGACCATGCTCATGACAGTGGGAGCAATACGGGAGATAATTGCATTGATTCATCGTGTGCCCAAACCTATCGCAATTAAAACACTGAGGAGGAGGGCGTGCATTCTGGGTTTGTGGGGCTTGTTTCTGAGGTGGTGTTCCCTGCATCGGCCTAGATTTATGAGGTTGTTGTTGCTGTTGCTGTTGTTGCTGTTGCTGCTGCTGAATGTAGTGTATGGGGGTCTCTCTACCCTTCCGGTAGCTCTGGCTCGCTAAGTCTGGGTAATGTTCTCTTGTTTTATTTATGGCTACACTTACTGGTTTGTCAATATTTAGACACTCTTGAATTTTCTTTTTAGGTGCTACGGGTAGGTTTTGGTAAATGGATGCTGCTACTATTAGGTTTCTTTGCTTGGAAGTGAATGTAATGTCGCATGCATTTTCTGCGGCTCGGAGGGCTTCTCCTACGAGTTTTTGTGTTCGTGTAATAAAATTATTTAAATCTTCATGTTCTTCTTTCTTCCATTTAGCTTGGAAGACAGCTTCTAACGTGGCCAAAGGTTGTGCGAGTGTTATTTCTTTGAAAAATTCTAATCAGTGTTTTTTAAAAATGTCCCAAGTTGTAGCTTCGCTAATAGATGGGACGTATGTAACGGTATCATGGCCATTCCCCTCTTTAGGGCCAATAAGCCTTTTAGCTTCCCTAATCTTTATGTCATCATCTGTGATGTTTTCGCGTAAGAAATGCTGTTCTAGAGACTAAATCCAAGGTCATACGCGGGGTTCAACGAAGTAATTAACTATGGTTCCCTTAAAAATTAGGACAGTATGGGGAAGGTTTACAAGTCTACGTAAGTTAATGAGTGTCTTTCCAAACTACTCTATCTAAGAAATACACAAATAATGCACAACAATTTGCCTAACTAGGAAAAAATTTGAAAAAATTGTAAACAAAATAATAAAAAAAATGTAAACAAAATTTCACTCGAATGTACGCGAATGTACGGTAATACGAGGGTACTTCAATAAGTATCCGCACATTTTATTTTAGTGATAATATATTATATATAATATATACTCGTAATAACGAGACAAACTGAGCTCTCTAGGCTTATTTAGGCTAGCAACAGTATAGGCTTATTTAGGCTACTCGTAGCTGTCACATATCGTACGAGTAGTGAGCATGGCCGCGCCGCTTTCAATTTGTACTCTGAAAGAACAGAGATCCGTGGTTCGTTTTTTTGTGGCGAGGTGTGAAAGGAGCTGAATTCACGCGCGTTTATGTGCTCAGTATGGGAATAATGCGTTACCACGGCGAAGTGTGTACGACTGGATTCAAATGTTCAAGGAAGATCGGACATGTGTGACAGATGCTCAGCGCTCAGGATGACCGTCAACATCAATCAGTGGTGACAAGCAGGAAGAAGCCAGAGCCATGATTTTCGATGACAGAAGATTAACAATAAAAGAAATTGCATCTTCATTAGACATCAGTCAAGGGTCAGCCTAGTCGATAGTTCATGACATTCTTGGCTTTCTCAAGGTTTGTGTAAAATGGGTGCCCAAACAGTTGACAGGAGAGCACAAGCGTAATTGTATGGACGTCTGCTCTCGTCTTTTGGCGGAGTATCATAATAAAGGTGAAAACCTTTTGGAGCGCATTATCACTGGAGATGAAACCTGGATCCATCACTATGAACCAGAAAGCAAACGACAGAGCATGCAATGGAAGCATCCAACATCCCCCGTTGCAATGAAGTTCAAAGCGCAGCCGTCAGCAGGTAAAGTTATGCTAACACTGTTTTGGGATACACGAGGCCCTATCCTTCGACATTATTTAGAGCGTGGAACTACAGTAACAAGTGCAACGGATTCTGACATGCTTCGGAATGAGTTAAAGCAAGCAATTCGCACAAAACGGAGAGGGAGATTGTCGGAAGGTGTTATTCTGTTACAAGACAATGCGCGCCCTCATACCGCTGCACAGACTAGAAAATGCCTTCAAGAACTTAAATTTGAAGTTTTCGACCATCCAGCCTACAGTCCAGACCTGGCACCTTCGGATTTTTACCTGTTTGGACCACTGAAAGACGCTTTGAGAGAGGTCAGCGATTCCAAGGCGATGATGACCTGAAGGAGGCGGTGCATGACTGGCTACGCACACAGCCAAAAACATTCTTTTGTGATGGCATTAGGACGCTTGTAGATCGCTGGACTAAGTGTATTGAGAAACAGGGAGGCTATGTTGAAAAGTGGTGTTTATAATCTATCAGATGTGAAAATAAAAAGAAAATAAAAAGTGTGGATACTTATTCAATTACCTTCGTATTATGATTGGCACATCAAATAAAATTATTCTGTGTTAACTATAATAGTCGAAATATCTCGGTTTCAGTAAAAAGAAATGTATCACTGGTGTATGGAATGTTCACTGTGTTTTCTGTTAATTGTGGCTTGATAGTAATTACTAACTGTTAATTATACTGTCTTCTCGAATGTTTAGTAATTAATTTGAAAAAAGGATCTGTATTTATCAAGATTCCTTGAAGACGTGTCCTGAAGACGTTTCTTGCTGGCCACTTTTTCCTGGACGGAGAATGGGCGTGGAGAACTTGGAGTCGTGACACACCGGTCGAATGATGGACGTAACAAACTGGAAGTCGTGACACGCCGCTCAACTGAATGTTGGTTCTAGTTCCAGGTTCTAGAAGACCCGAAGAAACCTGGTTGCAGAGGTCGCCAGTTGTTAACCCCTCCGTCTATGGCCTTGGTCGGTTCGAAATTGACGGGGGTTCTGGTTAGGTGGCAGCAACGGATTTGTTGCTCTGGAGTATCTGGTACCGTATAGGGAATCGCAGAAGTTTCTCTTATACTACTCTCCAATTTCTTCTCGTAGTGGATCGGAGGATTCTGTGGAGCTTACTAAATTCTCTGAGGGTTTCCCGATTCTTCTTGTAACGTATCGGGAAAATATTTTTCTCTAATCAAAATTAAGTTCTATGAAGAGAGCAAGGCTCGAAAGAGAAGACAAAGATATTCTCTTACTGTAGTTTACTGCTAAAATGTTACAGGTAATGATCAGCCTCTAAGTTAGATCACACAATCAGAATGAATAGTTGAAAAATTGTTCGGCTTTATATACTAAATTTTTGGTGACATCATTATTATTTAATATTGATTTGTTTTGTTTTTTATTCTCAATAGGCTGCATTATTTTGAAAAATATTTGAAGATAAGGTAAATATTTTAGCTGTAGCAATGTCTAGACAGATAAGCAAGATATTTGAAGATGAAGCCATATTTTTATTTTAAACCGCATATTGACAGATCTGATGTCATGATCTGCCGAGTTAACTAAAAAGAAGTTACAAAAAAGCACACAACTATTTCCCTTCTAGGAAAAATGTGCCTTCTCCAGTATAATAAATCACACTTTTTTAAAAATGCACACACACACACACACACACACATATATATATATATATATATATATATAATATATATATATATATATATAGAGAGAGAGAGATGAGAGAGAGAGAGAGAGAGAGAGAGAGAGAGAGAGAGAGAGAGAGACAAAGAAATAGACAGAAATTCCTCTTTTCTCGCCGTTCGCAGACATCTTGGAATCATCAGGAATCGAAAAACACACGTGGTTTGTAAAGGAGAGAGAGTAGCAGGGGCGCAAAAGGAGAGAGATGCAGTGCAATTGCAAATGTTGATCAATGTTGCAAGAGAGTCAGCACCACCACCCTTATTGCAAGGCACCCCCCAGTGGGAGTGGGTTGTTGCAAAAGCAACAAGGGTTATGCAACTTGGAGGCGGAGTTATCCGTCAAGAGAAAGAGAGGAAAAGGAGAGAGGAAGAGAGGTGTTCGCCTGGCAGGAGCCAAGCGCATATTAAGACTTCAGCCGAGCACACGCTGCCTTATAGGCCCCTAATCAGCCAGTTGGCTTAATCAGCCAGTACCTCCAGTCATTATCAGCCAGCTGGCACAGTGTATACTTCGTTTTGGCACGTACATACCCGCCTATACGCCCATAAAATATTACGCACACACGATTATATGCGCCAGGTTCGAGACCCGGTGGCGGCGCGTCCTTCCACGGTTGGTAGATAAATGGGAAACCAGGGTAACCTAATAATCCGTGTTAAACTGTAGGTCTAAGGTGGAGTGAAACATCCTTTCACAATTGGTAGATAAATGGGTAACAATGGTGTCCTAACAGGGATCCCTCTCGCGCGCTCTCTCTTATGTATACCCCGTTAAAAAGTAGGTCTAGGGCGGGGTGAAAAGTTTGGCATTCGCCAGAATGAACAATTCTGGCCGAAGCCATCGAAAGCAAAGGTTGTCCTATATATGTACAATTTTCTCTCTCTCTCTCTCTCTCTCTCTCTCAGCGACAGTCGTTGCTCATAGAATAGACAAACTGAGCGCGTTTAAGGCTCCTGGGCCAGACCAGTTTCTCCCCAGTGTTTTGCGAGAAGTGCGCGACCAGGTGGCTCCCCACCTGGCTACAGTCTTCAACAAATCGTTGGTGATGGGCCAGGTGCCTGGAGGGAGGCCAACGTGACCCCTATCTTTAAGAAAGGGGATCACGAAAGTCCAGGGAACTATCGTCCCATTAGTCTCACTTCAGTTGTAGGTAAATTATTAGAAAGGATAATAGCTGATAGAATCGTTGACCATTTGGATTCCTACAAGCTGCTTGGGGACTCCCAACATGGGTTTAGACGGCATAGGTCGTGTCTCACCAACTTGCTCGAGTTTTTCCACGTCATGTTGAGTGAGTACGATAAGAGTAGGGCGATTGATATACTTTATCTCGACTTTCAGAAAGCCTTTGATAAGGTACCTCACCGCCGGCTAATGGCGAAAGTGCGCGCGCTGGGTATCGGTGGGGAAATAGGTAGGTGGATTGAAAACTGGCTGAGGAATAGGCGGCAGAGGGTGGTAATTAAAGGGGCTAGTTCGGGTTGGGCCTCGGTCACTAGTGGGGTTCCTCAGGGTTCCGTTTTGGGGCCACTGTTGTTTACCATTTACATAAATGATATCGACGGTGGCATCGTCAGTCGGATCGCCAAATTCGCTGATGACACCAAGCTTGGGGCCAATGTTGGGACGCCCGAAGCGATCGAGGAACTGCGTGCGGACCTAGGTAGGATAGGAGAGTGGTCCGAAAAATGGCAAATGCCGTTTAACTTGGGTAAATGCAAAGTGATGCACATTGGCTACGCCAATCCCAAGTCGGACAACTCGATGTTGGGCAGTAATATCGAGGTGACTGATTTAGAAAAGGACTTGGGTGTGCTAATTAGCAGCGACCTTAAGTTTACGAAACAGTGCGTAGAGGTGGAAAAGAAAGCCCAGAAACTATTGGGTTATATCAGGAGGCAATTTCAGTTTCGGAACAAGGAGATTGTGCTCTCACTGTACAATTCCCTTGTTCGGCCGCACCTGGAGTATGCTGTGCAGTTCTGGTCGCCCACCCTCAGGAAAGATATTGAGAGGCTGGAGCGAGTGCAGGCGAGGGCCACAAAGTTAATCCCTTCCGTTAGGCATATGGGCTACAATCGACGGTTACGCGCCCTGAACTTGTTTTCGCTTGAAACTCGGAGGCTGCGCGGTCAACTGATCGAAGTTTTCAAGCTCTTACGCGGGTTCAACGATGTCGATTTTAGAAGTATGTTTAGTTTAAATGATAACCCAACTCGCAACAATGGTTGGAAGTTGGATTTGAAACGGTTTAGGACTAGTGTGTGTGGGAATTACTTTACGTATAAGATCTGTGACACATGGAACAGGTTACCTTCGGAAGTTGTGAACAGTTCCTCTGTGGATCAGTTCAAGAAAAGGTTAGACGAAATCTTGCACACTATTTGAGTGTGTAAAGACATTTAGGACCTCAGTCTGCGGAAATTTCTTTTCCTATAAAATAGTTAATATCTGGAACCAACTTCCCTCAGAGGTTGTTTCCAGTCAAAGTGTAAATCTGTTTACAAATAGGCTAGACAAAGTACTGAACACTCATAGTTTAAGATTAAAACCTCAGAAAACTCTGCAGGAGTTCGCTTGCTCGGTGTCTCTGTGAGCAAGCTAAATATAGAGCTATTTATATATTCTCCACTTTCCTGTAAATTTCCTTGGCTACTTTTCCAGGGTCAAGGTATTTTCTTCAACCTTTTTCCGTACCTGCCTCTGGCAGGGAGGGAGCGGAGGGTGGGGAGAGAGCCTTCTACTTTTCTATCCAGTTTTCTACTACTGCTAGGATAGTTGAAAGAAAAATAAACTTTTAATAACAGGAACAGTTCCTCTGTAGATCAGTTCAAGAAAAGGTTAGACCAAATCTTGCACACTATTTGAGTGTGTAGAAAATTTTCCCTGGCACCCGTTGCCATTGGTACCTCCTCGGTATGGGCCGCAAGGCCTTTTGAGGTACTTCTTTTCCTTGTAACTCCTTGTAACTCTCTCTCTCTCTCTCTCTCGCTGGGAATGATCACGGTCTGATTAGGTTCCGCGTGTGCGTCCCTCGGGTGAAGCGTAGTAACTCGAGAGGCAGTAAGCTCGATCTCCGGCGGGCGGACTTTGTTAGCCTCAGGATAGCGTATGTGAGATGGGGTTCGAGGTCGGCGGCGATGTTGAGGGAGTGTGGAGTGCATTCCGAGACGAGTTTATGGTGCTGCAGTCTGCTGCCATACCCTCAAAACCGGTCACCCCTGCTTCAACGCAGCCTAAGTGGTTCAATCGTGACATCGCTTCGGCTATCCGAAATAGGAAAGTAGCGTATAGGAGGGCGAATGCCAATCGTTCCCATGAGAACACTGAAGCGTATGTCCGCCTGTGTAGGGAAGTGAAGGCGAAGGTTAGGCTAGCGAAACGTAACGAAGAACTACGGGTGGCAAACCTCTGCAAGGGCAACCCTAAGGAGTTCTTCAGTTATGTTAATAGTAGAAAGCCCATGAGTACTTTGCGGGAGTGTTCACCAGGGAGGACACCCGCATCATCCCCGAGCCAGGCGTGAGGCACGAAGGTGCTGGCCTGAATAGTGTTCGATGTACCGCGACAGTCGTTGCCGATAGAATAGACAAACTAAGCGCGTTTAAAGCTCCTGGGCCAGACCAGTTTCTCCCCAGTGTTGCGGGAGGTGCGCGACCAAGTGGCTCCCCACCTGGCTACAGTCTTCAACAAATCGTTGGAGACGGGCCAGGTGCCTGGTGACTGGAGGGAAGCCAACGTGACCCCTATCTTTAAGAAAGGGTATCACGAAAGTCCAGGGAACTATCGTCCCATTAGTCTCACTTCAGTTGTAGGTAAATTATTAGAGGGGATAATAGCGGATAGGATCGTTGACCATTTGGATTCGTACAAGCTGCTTGGGGACTCCCAACATGGGTTCAGACGGCATAGGTCGTGTCTCACCAACTTGCTCGAGTTTTTCCACGTCATGTTGAGTGAGTACGATCAGAGTAGGGCGATTGATATACTTTATCTCGACTTTCAGAAAGCCTTTGATAAGGTACCTCATCGCCGGCTAATGGCGAAAGTGCGCGCGCTGGGTATCGGTGGGGAAATAGGTAGGTGGTTTGAAAACTGGCTGAGGAATAGGCGGCAGAGGGTTGTAATTAAAGGGGCTAGTTCGGGTTGGGCCTCGGTCACTAGTGGGGTTCCTCAGGGTTCCGTTTTGGGGCCACTGTTGTTTATCATTTACATAAATGATATCGACGGTGGCATCGTGTGTCGGATCGCCAAATTCGCTGATGACACCAAGCTTGGGGCCAATGTTGGGACGCCCAAAGCGATCGAGGAACTGCGTGCGGACCTAGGTAGGATAGGAGAGTGGTCCGAAAAATGGCAAATGCCGTTTAACTTGGGTAAATGCAAAGTGATGCACATTGGCTACGCCAATCCCAAGTCGGACTACTCGATGTTGGGGAGTAATAGAGTAATATCGAGGTGACTTATTTAGAAAAGGACTTGGGTGTGCTAATTAGCAGCAACCTTAAGTTTACGAAACAGTGCGTAGAGGTGGAAAAGAAAGCGCAGAAACTATTGGGTTATATCAGGAGGCAATTTCAGTTTCGGAACAAGGAGATTGTGCTCTCTGTACAATTCCCTGGTTCGGCCGCACCTGGAGTATGCAGTGCAGTTCTGGTCGCCCACCCTCAGGAAAGATATTGAGAGGCTGGAGCGAGTGCAGGCGAGGGCCACAAAGTTAATCCCTTCCATTAGGCATATGGGCTAAAATCGACGGTTACGCGCCCTGAACTTGTTTTCGCTGGAAACTCGGAGGCTGCGCGGTCAACTGATCGAGGTTTTCAAGCTCTTACGCGGGTTCAACAATGTTGATTTTAGAAGCATGTTTAGTTTAAATGATAACCCAACTCTCAACAATGGTTGGAAGTTGGATTTGAAACGGTTTAGGACTAGTGTGTGTGGGAATTACTTTACGTATAAGATCTGTGACAGATGGAACAGGTTACCTTCAGAAGTTGTGAACAGTTCCTCTGTGGATCAGTTCAAGAAAAGGTTAGACCAAATCTTGCACACTATTTGAGTGTGTCCAAAATTTTCCGTGGCACCCGTTGCCATTGGTAGCTCCTCGGTGTGGGCCGCAAGGCCTTTTGAGGTACTTCTTTTCCTTGTAACTCCTTGTAACTCTCTTCCTCTTTCGCTCTCGCTCTCTTTCGCTCTCTCTCTCTCTCTTCCTTTCTCTCTCGCTCTCCCTCTCTCCCTCACTCTTATACTGTATATACCCGTTGAAAGTAGGTCTAGGGCTGGGTGAAAAGTTTTACCTTCGCCAGAATGAACAATTCGGGCCGAAGCCATCAAAAGCAAAGGTGATCCTATATATGTACAAATCTCTCTCTCTCTCTCGCTCTCTCTCTCGCTCTCTCTCTCTCTCTCTCTCATATATATATATATATATATATATATATATATACCCGTTGAAAGTAGGTCTAGGGCTGGGTGAAAAGTTTTGCCTTCGCCAGAATGAACAATTCGGGCCGAAGCCATCGAAAGCAAAGGTGATCCTATATATGTACAAATCTCTCTCTCTCTCTCACCATATATAATATATATATATACACACACAATTATGTTAAACACCGTTCTGAAAATTGTGTTTGGCGCAGAAGTTTATGATATCGAAATAAACTTTGGCGTTTAATGATCTGCATCCATCACACATGTTATTTTTTAAAATTTATTTATTGTATCGTACGCGAATTCTGGGGCCCAAACAAATATATATCTCTCTCTCTCTCTCTCCTCTCTCTCTTTCTCTCTCCTCTCTCTCTTTCTCTCTCCTCTCTCTCTTTCTCTCTCCTCTCTCTCTTCTCTCTCCTCTCTCTCCTCTCTCTCCTCTCTCTCCTCTCTCTCTCCTCTCTTTCTCTCTCCTTTCCTGAGGCCCACCCTCAGGAAAGATATTGAGAGGCTGGAGCGAGTGCAGGCGAGGGCCACAAAGTTAATCCCTTCCGTTAGGCATATGGGCTACAATCGACGGTTACGCGCCCTGAACTTGTTTTCGCTTGAAACTCGGAGGCTGCGCGGTCAACTGATCGAGGTTTTCAAGCTCTTACGAGGGTTCAACGATGTCGATTTTAGAAGTATGTTTAGTTTAAATGATAACCCAACTCGCAACAATGGTTGGAAGTTGGATTTGAAACGGTTTAGGACTAGTGTGTGTGGGAATTACGTTACGTATAAGATCTGTGACACATGGAACAGGTTACCTTCGGAAGTTGTGAACAGTTCCTCTGTGGATCAGTTCAAGAAAAGGTTAGACGAAATCTTGCACACTATTTGAGTGTGTAAAGACATTTAGGACCTCAGTCTGCGGAAATTTCTTTTCCTGTAAAATAGTTGATATCTGGAACCAACTTCCCTCAGAGGATGTTTCCAGTCAAAGTGTAAATCTGTTTAAAAATAGGCTAGACAAAGTACAGAACACACTCATAGTTTAAGATTAAAACCTCAGAAAACTCTGCAGGAGTTCGCTTGCTCGGTGTCTCTGTGAGCAAGCTAAATATAGAGCTATTTATATATTCTCCACTTTCCTGTAAAATTTCCTTGGCTACTTTTCCAGGGTCAAGGTATTTTCTTCAACCTTTTTCCGTACCTGCCTCTGGCAGGGAGGGAGCGGAGGGTGGGGAGAGAGCCTTCTACTTTTCTATCCAGTTTTCTACTACTGCTAGCATAGTTTGAAAGACAAAATTTTCCCTGGCACCCGTTGCCATTGGTACCTCCTCGGTATGGGCCGCAAGGCCTTTTGAGGTACTTCTTTTCCTTGTAACTCTCTCTCTCTCTCTCTCTATATATATATATATATATATATATATATATATATATATATATATATATATATATATATATATATATATATTAGTGATGGATCGAGTGGTCGGTTTTTCACAACCGCGGTTGCGGTTATCATATACTAGGAAAAATGCGTAATTATTAACTGGATTTAGCCACTATAGTGCGATTTAGCCACACTTGGTACATAATATATACTAAATAGTATTTATTTAGTAAATACCTTATGTTGAACACAAGTTTTGCAATACACCGCTACCGCTATTTGTGTGTTGCAAAACTTGTGTTCAACATAAGGTATTTACTAAATAAATACTATTTAAATGAAGTATATTCTAAACTTATATAGCTATTATGAAAGAATAGGTCAAATTAATTAAAACCATATTTTGCACTAAGTGTGTTACCAGGATGAGGGACGAGGACCCATCGCACTGTTCATCCCACCTACCACTTTCCCAAGCCTCCACCCATTGGAAAGTTATGGATTATTATTCATTTGAAAAACTGATGTCAAACTTAATGACAGGCAGTGTGAATTTCAAGAATAATATTTTTGCTGCATTTTCACCTTTCAAGCGGCAACGCCTCTCATCGTACAACGTTCCCGCTCCACTGAAGAGCTGCTCGCTTGGAATGCTACTTGAAGGGCAAGCAAGATATGTTCTTGCAATACAGCCAATTAAAATTAACTAAGCTTTTACAACCGCAACCGCACTTATGGAACGGCGGTTGCGGTTACGGTTGCGAATTTTTGTGCGGTTGTAGTGCGGTTGCGGTTATTCGATCCATCACTAATATATATATATATATATATATATATATACACACAATTATGTTAAACACCGTTCTGAAATTGTTTGACAGAAGTTTATGATATCGAAATAAACTTTGGCGTTTAATGATCCGCATCCATCACATCTGTTATTTTTTAAAATTTATTTATTGTATCGTACGCGAATTCTGGGGCCCAAACAAATCTCTCTCTCTCTCTCTCTCTCTCTCTCTCTCTCTCTCTCGTGTGCTAATTAGCAGCGACCTTAAGTTTACGAAACAGTGTGTAGAGGTGGAAAAGAAAGCCCAGAAACTATTGGGTTATATCAGGAGGCAATTTCAGTTTCGGAACAAGGAGATTGTGCTCTCACTGTACAATTCCCTTGTTCGGCCGCACCTGGAGTATGCTGTGCAGTTCTGGTCGCCCACCCTCAGGAAAGATATTGAGAGGCTGGAGGGAGTGCAGGCGAGGGCCACAAAGTTAATCCCTTCCGTTAGGCATATGGGCTACAATCGACGGTTACGCGCCCTGAACTTGTTTTCGCTTGAAACTCGGAGGCTGCGCGGTCAACTGATCGAGGTTTTCAAGCTCTTACGCGGGTTCAACGATGTCGATTTTAGAAGTATGTTTAGTTTAAATGATAACCCAACTCGCAACAATGGTTGGAAGTTGGATTTGAAACGGTTTAGGACTAGTGTGTGTGGGAATTACTTTACGTATAAGATCTGTGACACATGGAACAGGTTACCTTCGGAAGTTGTGAACAGTTCCTCTGTGGATCAGTTCAAGAAAAGGTTAGACGAAATCTTGCACACTATTTGAGTGTGTAAAGACATTTAGGACCTCAGTCTGCGGAAATTTCTTTTCCTATAAAATAGTTAATATCTGGAACCAACTTCCCTCAGAGGTTGTTTCCAGTCAAAGTAAATCTGTTTACAAATAGGCTAGACAAAGTACTGAACACACTCATAGTTTAAGATTAAAACCTCAGAAAACTCTGCAGGAGTTCGCTTGCTCGGTGTCTCTGTGAGCAAGCTAAATATAGAGCTATTTATATATTCTCCACTTTCCTGTAAAATTTCCTTGGCTACTTTTCCAGGGTCAAGGTATTTTCTTCAACCTTTTTCCGTACCTGCCTCTGGCAGGGAGGGAGCGGAGGGTGGGGAGAGAGCCTTCTACTTTTCTATCCAGTTTTCTACTACTGCTAGGATAGTTGAAAGAAAAATAAACTTTCACAAAATTTTCCCTGGCACCCGTTGCCATTGGTACCTCCTCGGTATGGGCCGCAAGGCCTTTTGAGGTACTTCTTTTCCTTGTAACTCCTTGTAACTCTCTCTCTCTCTCTCTCTCTCTCTCTCTCTCTCTCTCTCTCTCTCTCTCTCGGGGCAGAATACAAGACCAAAAACAACGCATTTCTCTCTCTCCATGAATGGGAATATCTGACACGCCCCAGATTTCACGAGGCAGCCAATCACAGCCCTGTAGGCGGTGCTCAGAACATATGTTTGGCTGCTATGCGGGCCTACGCGTCAAGCGCCGCCCAAAATTCACTGATAGCCAATATGAAGCTCGCGTTTCATGTGTTGTAGGTTGATCACGATCCCGTTTATAAAAGGGGCACTTTCATCTCAGGACGTCATTTCAGTAGTTTTCTCGCTTAGTGCTTTTGAAATACCAACCATGAGTCACTTATACAACTCTCCCGAATTGTTTGAAGATGAAGATTTCTACCCAGCGGCTGCTCTCCACCTTTTCAACGCTGTTGACCAGAATGAACTTCTATCAACGCAGGGTTACAGAAATTTGTGTCAGCCAGAACGATTTTCCCGCTAACGACTTCGCAGAGATGTAAGTAATTAATTTGTGATTATGTACTCCGGTTCATTCATTGCATGTATTATAATTTTTAAAATTCGTGATAAAGCGAAGTGAATTATGCTTTGTGATCATAATTTGCCAGGCGTCCTAATCGGGGTTTTCCCTCATTGTATCTCTTTTAATTATTGTCTCATTTTCTGTCTCCTTTGCGGTTATTTCGGCATATATAATATATATATATATATATATATATATATATATTATATATATATATATATATATATATATATATATATATATATACAGGGGTTGGACAAAATAATATGAACACCTTGATAAATGGCGGTTTTTATTCTTAATATGGAGTTGGTCCTCCTTTAGCGGCAATAACAGCTGCAATTCGTAGGGGAATTGATTCATACAGCTTTTGGACAGTGGCTAGAGGAATCCTGAGCCATTCTTCGAGCAAACCCTGCTCCAGTTCCTCCAAAGACGCCGGCGGTGGGAATCGGCTTCTGACCTGCTGCTCCAACTGACACCACAGATGCTCGATAATGTTAAGATCCGGGGATTGTGGAGGCCAATCCAAGCGTTCTACTTCACTAACATGCTCTTCAAACCAGTTTTTAACGACCCCAGCGGTGTTGATTGGTGCATTATCATCCTGGAAGACGGCGCCGCCATTGGGAAACAGCGTTTGGACCATGGGATGGACCTGGTCAGCCAATATTGACCGATAGACCTGAGCGTTAACCCTACCATGCAGTACTACAGCTGGGCCAAGAGTATTCCACGATATTGCTGCCCAAACCATCACAGATCCGCCTCCATGCTTAACGGTTGGGGTCAGGCAGTCGGGGTCATAAGCATCTTTAGGCTGTCTCCAGACGTAAACTCGACCGGAACATGGAAATAGCGTAAAGGAGGATTCGTCGGAGTAGACTACATTCTTCCACCGGTCCATTGACCAATTCTTATGGTCATTACACCATTTTCTGCGCCGCTCAATGTTGATGTGCGAAAGGAAGGGTTTGGCAATTGCAGCCCTCCCATGGTATCCAGCTCCATGGCGCTCGCGACGTACAGTTCTGGTATTGGTTTTTACGTTTTGAATGAATGATTAAAAACTAAATTGAATTAAACCAACACAAAGACTGAAGCTAGAGTCACTGTCCTGGCTGACGCCAGACGATTTGAGGCTCTAACCTAGTACTCATAAAAAGATGAAGAGGTTGAAAAGAATTTAATCCGTTCAACGGCGAACAAAATTACAGTACAATCCTACTCACCAATGAACCTTCGAAAATGAAATAATACTTACAATACTAATTACCTTAAATTAATCTGAAAAGAAATCTTAAATTAGACTAACCTACCTAACTTTATACAAATTATATAAAGCCTACAAATGAAAAATAATTTGAATACAATTGAACACAGTTTGACACCTTACGTGGCTAGACGCCCTCGTAAGCAAATAGTTGAAAATTTGAACTGGACGCTTTGCGATCCAATGAGCAAGTGCGTTGCCGCTGAAGGCGGCGACCTGAAGTGCGAAAGACAGTGACGTCACGCCACTATGTGACGAAACCACTTATGTAGATTTCACATACCAACCAAATTAGGTTTGGATTGGGTGTGGTTTGATATTTTAAGATATTTTTTAATAACCTGCCCGGCATGAACTGCAGTAATCCTAATTAGTGGATTATTGCAGGCATTTTGATCTAATGATATCCGAATTTTAAAACCAATTTTAATTTAGAAAATAAATTTGATAAATTTAATTACATTCTCTTAAATCTTTAAGGCGTTGAAGACACCTTAAAGCAGCTTGTCTCTTAGGCCGAGAGACTTGAGGATTTTGATTGCTGCTATCGCTAGGATCAAGAACAACTTCTGAATTTTGACTCATTGTCGGTTTCGTTTCTAGTACCCGTATGAGTGATAGAGATCTCGAGAGGGTATAAATGACAAATTGGGTAATTGACAATTTGACCGTCAGAGCGTTTAAGTTGGACGCTTCTGACTTTATTATCTTCACCGAAGAAAAGCTTTAATATCCTACCCATTTGCCAGAAGGGCCTGATCTTTGAAGGTGATTTTATTAGCACTACGTCGTTTACTTTGACTCTATTGACCCAATTGCTTTGAAACAGATCGCGACTATATTCTCGTAAACTTAGTAAATAGGACTCGTACCACAAAGTTCTAAAGTGATCGAATTTCTCGTTTAATACACTGAACGACTTGTTCAAGTCCTCACGAGAGGGCGGATCTTGCGTCCATAAGGGATCGTCCGAATCGTCGTTTCCTAATTTTAGTGCTATGCTAGAATTACTGTGAATTTTAAGAAATGAGTTAGGAGTTAACGGGCTGAAATCTTTTTCTGAAAGCATATAAGTTAAAGGCCTCGAGTTGATTGAATTTTGAATGCTAGATAGCAGGGTGACCAGATCATAATAGTCTAATTTAGATCTACCGATGGACTTGTACAGACAACTTTTCACTACTCTTATGAGTCGTTCCCACGCAGCACCCATCCATGCCGAGTACACGGGGAGTTTAAGATGTTTGATATTATTGACTCGCATGTGCTCGCGAAACTCATCGGACTCTAAAGAGGACTCTAGAGCCTTTCCACCCTCTACGAAGCCTTTGGCATTGTCACTGTAGACAAAATCGCAAACTCCGTAGAGATTTGAGAATCTTTGAAATGCAAGGAGAAATGATTTAGTCGACATACACGACACTAACTCCATGTGCACCGCTCGGATGTTAAGGCATGTGAATATTAGGATGTACATTTTGACAGATCTTTTGTCCGAGTCTTTGACGTAAAGGTGGCCAGTGAAATCTACTCCTACATGTTTAAAGGGGCGGAAAAAGTTTACTTGGGCCTTAGTGAAGTTGGTAAATTTGGGGTATTGGAATGCAAATTGATTGTATTTTTTGCACACCATACACTCTGAAAGAATGCTTTTAACCGTCTGCCTAGGTTTGGTTATCCAGTAACCTTGCATTCTGATTACGTTTAAGGTGGATTGAATGCCAAGATGTTTACATCTTAAGTGGCAGTCCATTACTAACAAACGAGTGAAATGGTGATTTTTCCCAAGCAAAATTGGGTTGATGACACTGTAGTCATAATAGTTTGACTTAGCAATTCTGCCTTTGCTTCTAATAAGCCTAACATCGTCAAGAAACAAATCTAAGTTCTTTACGAGGTCGGGTATTTCTGATTCCTTTTTACTTTTATTATTTTCTAAAAAGTGGTTTTCCTTTTCAAAGCAATCTAACTGCATTCTATACAACCAGTAAAGTTTAGCGCCAAAGTCTGCGTCTGCCTTTTTCTTTCTTAGTTTGAACACGAATTTAAGGACATAGGCAGTGACTCTGAGCAATTTGTTTAAATTTGAATATTTGGTTTGTCTAAAATGGGCTCGGTTACGTCATTCTCGTTTGCAACGGCCGCATTAGTAACTAGTGATGTTTGAATTAGTTTTTTACTGGAATCGGAAAGACATTTAAGTTCGTATTTAGGCCAATGTTTTGTTTCTAAAGTCAGCCAAGTAGGTCCTTGTAGCCAAGAACTTAAGCGAGATTCGAATTCTTTGAATGTTATTCCGCGTGTGATGAGGTCTGCGGGGTTATCATGAGATGCCACGTATTCGTAAGTGATTTCTACTTTAAATTCTTTTTTGATGTTTTCGCGCATGGAAGCTATGTCCTGAATACGGTTCTTAACAAATATTGACTTGTTTTTACAATTTATGTCACTAGAGAGCAACCAGGATAGTATTATTTGCGCATCGACAAAAATTTGAATAGAGTCAAAGGGGCACTGAACCGCGGAAAGAAACTGAGGCAAACATTTCAAGGCTAGATATACTGAGAGTAATTCTAAAGATGGCAAGGTTCTACCCTTTAATGGGGCGACTTTTGCTTTTGCAAAAACTAAACTCGACTGTGCTCCGCTTACTGCGTAGACGGCAAAACCATAACACGTTTTGCTTGCGTCGCAAAACACTTTCAAAGCAACTCCCTCATCTGAATTGAAAGCAGATCTGTTTATTTGAATCAACTTAAGTTTAAGAAGGTCCTGATATATTTTTCCCCATTCCTTTAATTCTTTATCATCCAACTTTTGATCCCAGGTCAGACCCAAAGACCATAATTGTTGCATAAAAACTCTACCTTTGATTGTGACTGGTAGGTAAAGGGATAAGGGATCGAATACTTTCGAAATTTGAACGAGTACCTGGCGTTTGCTGTCGGCAAACTCATCAAGGTTGAAATCCATCAACTTAAGTTGATCGGTACCTACTTCATAATGGTAACCCAAAACTCGCTCCAACCCACTACCATGTTCTTCAGCTTTCCCGTCCTGAACCATTTTTTCTTTTAAATCTGAATTGTTCGTGTTCCACGAACGCAATTCGAAACCCCCTTCTGACATTCGACTGTTTGAATTTGAATAGAGCTCATAAAGAACCTCAGGGTTTGAGTTTGAAATTATTAAATTGTCGACATAGGAGTCTTTCAGCATTGAGGAACACAAGTCGTTTTGATATTTATTGATGTGATGTTTGATCACGTAATTCAGGATAAAAGGGGAGCTGCAAAGTCCGAAAACTATAGTAGAGTATCGGTAGGTAACTAGGTTGCCATTTTCCTTCCAGAAAAAGCAAAATCTATTTCTGTCGGAGTCTAATTTTAATTTAATTTGGAGAAATGCCTGTTTGACGTCTGCTAGCATGACGTATTTATTAGTACGAAATTTGCAGAGTAATTTAAAGCGAGAGCCCGTTAAATCAATACCCGGAAAAGCTGCTTCGTTTAAAGAAAGCCCATCGCTGGTCTTAAGGCTGCAGTTAAATACTGGGCGTATTTTTGTTGTTATTTGAGCAGCTTCTTTTACGACTGGTCTGTGGGGGATCCATGTATGATTTTCGAAATCAGATGGTTTTACATTGATCTTTTCAATTATGCCTTCTTGCAGTTGGTTTTTAAATACTTCATTATACTGACTAGTGAGTTGTTTTTTATTTAAAAGTTTACATACTCTGTCTAAAGTTGCTAAAGCTATTTTGTGATTAGAGGGGACGAGCTCGACTCGCTCTTCATGCCAAGGTAACACGACATGGTACTTATTATCTTTGAGCTCAATTGAGTCACAAAATTCTTTTACTTTCAGCTCGTCCACACTACCAAAGAACTCACTTTTTATACCAATTGATTCTAGACTATAAAGGTGTTCTAATCCCAGGTCTAAATCAGGGTCCGCATTGGTGAATTTTAAAGGGTTGAAATATGTGGGTGACGGTTGCATGACAGCATTAACCACGCACTCCACGCCCTCCCTAACCGAAATGTCCTTTTGATGAGGTTTAAAGACCTTTGAACTTGCAATCTCTCTCGCTTCACACTCGCACCTCGACCCCAACGAATGGGCAGTCCCCACAAAGCAGAGCGGATTATGGGCGGAACTTCTTTGAAAATTGGATTCGATGTTATTTGTTTGCAAATGTTTGTTAGGAGAGAATGAAAAACCTTTGAAATCCCTGGAGGGGTTTTGAATTTGAAAAAGATCATCAGCTTCGTTATTGTTTTTTTTCTTGTGGTCTGTGTCAGATTGAATGCCCGGCTTGGGCTCGCACCTTTGACCCTATCTAAGATGTTAGTAGATGTGAAAGAGGTGCGATGCAAAGGATTTTTACATCCCGACCGCCCCCCGGTGTTAGTAGCGGTTTGGCCGCCAGTGAAAGCTGAGGTGCTGCCAAACGGGATTATTCCCAAGGAAGTTTCCAATGCAGCTCCACCAAGACACGGGACCATCTTAACATCGACCATATGCTGTAGGACATCGACTCCCAAGAGAGCCTCAACCCCAGTTACAGCATCGTCAGAGGGATTACTGAAGCCATGGTCGGCTAAAACGTAACCCTCTGCTTTTATTTTTTTAATGGCTCGACCCAAACCAGAGACTTGGTAGTCTAAGGAGAGGTTATCGTCCACTATAAGGTTGAAAGACTGATGATCTTGGTTTGAGTTTAACTTAATTTGAAATTCATTCTCCCTAACGCGCCTGTTCTGAGATCCTATGAATGTTTTTATGTTATAAGAATTGGGTTGAAGTTCCTCCACATCACACCCTAAATCTAGGACGGCTGAAGTCGCAATATATGATCTCTGGGATGCTAGATCCAACAGACATCGCACACTACGAATTTTATCCCGATACGCGAAATCTAAGGTCAAAGTGGGAAGTAAGAGATCTGATGGTTTTGACGTACTATTGGACAAGTCGGTCGAGAGCACGCTGGAATTTATGACCAATGGCCTGTTATGCTTTAGTCACAAGTTTGGTTGTTTTTCATTCGGGCACAAGGCCGAAATATGAGTTCGCGCATTGCAAAATGCACTCATACGATAACTGGTATTTACTTGCCGGACACCTTTCATCAGAATGTTTGGAACTGGAACAATTTGCACATAATTTTAACGTTAAGCAACGAGCTCTTCGCTTTTCAGCGCTTTGGTAGTGAGGACATCTGAGCATTGAGTGTTCACCCTTACAGAGCTTGCAAGAGCTTTTATAGAAGGGTTTGTCCTCGGTTGGATTTTTAATATTCGCTAAAGGTTTAGAATTCTGAGGATGATTTGCTTTAGCTTCCGTTTTGAAGTTTTGTAATGTAGGAGGGTCAGGACTTGAAACTTTACTAATTTTTAAACTTATTTTTAGACTTAGTTTGAATTTTGATTTCAGAAGGCTTTGTGGGCTTGTTATATTGGACAGGCTTAATTTTTTCTAAAGTTCTAATTATTGAAACGTAATTATCTAAAATTTGATTGACTGAGGGGTAGTTCGAGTTTAAAGTGTGAGTTAGCTCACGCCTAAATGACAACGGTAGATTTTTAAAGATAATATGAGCCATCAGTTTGTTTCCGGCAGATCTCGCTTGAAATAAGTCTACTCCGTAACCTTTATGGTCATAAAGAATAGAGCGGGCTTCATTTAGCCAGCAGGCTAATTTAGTATAGTCATAGTCCGCTAAAGGTTCAGCTGTCGCTAACTTTTTAAAGTATTCGTCGATGATGAATGGTACATCGAGAAATTCTTCTTTCAAAAGTTTTAGGGCTACTTGATAATTCGAATCATTGTTAGTTAAATGTTTTACAATTGTAAATGCATAATTCTTTAGATAGCCTTTAAGGTAGGCTAATTTGGCACAATCCGAAAGGTCTTCCCGCGAACCTATTAAATTGTCAAACTGCGACAAAAAATTCTGGAAGTTATCTTTATCCGCAACCCCATCAAATGTGGAACATTTTAGAGTAGGAGGGTGAGCTTCCTTTTTAAGGACTGCTTTGAATCCCGACAAAAGTTGATCAAGGCTAGTGTGGCCTTCGCTCGACAAAAATGACGCATTAGCAGCCTCCGCTTGGCGAGGCATTTGCAAATCAGGTTGACTCGAAGTTTGAAACTGATGTTTTAAATTGGCCACTGAATTGGTTATTTCGAAATGATAATCAGTTTGCATTGCCAACTCGCGTTCGAACAAAGCTTTATCTATTTCAAATAACTTGTGAATTTGAAACTTAGTTAAGATTTCATCATCTAAAGTGCTAACTTGATCCAAATTAGATTCTATGATCTTAGTCTGAGCGGTTAAGATTTCACTATTGAGCTGCTCATTTGCTAACAGGCCCTGCAATTTATTAAATGTGATGGTAATTTTTCGTCTACATACCGCGCGCCTACGCACTAAATCGCGGACGGCGTCTTTGCAATTCTTTATTATAGACACGTTCGTCTTCGTCTACATTTGATGCGTGAAGCGCGTAACCTAAAACCGAATCTTCAAAATCAGAGTCAATGTCAGACATCGTTACTGTTAAACTTTAAGAGTAATTCGAAAAAACTAATAAAGTTAATATACAAACAGATCTATTAACTTAGTTTTAATAACCAAAGTTGGTTTTCGACTTAATCCTAAACCCAAAACCAAACAACAACACGGTAAACCCAGCCAGTCACTTAACAGTCTACACTGTAGACAAATACCTAACTATAAGCTATGCTGTAGTAAATGGAGTAGGCCAACACTGATTAGGGGTAGGCCAACACTGTACAGGGACAGGCTAACACTGAACAGGGGTAGGCTAAAACTGTAAACAGGGGCAGGCTAACATTGTAAACAGCGGTAGGCCAAAACTGAATAGGGGTAGGCCCACTATAAATAGAGGTAGGCCAACACGGTGAATAGGGGTAGGCTAACACTATGAATAACTGTAGGCCAAGTGAATAGGGGTAGGCTAACTGAATATGGGGTAGGCTAACATAGAACAGGGGTAGGCCAACACTGCACACAGGGGCAAGCAAACACCGTAAATAAGGCAAGCTAACCCCGTAAACGGGGGTAAGCCAACACTGTACACAGGGGTAAGCAAACGCCATAAATTGGGGTGACAAACTATTAAAACTAAAGGTAACAAATTCGGTAACAAATTGAAACGCGAGACTAAATATTTGAAACACAGGCTGTGTTAAGGAACGGCGGTACCAATTAATTATCAGCTCCGCGCAACTAGGCCTAATTTGTACGACTGTAGCACACAGCCAACGTAAGTTGCGCTAACGTAACACAAAATTATCCTAAACCGTGTTACGCTAGCACTAAAACTATACTAAACTAGTCTAAATTCTAATAAACTAGGCTAAATACCACTTTAAGTATGAAATATATGAAGTGATCACGTTCAAATTCTTTTCAAGTTAATGGAAAGAACCTGAACCGGATTAAATTCTTTTCAAGATATTGGTTTTTACGTTTTGAATGAATGATTAAAAACTAAATTGAATTAAACCAACACAAAGACTGAAGCTAGAGTCACTGTCCTGGCTGACGCCAGACGATTTGAGGCTCTAACCTAGTACTCATAAAAAGATGAAGAGGTTGAAAAGAATTTAATCCGTTCAACGGCGAACAAAATTACAGTACAATCCTACTCACCAATGAACCTTCGAAAATGAAATAATACTTACAATACTAATTACCTTAAATTAATCTGAAAAGAAATCTTAAATTAGACTAACCTACCTAACTTTATACAAATTATATAAAGCCTACAAATGAAAAATAATTTGAATACAATTGAACACAGTTTGACACCTTACGTGGCTAGACGCCCTCGTAAGCAAATAGTTGAAAATTTGAACTGGACGCTTTGCGATCCAATGAGCAAGAGCGTTGCCGCTGAAGGCGGCGACCTGAAGTGCGAAAGACAGTGACGTCACGCCACTATGTGACGAAACCACTTATGTAGATTTCACATACCAACCAAATTAGGTGTGGATTGGGTGTGGTTTGATATTTTAAGATATTTTTTAATACTGGTCGATACCGGGCTTGCAAGATGCTGGTTAAGATCTGCAGTCACTTTTGGAGCTGTGGTCTTATGGTTCTTTGTCACAATGCGCTTTAGCACCCGGCGGTCTCGATCACACAGCTTCTTCTTGCGTCCACTATTGCATTTGTCGGTGCTTGTCTTTCCATGGTTTTGGTATGCAGACATGACCAATTGACCATAGAGACAGTTCCTCTGGATACATTGAACATCTGAGCGGTTTTCGTCACCGATGCACCAGCCATCCGCGCTCCGACAATTTGCCCTCTTTGGAAGTCTGACAGGACTTTAATAAGTGCTAATTCATAATTCACTCAGATCTGTAAAAACAACGTGAGGGTTATAACATGACGTATACACTCTCTGTTACGCATTTAAATAGGTTTGCCAGTCATTTGACCGTTTACTTTGTGTCTGAGCAGTCCGTAAAGATAACCGGTGAAATCGGCGGGTGTTCATATTATTTTGTCTAACCCCTGTATATATATATATATATATATATATATATGCCGAAATAACCGCAAAGGAGACAGAAAATGAGACAATAATTAAAAGAGATACAATGAGGGAAAACCCCGATTAGGACGCCTGGCAAATATATATATATATATGGTGGAGCTATGTGGCTCATTCAGTGTTAATTAACTTATAAATGGTATAATAAATGTTTTGAAAATTAGTTTGTGATTTAAGCGGAACTGTATACACACCTTTACACCTTTACACAATATAGATACAATAGAAATATTTAAAACTATTAAGAATTGTCTGCGGGTTCAAGAACCGCTGCAGGCAGACGAAGCGTAGCACACCCACCTAATCTTACTTTTGAGCTGTAAATTAGCGTACTCGCTTTTAATTATTGTCTCTTTCCTTCGTGGTTATTTCGGTATATATATACATATACACACAGTATATATATATATATATATATATATATATATATATATATATATATATATATATATATATATATAGTGTGGCTTTAATTGTACATTTCTTGATAATTTAAAAATTTACAGAATGTTGTACAGGTAGGATTTTAAAATATTAAAAACTTTTAAGATTATCCCGATGCTTATTTTTGAAAACTGTCAGGATATCTGCTTTGTGATTACAATTTGCCAGGCGTCCTAATCGGGATTTTCCCTTATTGTATCTCTTTAATTGAACTAGTTTAATTTTACTTAACTTTATTTGATTCAGCATGAACTAATCATGTTAACTTCTTATATGACCGATGCGGAACTTGATCGTGTTATAGCTACTTTTCCTTTTGATGAAAGGGGAATAAACGATATGGATGCTTTACCGCACGGCCAACCCAGCGGCCTGAGCACAGGGGTCGAGGTATTGGCACACATCCGATCCAACGAATGCCACGTCATCGAGGAACTAATGTAAATGTTTTTACGGGGTTAAGAACAAAACACATTGTGTTTTCATTTAATTTATTAAATGGTAGAAAACATCTACAAAGCGGAACCAGTGTCCATTAAATAAGTCTTAATGGCTACAAATAGGCCTTTACACAATATAGATATACACCTTTACACAATACAGCCTGTGCTAACATATGGGAACCTTTTTTACCATCTGCATACCGTTTTATTATTAATTTCAGTGTCGCACAAATCGAATAATTTTAAAAATTTATAAATCCCTTCCCACGTGACATGTGCATGAGAAATGAGAGGGCGTACATGCCGCACGTGCTATAATATCCTTGAAAGCGATACGGGTTCCATACAATCTCAGGTACATGTATCTGCTCGATAAACTGCACAACCACAGAATCATTCCAGGGCTGAGCCGAGTGAGTCAAAATAGTACATTCTTTCCCTATTTTTAAAATAGATTGCAAACCAATGAATCTCACCCCCCACAATGTCGGTGTTAACGATAATCCCGTACCAGTTTCTCGTAGTTGGCAATTTCAATATTTCATTCTTCGCAAACACACCGATAAATTTGGAGCGTGTGAAACGGTCACTTTTCATTACTCTCTGGAGTGTATTCGCGTCCATTTTAAAAGTCTGTGACCACGTTCCTGAAAATCAACTTCTATTAGTGCTGTGATTCGAGGTACACGAGTACACTAATAGGCGCGTCTATAGGCTTGGCAAATTCCAACCTGACTGAGATATTCCCACTTGTTGTGGACTTAAGTGCGTATTTACGCCAGCAGACAAGTCAGGCGTAATATCAAATGAATAAATGTTAAATTCTTCGACAAATTCTTTCTGCGTTACACAAACCCAAGCTCGTCACAGCACCTGTATTATGAGCCAGACTACTATAAGCTCTCGCGCAGAGCGGGAACACAGCGTCTGATGAGTAGTCCGTAATCATAGTCCCTCCCAAAGCGATGCCATTTACGTATAGAGTATATTTTTAAGGCCGAAATTCTCGAATTTAAAGGCACTCTTTTTATATTTTCCATTCGTCGAGGCGTGGTCCTGCATTCCAATTAATATCCTTTTAGGTAGGACTCCAAGGGCCACGTTTTCTAGTTGCTTCGAGGCCAACCCGGCGGGCACCGTGTATAGTTTGATCTGTACCCTGTTAATTGGGTATTTTACTGTGGCGTGTATTAAGTCTTTCTCAATTTCTATTTGTTTTGGCGAACTTAATTTCACTCGGCGTATACGCAAATACGTCTCCATGATGTGAATCACAACGGGTTTCGCGCCCTCTTCTTGATCAGACCCCAGATTTATGCAGATCTCAGGACTCGTGCGGTGAGCTTACTTCAATCATGTTCATAAGCAGTTTCTCCTGGAATGTGAAATCTGTATGAAGACGTCCAAAACACTCGTATATCTTTTTTTAGAATTTTTAAATTTATCCTTTATACCATTTTCATCTTTAGTCTGGTAATACCCTCGGCGGTTAAAAAGGTGTCCTTCGCTTCTTTTGAAAAGTTGAGGACATTTTCCAGATAGGCTCGTAGGTGATAATACCCCGTTCCTGCCGAGATGTTAACCTGATTTAAATACACCTCACACTGGCTGAATATGGAGTGTAAAAAGTTGGTTTCAGGGTACAGAGTAACTATCATCGCAGTCCGTTCCATCAGAATGGGCTATACGCAGTTTAGCGTACATGTGCATGCAGCTCGGGTCAAAAAAGTAAGGGCCTGAGCTGGGTATCACGAATTCTATAGGGGCACTCGGCGAACTAATTGTGTTTAATGGGTTAATTGTAATAAAGTCGCTATGCTCAATAGAGACCTGAGTGGGGGCATATCAAAGAGGGACAGTTCCGATTTACAGCATTGTGAACTACACGGATGGATGAAACGCGCCATGACGAGTCAGAAATAGTGCCACCTCTTCGAAAGTAATCCTATGATTCGTGAGAGTAGTGTCCACAGCTTATATCATTTAAAAAAATTATCAGCCATAGGCTTCATACGCTTAGAGCACTTCTTTTTTATTTCCTTTTACGTTTAGCGCTCCGTGATGGTAACCCCTTCTTCCTGGCAGCTCTCTTCTTTCCGCCACCACGCATTTTTCTCTTTGCATCTTTGATGAGCTCGTCCCGTGTACGTTTTAAATGTTTTTTTAGAACTTCTCTAGGCTTAGTTCCACCCATTATGTCTTCTGCCGCGTTAAAACCTGTTTGTAACGCCTTCCTCCCTAGGTATCTAGCACCCCTCTTCAACAGTGGAACAGTGGCGCGAAGTATGGATGAAAAAATGGATCCAAGCCCACTCCCACGCTGATATCTCACCCCTCGATAGACTGTGAATGGCCTTCGAGTCATTATAAACGACGAAAGTGCAGGTACACTGTTAAGCTCCCATCATCGAATGGGAAAATTTTCCCCTCAATCGTTCTTATATATATCGAGATGTTGGTCAATAGATTAGTCGCAACATTCACATAATGAGGCTTGTCATATGTAATGCTCAAACTTTTCCCTCTACGTATGGTTGGGGATGTGTGCAATGCGCAGCAGGCGCGCCTGGGTGTCCCCGACAAATTGGTGCTCTACGATATTGCTGTAAATATAGCACATGTCTGGAGATGGACAACTTTCACCCAATTTCTCCATCTTCAACTGATACATTAAACTGGACAAGTCATGCTGTGCTTTGTGAAAGGTATCTCTTTGGAGAGCTGCGCTATATCGGCCCTCAGCCACAATTGTGAACAGCTCTTTATCTTTAATATTTCTACTAAGCTTTGATTTTAACTTCAATATGCATGCAGGCGTGTCTACGTTTACGACTTCAAAAAGTAAATCGTTTGTCAGGTACGACTTTTCAAGACTCTTGTTTAACCCCGTCACAATGTCCGCGGCTGTATCATAATGGCCGATTCCTAGCGAAACATTTGTGGTATAGTACTGCACCTCACTGAACAGGACTGATCGCATAGTATTGTCTAAGGTTATGTATAATTTTTCGCACTCATCGATTCTTCTAAGGATCAGAAATATGATTTGCTCATTTTCAAGAGTTAAAAATTTGGAGACTAACTGGAGTTCACTTAAACCCACATTAGAATCACGCTCCAATTCAATGGGTCCGTGGAGTTCTGCCACAAAGTTGGCCAGGGTGTTGTTAGGATGTACAGACAGAGAAGAAGAGGACGGGAGTGTGACGTAGAAGTAACTAGGCGCCATGTTGCATACTATTTAAGCTTCATTATTGCAGCAGCTTTTATATAGGTGTTGAACCTTTCTGGGTAGCCCAGCCATTTCACCAGGTACATTTTTCTCTTTCCTGAACCTTTGCTGCCTAAAATTTTTTCAATTTTAAACACACTTTTTCCTAAATTAAATGTCACTTTCTGCAACTCCTCGCGGTAAAAGCCTCCAGCGATCACTTCCCCATTCAAATCTTCAAAGTAATACATCATTATCTCGCCTTTAGGTCTTATAGCACGAACTTTAAAAATCTCGCGTGTCCATCCTTGCTCAAATCCCTTCGCGAATTTATTTCCCGAACGTGATAGCCTTACATAATCATTGATTTTGAAATGTGTAGTGTGGTGGCGGTGCTCCATCTCTTCTCACCTCTGGCAGCGTACCTTTTTCTGAAGCCTCGTTAGGTGTTGTGCCAATCGTACGGTGGTGTGAACAGTTGTATGATGATGCCAATGACCCGACAACGTTTATATATCTGTATATGTTTTTATGTGTAAAATAGCGATGCATGCGTTCCTTTATGGTACCTTGAACTCTTTCAGCTAAAGAGGCCTTATGTATAGAATTAGTAGTGTAGTAGCTGATATTAAACTCTGTCAGCATGTTCTGAAAAGCTCGGCCTATAAATTCTTTCCCCATATCAGTACAAAAATAGCCAGGAACCCTTTCTTCTCTTAACATGAACGTTCTGGTCGCTTTAGCAACTGTTTCAGGCGATTTATTTTTCAGTGGAATTAGCCACAGATATCTGGAGAATACATCTATTATGAGTAGGATGTAGCGGTATCCGTCATTATACAATGAATATCGTTTGCATGTCTGTTAAATCCGCTTGCCAAATAGAGTCAATCGAAGCCGCTGTTGTCTTGGCCGTTTTAAACCTATTTCTCACCGGTTTATGAAATGTATAAGCATCCTGCTCCCGCAAAAACCGCTCAACATCTTTTTCCCTACTCCCTAAACACCTCTGTACAGTCTATTAATGCCACCACAGGAGGCGGGGTCAGAAATGTCATAATAGCGTTCACTTAACATGTTAGCCATTTGCGTATTTTAGAGACACGTGGATAAGGTTGGCCGTTTGTTCTCTTCTTTTTCTTCTTCAGAGATGCTGCTTCTGGGGGCTATGGCGTACTCAGTTGTGACACATGCGAGACTTGATCCAGATCTTTTAACCTATTCAGATTACCTATCAATGTTTAAGGGACATTTATTTGTTGTAGTCTTGCTTTAATATGCTTCCATCCTGTTGGTGAGGGCCTGTCCCACTTTCTCACCAGATCATGAACACTGTCAACGATGTTGGATCCTTGTACCCTTGTTCCTTCAACAATGACCTCGCCTGTATTGGTCCATTGTATAATGGGATCCTCACTCAATAGATTATAAAGACTTAAGCCTTTATTCCTCAATGTATGTGGGAGACTGTTTTTTAACACATGTTCGATGTGTTGTGTTCCGTTGTTCTTTGGTTGGTCATCTCTAACGTCGGGCCCAGGTCCTATGTCGCCATGTTCAGCGCTACTCGCGCTGTGCCTAATAACCACAGGGAGCTCTGTCGGATTCTTATAACCTTCGTACTCATGAAGAAATTTCTGCAAAGCTTCTTGGTACAAGATCCTTTTCTCATCAGGTGACTTTTCACTGTTTAATAGGGCTAGCAACTCGTTTTCCATTCTTTTAAGCCTACTTTTACGGAGTTCTAGAGCCGTGTCTGGAATCTTTGAACTTTGCAATGAAGCATACACCTCGTGCGGAATCACTACCACCTTCTTCATTATATTAAGCTAGTCAGTAAATGACCCAAAACTGAAAATAAGATGAGTAGGAATGAGCCTCCTCTTTGTACAATAATTCGCTTTTTCTTAACCACAGTTTGACTTTTATGAGCGAGCGCTCGTATTATGTTCTTGTAACGACGTAAGCGAGCCTTCTGAGGGGGTTTCATTGGCACATTACATTTTATAACATTAAGACAGATTTCACAGATGCATTTTAAAAAGTCAGAATCAATATTTTTAACAAACATCTGTTGCAGTGCCCGGGGCAGTCGTTGATAGGTTTTTATTAATTGATATTTCTTCAGCCTATTTGTCATTCTGGAATATACACCGTTTCAGGTTCACTTGGGAATATATTCGTTCTTAGAAGCACCCTAAGGGTGTTTCGCGGGTGAAGGTCACAAAGCAAATATCCATAACGCTGACTTCTGGCTTCTTTATAAACCTCCAAAAACTTCTTACGTTGATTCGGGAACATTTGATTGGCTAATACCCTAATTTGTGACACATCTCTACGTTGTGCGAATAAGACTAGATATTGTGTATTTAGCGGCACATCGCGCATGTATCTATTTTTTAAAAATAGATTCTGATGGATGAAGAATACACTTATGTTAAGATGGTGGGAGAACACTGTAAATGTCTCGGCAAACATTTTATCCATTTCCAATATGAGATCGTCAATTATAATAACTGTATGTTCATTACCTTTTAACGAATTACGTCATATACACCCTTGTGGAACAAAATTTCATCTTCGTGCCCGTTGAACACTGATTGATACGTCGAATAGCACCATATTACTTTGTGCACAAAGCATAAATACAGTTTTTCCACATCCTATAGGGCCAGATATAATACATGTGGAGGGGCTTCTGAACCTGAATTTTTCTACAGATTCCATCTCTAACACGTCACACCCCTAAGTGGGTCATTTACAAAATATTACAAATTTTGAGTGCTGTTCCTTATATTTTGTTTTTCTTCTTCCACAGAACCGTGAATGACGACGATGTACAGCCCCCCCCCATCATCGATATCACAGACGAACCCGATGGCCGTGCAGCTACAGAATCCTTTCCCGATGACGAACACTCACCAGCGACACCTGTAGCATGCGACAGTTCAAAACGGAAGCATGATGAAGAGCCCTCCACGTCAGGTATAAAGCGTGCCAGGATTGCGCCGGTTGTTAGACCCCCAGTAATAGAGCCCCAACCCTCTACGTCTTACGACACAACACCCCACAATAGTATCTTCCTCAAATATATCCCATTATTCAGTTCCGGGTACTTCCTCCACAGCAGCTTCTCATACTGTGGAGGATGGTATAACATTCGAGTTGGTGCGCACCGCTACCTGCACCCCTGCCCTGACTAGAAATCGGTACGTGGTCAGGTTGACCCTGGATCTCTGTATATCACGGGATTGCGGCGCGTAGATGAACGTATTGTGGAGTTTGCCCTTCAGAACCGCGACGAACGTGAAGTCCGGACGAGGTTGTCCTTCAGGTTCGGTCAGATGACGGGGACGTAGATGATTTTTGGGTAGTAATACCGTTCAGACTTTTGGCGGCTGTAGACATGGAATATATCTTGGGCCGTATAATGCAAGTCTCTCAAAGTAGTACGGCCTTCAATATGGACAATTTCATGGTCGATATTGACAGAGTATTCCAGGTTGCGGGTCATAGTGCCGCACCTTATACTCTTAATTTCAATTCTCTGGTTATTTACAGAAAGTATTTAAACGTTGATCGTGGTTGTGGTTTTATAGCAATAATCTTAGCTCATATGTTCACTGTGCTAAATACTTGGACGCAAAAAATTTGGCTGCCTACGGTTGTGCAGCGTGCCCATAAACTGGCTTCAGATTGTAAGCTTCAGTTTGAGTGAATATGGGTCCTGAAGAAATGAGAAGGGCCGAACATGAAATGAATGCACGTATAGTCGTATTTGAAATGGATGATCGTCGAAGGACTGTGTATGTTTTTAAAAGCAGCGTGTGAGATCGTACAAGACTTCTACTTGTTTTAGGATTGTCAGGAACATCGTATCTCCCCATCCATAACATAAGGGCTCTCTACGCCAGTTATGATAAAAGTCGAAAATATGGAAGGCATCATGATTTGTGTAAGGGATGTCTCGAGTTTGCTAATGATATGGTGAAACATTGTAAAGATTGCTACATGCTATATGAGCAGTGTAAAGACCCCAAATGTGAAAGTCGTGTTATTGAAACCGTGAAGAGGGAATGTAATGTGTGTCGACGTACATTTTTTAATAATAAATGCTTTGAACTCCATAACTCAATTGGCACTTGCAGGAAAATGAGGATTTGCAAGTGCGGCATCTTCCACATGACGGATAACTGGGAGAATTTCAAACATAAATGTGATGAAATTCACTGTTCTACATGTCATGAAAAATATAAGGCGGATGAAGTGAAGCATGTATGTTATATGAAAGATGCTAAGCCTGAAAATAGCCCTTCTATAACCGTGTACTACGATATAGAAACTTACACGAACGCTGAAACCAAAGACCCTGGTCATTCCACATTTACTCGTAAGTTAGACTATCCGTGATGAGTACATGGAGATCGAGTGTGCCGAGTGCCACAAATGTGGAAAGTGAACAAACGTTTTTAAAACGACTGCACACGGCAGCCCTGTGAAACTCTTTGTATCCTATATTGTCAAATTAGCGGACAAGTTAAAAAAAATGACTGTGTATATTCTTGCCCATAACGGGGCGAAATTTGACACACAGTTCCTTTATAAGGAGTTGTTTGAACACGAGTCGTCTGCGATATTTACAGGTGATCCCTTGAAAAGAGGCAACAAACTAATACAGATGCAGATAAGAGGTAATGTACAGTTTAAAGACACCCTGCTGTTCACACCTTGTAAATTAGCAAAGCTACCTAATGTCATGGGCGTAGCCGCTGAAGTTTCAAAAGGGTGTTTCCCTTACACATTCCTCAATAACGAAACTTTGAATTACGTAGAACTACCTCCATCTAAACATTACTTTAACTACACCAATATGAGTGGCAGTGAGCGTGAAGATTTTGACCGCTACTACAACAGTTTTAATGAAGCTAGTCCATACAGTATAGCTGATGAATGTGAACGTTATTGCACGAATGATGTGCGTGTGTTCAGCGTATGTTTCCAGGCCTTTAGAAGGATGTACATATCCCGTTTCAAATGAGATACGTTGCAAGTCGCTATCACGTTCGCCTCATTATGTTTAACAGTGCTCAAGAATAATTTCATGCCTAAAGACACCTTAGCAGTCATTCACAGAAACAACCCCCGCAGTTATGGGCACAAGGCTATTTACTGGCTCATACACCTACAGCAACAGACAGGGGTATACATAAAACATGCCCGCAACACGGGTAAAGTGCCTGTTTAGGTCAATGGTCGTGTTTTTTGGGTTGATGGCCTAAGTGAGGATCCAGCCATTGGTGAGAAGACTGTGTATTCCTTTAACGGCTGCTGGTGGCATGGATGCCCGCGCGCTGAATGTGCTGTCACAGGGGACCTTTATGGAAGATCCCCCGCCGACAGCCTCGCATAGACCCGTAACCGTGATCAACTTATAGGCTCCCAATTCACTCAAAATCGTGTGGGAGCATGACTATGATGCACGGATGGAAACGATGGCCAGTACCGTAAAGAAATAAGGGCCATCAGACGTTCAATGGTGTTGGACCCCTCAAATGCGGTGACAGCTTGTTTGGAGGGCGTACAAACCCATTCAAGCTATACTTTCCGCCTACGGAGGGCGTGAAACTCCACTACTACGACTTCTGCTCTTTATACCCCTACGTGATGAAGAACAATCCGTACCTTGTAGGTGCGCCTGAAAATATGGTGGGCCCCACCATACCAACCATCGTGGAGTTTTTAGCTAACTTGAATGATGTTGTGGTTAACGATGACCTCTTTCTGCGTGCTTTTGATTATATTCTAGCCGTGTTTAAAGATAACTCGCCAACCGAATGTAAAGTGGGCACAAAAATAGTATTGAACGATATGAAAGCCATTTATATCGAGTATAGGTATCCGTATAACTTGAGCAGTGAAATAATGCTTGGACGGTTTTACCGTGTAATGCAAAGTAATAACGATGTGAATGTAGACTCGATTACGTGTGAGTTCAGCGTTTTGCACCGAAGAACATAAAGTATTTTGATGTATATTTATTTATTTAATTATTTAATTATATATATATTTCCTGTACTAATATGCAACTGATTATACTCCTTCGTTTTGTATATTATTATTGTCATTATATTTAATTATTTAATATAACTGTGTATATATATTTTTCCTGCACTAATATATTGATGGTTATACTACAACGTTTTGTATATTTTTTATTATTATATATATATATATATATATATATATATATATATATATATATATATATATATATATATATTATATATTTCTCTTCGTATTTCTTATGCTATTATTATTTTTTGATCATATATATTCCATTGTATATTTATTTTGATTATGTATTCATCGTGTTCGTATTTCTTATGCTATTATTGTTTTTGAACATATGTATATATATATATATATATATATTTTTTTTATTTATTTATTTTTTTTTCCATATATTTCGTGGAATTGAATCCATTAATTCGTCTAAATAAACAGAATGATGTACTGGTATTTTATTTAATTCTTCTGGTTGTACACGACATTTAATTACAGCAAATGGCTGCCTTCTAAAACGGCTGACGGATTTCTAAGCCAACTGTCAAAAATATCTGGATAGCACAATCTGGCAACCCTAATAATGTATACCTGAACAAGCCAATCACGCGTTCTAAGTCAACTGGCTGTTTAAGCCAGAATATATGCTTTAATTAAATAAATAAACGCAATCTGGCAGGTCAGCCAGATAAGCCAACTGGCTGATTAGGAACATACTTATTAAGACAACTGCCGCTCGGCTGAAGTCTTAATATGCGCTTGGCTCCTGCCAAGCGAACACCTCTCTTCCTCTCTCTCCTCCTTCTCTCTTTCTCTTGGGTGATAATTCCGCCTTCAAGTTGCATAACCCATTGTTGCTCTTGCAACATTCCCCCCCTCTCCCTTTATTGCATAACATCTTGCAACATTTTCCATCCCCCCTTTGCTGCGTAACTTATGCAGCATTTCCTTTACAACATTGATCAACATTTGCAATTGCATTGCACTCTCTCCTTTTGCGCCCACACTACTGAGAGAAACAAAAGGACGCTTGTTTTTTTCCCAAAATGGCCCGCGAAAAGTTAGCGTCTTACGAGCCTATAAAAGTCAGAATTCACTGAAACTGCTCTCACTCCGCTCTTTACTTCTCGTGAATCTCACCTCACTTAGCGCCACTTCGACCTCAGCCGGCCTCAATCCTTCAAGTCACATTTCAACCATACAAGAAACGAAGCAACACTTGAGGCGACTCTACAGTTCCATCCTGCAAGAAACAACATCACCGCTGTAGGCGCTTTCCGCTGGCCCCTCTTCAACAAATCTCCACCGGCTGTCAACACTCATCCTCTCGCCTGCAAGGCCAGTCTGACTACAGAATCACCCTTCGAGGCCCAGGTCTGTAAACCTCCTATTAAGCTACAAGCCACAAACCCATTTCGCTCTTCACTCATCCTTCACCACAATTCGATCGGCGCCCGTTCAACAAGTATTTCGACAGGCCCTCTACAGTCTCCAAGTTCATCGACGGGCGAAGCGCATTACGATCAAACCTTCATCTATGTCTATAGTCTCCAAGTTCATCGATGGGCGAAACGCATTACGATCAAACCTTCACCTAGGCCTACAGTCTCCAGAGTTATTCATCATTTCGGCAAGCTTCTGCGGCTCTTACACGGCCTACAGTGTTTGGTTACGTAGTGTTTCAGCAAGCTCTGCCTAATCACGTAGGCTATACCCAAACGTGTACTTAAGCAACCGGCAAATTAACTCTCGCGTTAAGACCGCAGTAGGCCTATTCAAGTGTTGTACCAATACCATAGTTGTGTATCACTCTGTTATTGTGTTCTTTCATATAACTCATTTTATTTTGCATCCATTTGTTTATGTGCTCTTTAATGCATTACATTTCTCCGACCTAATCCATATACTGTGACGTACCGTACTTCCATTATTGCTGTTATCAGTAGGCTTCATTATTTATTCTGTGTTCACTCGGCATATCTCTGTAGCCTATTTGAATTAGTGTAGTTACTTAACAATTAGTCTGTATAACCATTCCTTATTGCTAAGAACCAGTCATCTTTAACAGTATAAATGCCGTTATATAATTGTTAATCATTATAAATACCTTTATTGAACTGTTAATCGCTGTGAACAAATAATTGATTTATTTTCTTAATTAAACACAAAACAACAAAGTAATTTCTCTCTCCTCATTAAATAATGTTTATTTGGGCAGTAGGCCCAAATTGGTGACCTCTAATATTTCATTTCAATTTTATTCAGTAATTATAGTAAGCCTACTTTCTTAGCCACATCCAATCGGTGATCCGTAGGCCACTATAAATTGGTAACCCCGGAGTGACTATAAATTGGTGACTACAGCCTTATCATTAACAATCAGTCATTAACAATCATTTAACCATTATCATTATTATAGTGCCAACTTTACACTATAAACCGGTAACTACAAATTGGTTACCCTGGAGTGACCAGTTTTTAATTGTATTAATTTTGAGGATTTTAATATATAATTTTATAATATATAATATACATATATTTCAATATATAATTTAACTAGCAGAGGCCCGCAAAACATTCACGGTCAAAGTATCTTTATTGCAACATTACTTCTTTAAATACAGGATTTCTTCTTTCACCAAACTTTAACAGAATCAAAACTTCTCACTCTAGAAAAAGCTACATAAAGCTGTCCATGTATAAAAACAGGCTTACGAATATAAATACAAAGCATCTGCGATCAAATTAGTATCTTTATGAAGGTAGCCCGAGAGCAATGCAGCAGAATTATCAAGGCACTATGGCAATTGTATGAAAATTTTGGAAGTCGAATCTGTTTATTACGTTTGCTCGCAATCCAATATGGAAATCGCTGAAAGCATTGAAGCTTATCAAAGACCAGAACATCGGCCACATATTATTGCGAGAGTTTTTCACGTGAAACTAAAAAACTACTTCATGATTTAATGGGTTAGTAATTTTCTTGTTTTTGTACAAAAATGCACTTGGCTTCCTGAGTATATGTTTTATTGTTTTTTCTTTTATTTATTATTAACCTAATATTTTTTTCTTTCATGAACTTTTTCTCTATCTGGCTTCGTTTAAAATATGCGCATGCGCGCACACTTGTGCGAACGAAAAAATAAAAATCCTTAGGATCCTCCCAGAACAGAGCCCTTTCCAACGGAGTAACGATGAGTGTCCTACGTTGAGCGGTTTCCGAAAAAAACGTCGGACAAACAGACAGAAGGACAGAAACTGCGTATTATTATTATTATTATTATTATTATAGATGTCAACAAATTACTTTATGAAAATAACTTCGGTAAAAGCAAAATTAAACTAAAACTGAAGATACTGTAAGTAGATACCATATCTCTATATTAAAACAAATGTATTATATTATACTGACTGAAACAAGTTACATATATAAGTCATAGCATCGTTAAATACAGGGTGAGTAAAAAGTTCCGCCTGATAGAACTTAAAATGTGGAAACCCAAAATCGGGCGGAACTTTTTATTCACCCTGTATAATCACAAAATCTGTATTTATTAAAATTCCCAGAGGTTAATAGCATAAATACAAACTATACAATGAAGAGGTTTACTGATATTTAATGAATATCTCTGTTTGAAAATTACACCGCTTTTCGGACAGTGCACATTTTCGGCTGTTTGAGCTACTCTTGGTCGGCCTCATCTTGATGTATCTGTTACGCTTCCCTTGACCCGAAATGCAGCAAAATATACCGTAATACAGTTTTTTTGACAGGCAATAACAGTTCCGTCGAAACTGGCGTTTAGCCAAAATAACGGAATTTTCATTGGAAAAATACAGTTCAACTATTGCTATACGATGTTAGCTAGTCCACACCTCAGTGAAATCTCCCGTCCTTCAAGAAAGATCTGAAAAGAAAGAAATTTCAACAGTTTTAAATGTCGTCTGTGACAATGGTTTTACCATTATTGGTCATCCTGTATACGCAAACATTTGTGAGGGACACTAAACTATTGTAATGTCGGAACCTGCATACGGTTCATTATTATTAGAAAATGGAATCTTGTGTATATATATATATATATATATATAGTAGTTAAATATATTTACACAGCTCTGCAGGAATAAAGTGAGCACGAAAAAACTACATATTTTTATATTTTGGGTGTTCATGTACGCCTGTACGCCATAGCGTCTAGTATTATTCCTATGAAAATACATACAGAATTCACGCATGCGCTATGGTGCATGAGTGAAAAGGGATAGTATTGGACTGTTTAAACTAATGAATTTTGTATTTCCATGTAATTTGTAGAGGAATTTCGATTTGTACGAGTATTACGAGGAGGGTTTAATTTTTTTAGAGAATTATGTGTACGTGGCATGGTAATAATAATTAATGAGCGAACCTAAAAATTACTGTAGATGTTGTTGTTGTGTTTTTAATAAAAGGTGTGGTGGAATTACTTTTTTTTAAGAACTGTATATTACTGAGTATATTCGCAAGTGCAATTACACTGGTCAACAAAGATTTTTCATCAGAGTAAAATTTGTGGTGGCTGGATAGCATTTTTCACGCTGATTCCAAAACTGCATTCAGATTTTTTCTAGCACGTATAGTTTTCAAGATGAAGGCATATATATAACTACACAGATTTAACAATTTTAAATAGGCAAAATACTAATATTTCAACATTTGATTGTGTTTATTTTATTGTGTTTTTTTAGTTTATTCATCTTATTTATTTCAATTATCTTAATTATACATCTTATGTATTTCAGGTGTGAGCTTTTATGTCTAGCAGCATTGTGATTCACTTTTGAAGGTAGACATTTAGAGCCTAAAAAGTTAACCCAAGGACAGTTGAATGATCTTGTTAGAGACTTATCGCTGTCTAAAGAGAAATCAGAGCTTCTCGCCTCAAGACTAAAGGAGAACAATTTACTTGAGAACAATGTTCGTATTAGTTACTACCGAAAGCGGAATTTTGAATTAACAGCATTCTTTTCAGTAGACGGTCCTCTCTGTTATTGCCATGACATCAATGGACTATTTACAGCCATATCTCAGACGTATGTGGCATCTGAGTGGCGCCTCTTTATTGATTCGTCGCAGAGAAGCCTGAAAGCAGTTCTTTTGCATAATGGTAATATAATGCCATCCATCCCCATTGCCCATTCCGTCCATCTAAAAGAGACATATGACAATATGGATATACTACTTAAGGCAATCAAATACGACAGTCATCAATGGAATGTTTGTGGAGATCTAAAAGTTATAGGAATGCTTATGGGTATGCAGTCAGGATTCACAAAATTTTGTTGTTTCCTTTGCCTGTGGGACAGTCGCGCTACTATAGAACATTACACCAAAAGTGACTGGCCACTTAGGTATACATATGTCCCAGGGATAAGCAATGTCCAGTCTGTCCTTTAGTGGATCCCCAAAAGATCTATCTGCCACCTCTTCACATTAAACTTGGTTTAATGAAGAATTTTGTTAAAGCAATGGGTAAAGTCAATTCTGAAGGGTTCCAATACCTTTCAAGGAAATTTCCGAAGGTTACTGCAGCAAAATTGAAGGAAGGAATTTTTGTTGGGCCACAAATAAGGGAGGTTTTGAATGACACTGAATTTGAAAAAGTCCTAAGTCCGCTGGAATTGAAGGCTTGGCTGGCGTTCAAATGGATATGTGAAAACTTTCTTGGAAGCAACAAGTCACCTGCGTATAAGGATGGAGTCAAGAACCTCCTTGATGCCTTCAAAGAAATGGAGTGTCGAATGTCGTTAAAAATTCACTTCCTGCATTCCCACTTAGATTTCTTTCCTGAAAACCTTGGTGCAGTGAGTGACGAGCAAGGAGAGTGCTTCCATCAAGATATTCAGATGATGGAGAAGCGCTACCAAGGATATTGGAATGAAAGCATGATGGCGGACCATTGTTGGATGCTGTATCGTGACAATCCAGGCCAAATTTACAAAAGGAAATCACACTCACAGCGCTTTTAATAAAATAATGTATATATTCTTTATTTATAAGTACACTGAATAAGGTATATGATGTATTTGTTGTTTAGCATTCCTAAGTGTGATCTATACATCCATAAATTTTCTTATAGCAATATCAAAAACTTAAAAATATCAAAACCAGTGTATCTATATAACTATACGTGCTAGAAAGAAAATAAAACCAGATTCGGAATCAGCGCGAAACATGCATTAAGAAAAGTGTGATCATGTTTGTGATGAGGAAAAAAAGTTTCATTTTGTTGGCCAGTGTTATCTAAAGAGAGCCCCCCCAGTGTGTGTGTGTGTGTGTGTATATATATATATATATATATATATATATATATATATATAATTTGTATATACAGAGAGAGAGAGAGAGAGAGGGAAAATTGTACCAAAAATGACGTCATAATGTAAAAATTATATAAATTTAGTGTTTAGAATGGGTTATAAATTAACAAATTGTGAATGGTTGATTAGTAAAGAAAGTTCTCCTGAGTTTCCAAAAAGTTTGCTACGTTCCATAAATGTGCTATTTTCCTAAAAACAGCTGTTTCATCTATGTCAAAAAGGTAAGAAAACGTAAGACTTTCTATATAAAGAATGGCGAATTTAGGGTTAATCAGAGTCTGCCTGTATGTGGTCATATAACAGTCTCTGCCCACTCAATGCATTCCAATTTTATTCTTCGCCCAAAAATGAGAAATCACCAAAGGAGAATTTCAAAGGAGAAAATTTTCAAATCAGGAAAAGACATTTCGAGTGTTCCTGCTTTCGGATCGGGAATGCGAATGGAAATGATAATGATTGAAGAGTAATCATTCCTAACACATAAATAACCAGATAAAATGAAAAAAACATAATTATATTTTATGATCTTTAATATATATATATATATATATATATATATATATATATATATATATATATATATATTTGAAAAAAAAAATATATATATATATATATATCAGGTAGGCAAAAAAAACTAACCACGATGATGTTCCCAGTATTTTGTGCCCTAATACTGAACCAATCTGAATGAAATTTTAATACATGTATAAGCATTCATTATATTAATTTTCATGTTTTACTTTTTTCGATTTTATGAATTAGAAAATAATAAGTAAATTGTAAAGTGTTCAGTAGTTTGTTAAGTAAGCGTAAAATGCCCTCATAAAGTGAAAAGGATAAATTACTGATAAAAAGCTTGAGAATCGCGAAGAGATGAGGTTCACGGCGTATGATGAGTGAATTTGCAGACAAACCTTGAACAGAATCAGGCGTGAAATGCATCATACGCAAAGTTGACGAGACTGGTGGTGTTGATAGACGTGAAGGAAGTGGGCGACCTCGGAGTGCTAGAACAGAGGATAACATTGACTTGGTTGAACGTTACATCTTGAGTCAAGAAGATCAGCCCAGAACTCATCTCTCTCCAAAGGAAATCGAAAAAGAAACTGGTATTTTCCGTGGCACTGTTAGGAATATTGCAAAAAATGAGTTGGAGCTACGTTCTTATAGACGGCAATCTGTTCAATCACTAACGGATGCAAACAAGGCCAAACGCGTAACTTGTGCTCAAAATTTGCTCGACAGATTTGAGGGACAATCAATTAGAAGAATATGGTTTTCTGACGAGAAAACATTTTACCTTATACCACCAATTAATCACCAGAATGATCGTATGTATGGGAATGTTGCAAGAAAACAAGACATAATACCAAAGCGTTAAGTGAAGGAAGTTTCAAACTTCTCACCTGGCAATCATGGTAGGTGCCTGTGTTTCAAAGTTGGGGAAAATCAACATTGTTATAATTGAACCCCAAGCCAAAACCAATGCCGAATATTACTGCATGCAGGTTTTACCACAGTATTGGAAAGATATTCGACAAATTAGTGGCAACAATTACACTTTCCAGCAAGATGGTGCTCCTGCGCACGGAGCACAACGAACTGTGGCTTACTTGCAGAAAGAAACTCCAGACTTTAATGGGCCAAATATGTGGCCAACTAACAGTCCAGATCTTTCGCCTTCAGATTATGGTATTTGGGAGGCATTAAAGTTAAACATTTATGTTCCCGGTGAAAGAATTCGAAGTGTGAACGAATTGCGTGGACGAGTTTTGCAAGGTTGGAACAATGTGTCGCAGTGGTATATTGACAGGTGCATTGATGAATGGTGTCCACATTTGACCACATGCATTCAGCAGGATGGAAGTCACATCAAACAATTGTTTAAATAATTTTAGTGACATTCTAAAGTAGTCCTGTAAAAATTCAGGAACTCCGACTCATCTTTTGACTTAAATAAAGCCATTTGTATTAGCATGGTGTTTTTTCTGCCTACCCGATATACACACACACACACACATATATATATATATATATATATATATTGCTGGCCTTGCAAAATTAGGGATTTATTAATAATATAAAATGCAGTAAAATGTTTAATATAAATGAGAAACAAAAGTTAGTTAGGTCATAAATTCCAAATAGGCTTCAGGTAAATCCCAGGAAAGGTTACGTGACTACACGCAGGGCCGTTTCTAGCCATTAGGGGGCCGTAAGCAGTATACCCATTTGAGGCCCCACCCTTCCATCCACCAACTCACGCCTTACTACATCACCTCAGCAGAACACATACAAAAAATGGCTGTGTTAATGAAAAACAATTATGAAACAATTTTAATGAAACAGTTATGTCCAAAACAACAAATATGTACTTTCAGAAGACAAACAGAAACTCTTCATGAAATTCTTGAAAATTAGCTTATACATTATTTAAAATAAATGACACAGAACTATGTATAAAAAAATAATGCCGTCTGAAACTTTTCAGACGATACAATCGTGTAATAGCTAACAATTATACAGAACAGTTTGTATCTTCAAACTTTTTGCCTCCTAGATTTTTTCTGGCCGAAATCATCAATAACATCATCATATGAAATCTCCCTGCCAACGTCCTGGTTGATGCTTATGATGTCAAGGCCACTGAGGCGATCCTGCGAAATATTATATATATATTACAGAGACTAGCTTACTCTACACGATTCCTGAGCACTTGCCTAGCTTGATGGTCTACCTAACCTAGTTGCCTGAACTGTAATCATAAGAATATACAAGTGGCACATCTCATCTGTGCTACTGGAACGCTTCTCCTCCTCTATTTAATTCTTTTTCCGTTTTTCAGCTCCTGATGGATAATGTCGTTTCATTTTCCAAGATGCACGAAGTCACATCTAGTTAACCACAACTAATCTGCTAAATAATAATAATCATGATAATAATGATGATAATAATAATAATAATAATAATAATGTTTTCCAATACTAGAAAAATTAAGCATTTAGGAAAGTATAAGCATATAGTAAGAATAAAGTTAAATAATATAGAAATAAGATTTCACAATAGTTATTTACACATAACGACCAAAACGTTTCGTTTGTATCCGTTTTATCACATTTGTCTCACACAAAAACTTTAATTAATACGACAATAATAATAATAATAATAATAATAATAATAATAATAATAATAATACAATAATATTAATAATAAGTTCAGCTATATTCCGATTCTTGCCCACTGAGTTATGACCTGGGAGCCTGTCTAGGGGTCCCCTAGTAGCAGCGGGGCCCTAAGCGGCCGCTTAGTCTGCTTATGCCAGGAAACGTGACCCGACAATTCAGCGCAGGACAATTCAGCGCCGACAATTCAGCGCCGACAATTCAGCGCAAGACAATTCAGCGCAAAGACAATTCAGCGCAAGACAATTCAGCGCGAAAATACCAACAAAGAAGAAGAAAGAACAAATCCAAGGGAAGAGAGGCTTGCAACTGTTAGGTTAGGTTAGGTTAGGTTTCTAGTTTTTGAAATAAAATCTTAATTTTAACAATTCTAACAAATTTTGCTTTTTTAAATAAAATTTTAATAATTATACTCCTTTGAATTTTATCTCCGATTTGTCACTCCTTCGTTATGTCACTCCTTCGTTACGGTATTTATGTCACTCCTTTGTTATGTCACTCCTTTGAAATGTCACTCCTTCGATACAGACCCAATTTAGCATATATATAAATATACAAATTTTTCTTTTTTATTTATTGCGATTTATTTTTATTATTTTTAACTAAACTTTTAACTGTACTGACTTGCGCTGAATTGTCGAGGCTGAATTGTCTTGCGCTGAATTGTCTTTGCGCTGAATTGTCGGCGCTGAATTGTCGGCGCTGAATTGTCCTGCGCTGAATTGTCGGTGCTCCGCCAGGAAACGGCCCTGACTACACGCATGTAAACATCCGAACAGATTTCAACATGTTATTACTGGAATATGTAATATTTCTTTGTTCAACCCATGGGGCGTGAGAGAATACGTCACGTGATGTCACACATCTATTTCATCAAATCATATTAGGGTTGGCAGTGCTCCGAGTTTGCTGGCTCTAGCTTTGGAGTGCTCCAGTGACTCAGCTCCTCCTGCTCCAGGCTAGCTCCAGCTCCGGAGCTGCTCCACTAACCCAGTTCCAGCTCCAGAGCTGCTTCACAAACACCAGCTTTATATCCTAAGTTGCTCCTTTATATCCTAAGTACTTTATACAGCTTGAATTTTAGTTGGTCAGAGTAATCGTTTTAGGGTGCTTAAAAGTATGATACTTGCCTTTTATGACATTCTATTATAAAAATCTATTGTAAAAACGTGTCCTTTTCGCGTAACCGTACGATTTACTATCCATACTTGGCAAACTGGTACGGCCAGGACACTATATTACGATTAAAAAATACTATACGTATATTCGTACACTCAACATCAGGTTTGTTTACAACTAGTGTTTTACATGCTGAAAGGAAACCGTGCAACGTTAAAACGTCCAAACCACCAATCGCTAGTGATCGGCTCCCATCCCCTAAACTTGCCGACATTCACTCTACCATTAGTGGAGCAGCTCCGGCTCCGGAACAGAGTTTAAACAATTGGCCTGCTCCGCTCCGGCTCCGAATCTTGGAGCTGGATCCTGGCTCCGGAGCCGAAGGACTGCCAATCCTGAATCATATATTTGTAAACAATTTTAGTTTCAAGCAGTACTTGAAATAAATATAAAAAATAGTTAATATTGTCAAATAAGTCATAAATCAGTTAAATAATATATAAAAAACAGGAAATTGTTTTTAAGTTCCAGGATCAAATGGAAAATGAATAAAGAATGTTTTCCCAATGTGAGATGAAAATTTAATTTTGGATGGGAGAAAACGGCTCCCAGGGCAAATCGACAGTCAGTCTGACAATGAGAAAGTCAATCATTTAGAAGTAGAGAGTGAAGCGAATTAATCAAACAAGTCACGGGCGCTGCACGGGAATTTCCAAGAAAGTTAATAAAGTTAATTTAGATACTGTTTATATATATATATATATATATATATATATATATATATATATATATATATATATATATATATATATATTAATTAATAACTGCGACTTAAGCATTCAATAATACTTTTTAACGAAGTGTTTCATATCTGATTTGCGACCTATATGTAGCTCGAGTAAAGCCCTAAGTGGAGTGGCAATAATTATTTTTTTAACAAACAACTGTAAGGGACTAGCGACGTCGTTCTCAAGGAGCTAACCTCCCATGTAGTCGTGAAAGTTACCTCTTGTTAAGAAGTCTGATAAATAATTAGAGCGTTGTAGGAGAAGTTAGGCCGAAAGCCGAAACATGTCCGTGGTTGACATCGGTGAACTCAAAGCCTACTCTCTTATGAGATGATTTAAGTAATATGATTTTCCACGTATGCTGATAGGCCTAACTCAGCTTGGCTTGTAACGTCTACCTGACCTAACTCATCCAGGTATAGGCCTAACCCAGCTAGGCTTAAGGTTAGGCTGGCTTTCGCTACCAGTTTTGTAATCATTTAACCCAAGTAAAGTCCACATTATTATATCCCAGATTTACGGTGTACTAACGATAAGGTAACTGGGGGACAACCCGTCATATATACACACCAGTCTGTGTGTGTGTGTATATATATATATATATATATATATATAAAACTAACTGCGTACCAGATAATATGCAAAATCGCTGATCGGAACTATAATCACAACCCCAGTGTTGTTATAACTGCAGCGGATCTTAGCCACTAAAATGAAGAATCTTTGCGCACCAAACACGTTCTAAACAAGTTTTTTTTAAGGGGGAAAACAAAAATGACGCCACGCTTATATTTAGAAAAACTGCGTCGTAAAAAGAAATACCTTACCTCTAATCCCGAGTACAGTGTGTCAAGTCATGCATTACTGCAGTGTGTGTGTGTGTGTGTGCACTTTAATGTATTGTGTGAATGTGTGCCAGGAGAGAGTATGTAATTTTAGCATCCTTTATAGAGTTTGTTTTTCTTTATATATTAACTCAATAGGATGACGTGTACTGGGTATATGGAAATTGCGTGTACACAATTACGTATGCATATGATTAATAAACACACACACACACACACACACGTGTGTGTGTGTGTGTGTGTGATATAAGAATAATGATAATTAAATCTATTGTAGTGTATTCAGTAAATGAACCATGTTTATGTTGTTCACTGTTTGTATTTGTCAATATACGAGAATGTCTATTTCTCACTTGTGAATTTCAAATGCGTATACAGTAAATGTAGTAATAATTTAAAGGCATATTCAACTTACTTTTTCTCTCTCTCTCTCTCTCTCATATCACATGCAGACGTGAACACTTACGGAGTTTCAGAAATAAGTGTGCAGCTGGAGATAGCGCCAAAAGAAAGAATAAATATGAACTAGAGAGAGAGAGAGAGAGAGAGAGAATATTAATGACAAACTTAACATAGCCTAAAATAATTAATAATAAGCCCGAAGCATAATCTACATATATTTAAATATTTATCTTCCAGAAGTTAAAACTGTGCTACTGTTCTTCTATCTACAGGGTGGCCATAAGTTCCAATCGGTTATAATTAAAGCGAAAATCCATCTAGAGAAGTTCATACCGCCGTAATCGATTACGAAGGATATTTGAAAGAAAGAATATTTGAAAAAAAGAAAATTTGTGGAGATGGTTATATTTTCCACTTTGAATAATCAATAAATATTTCTAAACTTATTATAAACTTTTTACTTTGATTGGTTTTTGTATTTTCGCTTTAATTATAACCGATTGGGACTTATGGTCCACCCTGTACGTGAAATACCATCACATCCACGGATATACTGTATAATGAATACAATTAAGAGAAATAAATACTATATATATATATATATATATATATATGTTGTTTGTTAATTTTAATACTTAAAAAAATTGAAATTTACACCCTAGTATTAAAACAATGTGTGTGTGTGTGTGTGAGAGAGAGTTTTAAAGTAATGGAAAGTTTACCTTGCATTTTAAGATATTTTATTTTTTTAAATAATTCAAAAATCTTGTTAATATTTTTTATGGTATACTGTATTGTAATGCGTACATAGTACGCATTACAAGTATGTTTAGTGTGTTAATGGTGAACTTTAGTGATTGTTAACAACCTTGCATACTTCATTTTTTTAGGTCTTCATTTCAAAATAGTTTTATAGTTAAGTTTTTAGTATTACACTAGGCAACAAATTTCAACTTCTTTTTTGTTACAGACACGTGAACTACTGATTCCTACTAAAGCGCTGATGCTGATTTCAGATCTGATATCAAAATTTCTCTATCACGTCCAGATTTTGTGTAACCGAAAACCCCTATTTTTCATTTTTTTTCTCACCCGCTTCTATTACGAAAGCCGTCTAAGCTACTTTTCCGTGCCACGTTTTATGTTAAGCATACTTAAATAATTAGTGAACAGGGATGTCTTTCCTCCTTTATTCTGGCTTAAGACAGACAGCGGAATTCCGCTGGCGGAGTTACCACCCCTGCGCCCAACCATCCACCCAAAGCGCGTTAGTATTTTGTTGTTACTACTGAAAGGCAAATTCCTGTTCTTAAGTGAAACTTTGGTGTGTCCTCTTCCTTTGTCGCTTGTAGGATGACGAGCTCTCCTTCTGCAGGAACCAACAATAATCTCCCATCATATTTGGGTTGAAATTACCTTGGTATCTGTTTTCCATAACTGAGATCTGTTGGTGGAAGCGCTCACCATGCTCGTCACTTACAGCCCCAAGGTTGGCCGGGAAGAAGTCAAGATGAGAATGTAAAAAATGAATTTTCAAAGACATTCTGCATCCCATTATTTCATAAGATTTAAGCATGTTTTCTACGAGTTTACAGTGGTTTTCAGCTTTGTGGTTTCCAAGAAAATTTTTGACAACTTCAACGAAAGATGTCCATGCTCCTAGTTCATTCTCATTTAGGTTAGATGGAAACGATGAGTCGTGGATGACACTGCGGATCTGTGGTCCAGTGAAAACTCCAGCTTCTAGCTTAGCATCTGTCAATATTCCTTTGAATTTATCCTTTAAATATTGGAAACCACTACCTTGATGATCCATACCCTTCACGAAATTTTTCATAAGGCCAAGTTTAATGTGAAGTGGTGGAAGATGTACTTTCTGAGGGTCAATAAGTGCTGGGTGTTTCACATTGTATTTACCAACAACATGTTCAGTTCTAGATGGCCAATCATGTTTTTTGTAGTGGTTCTTGTCATCTCTGCTGTTCCATAGACACAAAAAGCACATATGCTTTGTGTAGCCCAACTGTAACCCAAGAAGTAATGATACAACTTTAAGGTCGCCACAAATATTCCATGTGTGGTCCTTATATTTGATGAGTCTTAGCAGCAGTTTCATCGATTCATAAGTCTCATTAAGGCCAGTGGCATGTGCTACAGGTATTGAAGGTTTTTCATTGCCGTTGTGCAGTAATACAGCTTTAAGGCTAGCTTTACTAGAGTCAATGAACAGTCTCCATTCTTTTGGATCATAGCGACAGCCAATCCCTTGCATCAGACCACTGATATCGTGGCAGAAACAAACGTTTTCTTCCTGTAAGTAAAATGATGAAAACTGCAAATGGCGATGGCGGAAATGGGAAACTTTGGTGTTTGGTTGGAGAAGATTAAATTCTTGAAGTCTTGAACCAAGCAACTCTGCCTTTTCTTTTGGTAATTCCAAATCGCGCACTAAGTCATTTAACTCCGCTTGACTTAACAAATGTGGGGAAATATTTGCATCTGGAACATATATGCCATCTTTCCCTGTTTCTATATCACTAGCAGAAACTTCAGATGAACTGCTGTCTGTTATCGTTGCTGGTGGAACTGGTGGTGGATTTGTTTCATCATGTGGTACTGGTTTCATTGCTGATTCGCAGTTTGGGTACGTGATCTTTGATTTGTTTTTCTTTGTGAAACCAGCAATCTTTGTCAAACAAAAATAACAATCATTGAAGTGATTTTTCGGCTCACGCCAAACCATGGGGACTGAGAACGGCATAGCTTTTCTTTTACCATTCATCCAAGCTATTAACATTGCATTGCACTGTGCACAGCAAATATGTGGTGCCCAGTCCCTCTGTTGGTCTCCTAACTTACAGTCAAAATAACACTTGTAGGCAAGTTTAATCTTTGTTGTTATGTTTCTACGTTGTGGCTTAGGTGTATATTGTCCACAGACAAAGCAGAAGTTGTCTGGGTGATTTACACAAGCACGTCTATTTGATGCCATTTTGAATTACCATACAATATCTGAAAAAACGTAGAAAGTAATTATTACGATGTGCAAAATAAAAAGAAATACACACCGTAGTACAAAACAAATGCTATAAAAACACACAAGTCACCACAACCTGTCACTTGCTCATCAGCAGAGAGCTTCAACAACCGTTCTGCTTGACTGTCACGTAGCGACTGACCGTTGGGCCGTTGCCCGTTACTATGCTCTTGACTCAGTGTTGCCAACTCGGGATAAATTTTATTTATCAAAATTGTTCGAATTTGTATATAGTTGGCAAAAAAAATTGCTTTAACCTTGAAAAGCAAGTTTCATATTACTGGCATTAAGCCGATTAAAACCAAAATCTAGACGTGGTAGAAAATTTTACTAAGTGATTTGCATTTTACACAAAATCTAGACGTGATAGAAAAAATCTAATTATAGATTTGAAATCAGCATACCGAAATTAGCTAGGAGCACCTATTTGGTCTTCTGTAACAAAATCTTTGTTGCCTAGTGTTATCAAAGCGTTAGTTAGTTCTGGAACTAAGAATTCGGATAGTTTCAGACAGTTTTAGTTTTTGCGTTATTACGATACTGTGTGCTATATATATATATATATATATATAATATATATAATATATATATATATATATATATATACTTGGTGTCCATAAATGATTACCCTGATTAAAGTATGCTATAACTTTTAAATAAACACTCGTATTCAAACACAGTTTTAATCATAAGTAGATAAACATACAAAGTTTTTATACATAGTTAATGAACTTAATAAGCTTCCACATGTGCACCCCTAGTGGCACGTAAAATGTCTAAACGGTATTCACACTCTCGCCACATTTGTGGGTTAACTGTTGCAATTGCATCCGTAATGCGTTCTCGCAATGTCCTGATATCTGGAACAACTGTTGCATAAACCAAATCTTTAACATGACCCCAGAGAAAGAAATCCAGCGGGGTAATGTCTGGTGATCTTGGGGGCCATGGGATTGGCCCCGTCCCTGCCAATCCATCGATTTGCAAATGTTGCGTCGAGAGTTTCACAAACAACATGCGCCCAATGAAGGGGTGCCCCATCTTGTTGGAAGATGACAGTTGTCTGCCTGTCCTGCAGCTGGGGGATGGCGTAATTGGTGAGCATATCCAGGTACACAGTTGCGGAAACAGTGTTCTCAGCGAAGAAGAAAGGACCAATTATCTGGGCATGCATTAGTCCACACCAGACATTGATCTTCGGACTGCCCCGAATATGCTCCCTTACGGCACGTGGGTTTTCCGATCCCCAAATACACACATTGTGTCTGTTGACTCTACCACTGAGATGAAACGTAGCCTCGTCTGAAAAGCAGACACGTAACAAGAAGTCATTATCCTCGTCAATGCTATTCAAAATGTCAATAGCAAATTGTTCACGTTTTGGACGGTCATCAGGCTTCAGTTCTTGAACAATTTGTACCTTGTAGGCGTGTAACTTCAAACGTTTGTGTAACACCTTGTGCACCGTAGACTTCGGTATCTTTAGTTGGCATGAAGCTTGTCTCACCGATTTCCTTGGTGACCGTGTGAAAGCAGTTTGAATGTTTTCCACCGTCCCATCGGAAACTGATGGTCTACCACTGCTCTTTCCCTTTTCCACGTTTCCAGTTTCCAAGAATTTTTTCATCCACGACTTAATTAACTTCACATCAGGTGGATTCTTTCCATACATTGTTCTGAACCTTCGCTGAACACTGACAGGAGATTTTGTTTCTGCAAGCCACACAACACATTGTGCCTTCTAGCGGCGAATGTGGTAGACGAAACACACCAACACAGAAACTCTATGCGTGTATGAGATCACCTGTAAAAAGAAAACGGATGTAATGATGATAAGTCTTTGGTCCTTGACATTTTTTTTTCTTTTTCTTCATCCTTGTTGTCTTTAATGAATTACTCTCATTAGAAATCCTATTCGGAATAAAGCTTCTTTGGCTTCGGCTCATGACCGCCGATTTTAACGTCGAAATTATAATGTTCAATATTAGAATTCTTTAAACTGAATTCATTCACAGCGTTTATTTTACAAATACAGGGTGTCCCATAAAAGGCGGAGGCCCTTTCCTCAAGAAAGTAACTCTCTTCTATATTAGTTATTGCGTATTATTCTCACCTGAGACAAAAAAAAGTCCCAAAACAAGACATCAATTTGAACATTTGTTTTAGTTTTAATGTATTATTTTTGTAAATTTAATTTAAAATAAGTTTTCCTATTTATTCGTATTCCATTATTAATCGAGATTTTAACTTGGGTTTAAACAATTTTACATTCACAATATTTTTTCTATCAGCATTTAAATCATTCCATAGTTTCACTTCAATAAAAATAGATAATTTTTGAGAAGAAGACAACCTAAATTGATCTAAATTGAACACTTTGATCTATTTCTGGTCTGATATGAGTGGATTTCTTGATGAGTTACAAAATACAGGGTGTACATAAAGTCAGGATCTATTTTTGTGAAGCACTTGGAAATTATATGAAATTCAATCATAAAATGATAAAGTGGTAACATTTATTAAATAATTAAGAGTAGGATTCGACGTGACGCCCATCAGTATCCCTGCACAGCTCAAATCGTTCCGCAGCATTTCTAAACACATTCTGGAGCATTTGCGGGGTTATGTTATCTGCAGCAGTTCGTATACATGTACGTAAGTTTTCAAGACTCGTAATCTTCGTCTGATAGACGTGCGATTTGATAAAGCCCCATGCAAAGAAATCTAAAGGGGTTAAATCTGGTGATCTCGCTGGCCAAGGTCTGTTGCTTCCGCGTCCGATCCAGCGATTTGGAAAAAGTCCATTTAGATAATCCTGAACAATTTTGGCATAGTGACAAGGAGCACCATCATGTTGATAGACATGATGGTGCTCCTTGTCACTATGCCAAAATTGTTCAGGATTATCTAAATGGACGTTTTCCAAATCGCTGGATCGGACGCGGAAGCAACAGACCTTGGCCAGCGAGATCACCAGATTTAACCCCTTTAGATTTCTTTGCATGGGGCTTTATCAAATCGCACGTCTATCAGACGAAGATTACGAGTCTTGAAAACTTACGTACACGTATACGAACTGCTGCAGATAACATAACCCCGCAAATGCTCCAGAATGTGTTTAGAAATGCTGCGGAACGATTTGAGCTGTGCAGGGATACTGATGGGCGTCACGTCGAATCCTACTCTTAATTATTTAATAAATGTTACCACTTTATCATTTTATGATTGAATTCCATATAATTTCCAAGTGATTCACAAAAATAGATCCTGACTTTCTGTACACCCTGTATTTATTTACCCATTGTAAGTTAATGATTTTGTTCTTACACTCGTAAATAAAAATAAAATGTGCCAGTTTGATTACATTATTGAGCTTTAGTAGTTTTAGCTCTTTAAATAATGCACTAAAATGATCAAGAAAATCAGCATCAAATAATAACCTTATTGCTCGTTTTTGGATGACAAAAATACTGTTTAAAGTATTGTTAGCGGAGTTTCCCCAATTTCCCTATGAGACCGGACTTATGGGACACCCTGTATATATATATATATATATATATATATATATATATATATATATATATATATATATATATATATATATTACAATTTCATTGAAATTCTGTAACAATAGAAATTACAGTATCCGAATTTGATGTAATCTCCTGATGGGGTTTGATTACTCGTGTGGAGGTGGTCTGCGATGCGGGTCTTTCTGCTAGGGTGTGTCCCAAGCCACGCTTGACCTATTCCCTTTCGTCTGAGGTCATAATTAACTTATAGACTATAACTTATGATAGGCTGTAAATGGTAGTCAGTTATCAAAAACCATCTTTTTCTCTTGAAATTAAGATAATTCTTCTGGCCCAAAAATGTTCTTGAAGTATAAATTGCTCAGGTTCTCTCTCTCTCTTTCTCTCTCTCTCTCTCTCTCTCTCTCTCTTTCTTTCACACACACACACACACACACACACACATATATATATATATATATATATATATATATGAACCACGTACCGGACGGAATTCTCATTAGTGCATTGACTCGCTACATACCTGGCAATAATTCTGCGAGCTGTTCATATCATCGATGGGTGCATGGGTGTGGCGGTGCTTTGTGAGAAACAGTGAAGCTTTTAATTTCTATCTAGAAATTAATCTATTAACACAATGTGTCAGAAATATCACATATAAGCATGCATATAAAATCTGCCAAGACAGTCTAATAGATTCAGCGCCCAGCTCCTAAATCTGAAGATCATGGGTTCGAGTCCCATGCAGCTTGCAGTACAGAGATTAAGGTGCATTCTATAGAGCTCCAGCAATAAAGATCGTTGCTAGGAGACCACGTCAGGCTCGTAGGTCCCGTCTGTGATATACGGTAGGAGGAACTGCTGAAACGGAGAGTTAACTTTGAATAAAACGAACAAAGGCCTGTTAAGTTCTTACGAGTACTTGAAAGTCTCATACGGTTGTGGAAAGAAAATCGCCGAAGAAAATATCATAAAAAAAGAGAACGTAAAAATCTGTAATTTTAAAGTTTTAATTTTTTTCATTTTCTCTCGCCGAATTTATTTCCTTGATTGCTGAACATTTAACACATCCAAGTATAATTTTAAGTTACTTTGGAGCTGTTCAACCTCCTTCGTAACGTTAAAGGTCACCTGACGGAGAGTCCTTATAGATTTAGATGCAATCTAAGGGTCGCTACATAATCTAAGGGTCGCTACATAATCTGGATGCAGAGGACGGTCCCCCCCTCCAACTACTCGCCAGACCCAATGTCGTTCAACTTCGCCAATTGACAGGAAGGGGAGTTATGACACTGGCTACGACGTAGCCCATGGAATGAAACTTGCAAGTAGTATAGCCGCAAAAGGTTAGAGTGCAGGAATGTTGAAATGTTGCAAGAGATAATGATCAATGTTGCAAGGGGGTTGCAAAGGGGGTGGGGTTGCAACAACTCAATGCTGAAAAGGGGGGTGGAGGATGCTGCAGGTGCAACAAGGGGTCATGAAACTTGGAGGCGGCGTTATCCCCCAAGAGAAAGACAGGAGAAGGAGAGAAAGGAAGAGAGGTGTTCACCTGGCAGGAGCCAAGTGCACACTAAGACTTCAGCCGAGTGGCCGTTGTCTTATAGACTCCTAATCAGCCAGTTGGCTTAGAAGGGGCCAAGAGGGAGAGGGGAGGTTGAGGGGAAGGGGTCTTCGGGGGTAGAAGGAAGGATGACCTCCCCCCAAAGGGGTTTCCTTAGCCTAAGAGAGAAAGGATAGACGGAGGAGGACTTTGGGGGGACAAGGTGGGATGTCTTAACCCCCCCAATCGAAACTAAGCTAAGTCTTAACCTAAGAAGGGAAGGAGAGAGATCTTTATTCAACAGCTGTTATCATCAAACTACCAGCTCCGAAGCCAAGCGGGTCTTATATAGATGATGGTTGAGTTGCCAGATACCATTTTGTATTTTAATTGTACAGGTATACATTATTAGGGTGAGTTGCTAGATACCACCATTATTTTAATTCGTTACCAAAGCATACAGACTTTCTCTTTTAACAGAAATTGACAATAAGAAGATGTTTATTAATTAAATAAATAGAATTTGCCTTCTACTGCTCAAAAAATAATATAATACGTACAATCGTCAAAATAATAGTTCAGACGAAATACACACACACACACACACACACAATTGAACAACTTTCTCCTTACCTTATATATATATATATATATATATATATATATACACAGGGTGTTCCAGAATTAACTATCTATTTCAATGAAATCGGACAAATTTTTTAAAAACACACTTTTATTTATGTTTATCATGTTTAATGTGTTAAAAATGTATAAATTTCTAAATTTTTTTCATAATTTTATTTTCATAATTTTTTCATAGTTTTTCATAGTTTTATTTTCATTCTCTTTCAGAACCCTATTAATAATGAATACACAAGAACGCATCTTTGTTGTAACATCCCGTATCAAAGGAATGCAATGTAATGAAATCAGAGAAAAATTTACAAGAAGATTCCACAGAACCGGTCCTACAGACAAAGCGATTCGTGAACTTGTGAACAAATTTAAAAGAACTGGATCCGTACACGACGAAGTGGGAAGAGGACGCCCAAGGACAGCACGTAACAGTACCGAACAGGTACGACAATTGTTTGAGGATGAACCAACAACTTCGGTTAGGGAGGCCGGTCGAAGACTCAACATATCCAAGACAACAGTTCATAGAATCTTGCGTTCGACACTGATGAAAAAGGCTTATCACATTCAAGTACTGCATGCCCTAAATGAAGAGGATTATCCAAATCGAGCAGCAAGGTGTGCAGAAATTGTGGATCAAATCGAAAATGAAAGTTTATTGGATAACATCTTATTCAGTGATGAGGCGACTTTCCACACGTGTGGTAAAGTCAATCGACACAACTGTCGTATCTGGTCCAATGAAAGACCGTCTGAAGTCATAGAATGGCAAAGAGACTCTCCAAAAGTTAACGTGTGGCTTGGAATGACCAAATCCAAAATTTATGGCCCATTCTTCTTTGCGGGAGCAACTGTAACAGGTATCGTCTACCTTGATATGCTTCAGCAGTTTCTCGAACCACAGCTTCTTGATGATGGCATTCTTGATAATGTTGTGTTTCAACAAGATGGAGCACCATGTCATTATGCTCTAATTGTTCGAGAATACCTCAACAGACGCCTTCCGAATCGGTGGATTGGACGTGGAGGACCTCGACCTTGGCCTCCGCGTTCTCCGGATTTGACACCCTTGGATTTCTTTGCATGGAGTTTCATAAAAACAAAGGTTTATCGACAAAAGATCAATAGTTTAGCTGAACTTAAAGAACGCATCCAGTTGGCAGTGCGGGAGATAACACCTGAAATGCTTCAAAATTGTTTCGCAGCGCTGAGGATAGATTTGAAATTTGCAGAGATACAGACGGTGCACATGTTGAAACTTCTCAATAAAGTTTTGACTTATGATTTATAAATCTAATTGTTTTTGTATCATAATTTAGTAATAAACACAAAATTATGTCAGTTTTTATTAAATTTGTCCGATTTCATTGAAATAGTTAATTCTGGGACACCCTGTATGTATATACACGGGTGTCCCAGGAGGAAATGTCAAGAATGCACCATTTCACTCTTTGGGTATTTCTAAGTAGAAAGTATTATATCGATATGGGTCTGATTCCCAACCGTTACCGAAATACAGGCCTCTACATTTGGGTAATTAAAACATAATAAAAAGGGGATCTTAGATACTATTTAATGACACTTGTGATTTACAAAAAGTACAAACATACAATACATTATTGCACTTATTGCAAAATGGTTTCAAAGTGACCCCCTCCTTCTTCAATGCACGCGGCGAGCCTCCGATCCATCGAGTCTTGCCAAGGAAAACGCGGAAGTTCATTTCTGAGGTTTATGAACGCATCCTGTATACGTGCAACCAACTGCTCCCTAGTTTCGGGCTTACCCCGCTGATAAACGTTACTCTTCAAGAACACCCAGACAAAAAAATAATGTAAATAAATAATGTGAGGATCTGCACAGTTGCCAATGTATCATTAAATGTCATTGAATATTATCTAAGATCGGCTTTTTATTATGTTTTAGTTACCCAAATGTAGAGGCCTGTATCTCGGTAACGGTTGGGAATCAGGCACATGTCGATATAATACTTTCTACTTAGAAATACCCAAAGAGTCAAATGGTGCATTCTTGACATTTCCTCCTGGGACACCCTGTATATATATATATATATATATATATATATATATATATAGAAAGAAATATTAACTGTGTCTATTTAATTTTGTCATTCCTTATATATATATATATATATATATATATATAATATATATATATATATAAACGGATTTTCACCTTAAAGTGAATTAAAACAATATTAACATTAAAAAAATAACTAAACAATAGGCTTAACAAAAGAAATGGTTCCATTAACATTCTCAAATCTATACACCACACACACACACACACACACACACACACACACACACACACCTCTGTATATATTATGTGAATGAAAATCAGAAAAATGCCAAAAGTATATTAGTTTAAAGCAAATGAATTTTCTCCTTTTAAGAGAATCAATTATTAAAACCAATATTAACAATATAAGAAACTAATTATTTAAACGCCGTTTTATTTACTTTCAGTTATTAAAACGAATCCAAATATTAACTCTTAGAATAATGTTTTAACATTGTGTTCAGACGACAGCGAGAGGAAGCAGGTAAGCAAGAGATCCAGCTAAAAGGTCCAGCCGGAGGCCTTTTAAGACCGCAAACTGGCGAGAAGGAATTTGGGTTGAACTTTCTCTCTCTCTCAAAGACTCGATTCCACCTCTTCTAGCTCTCCATGCGTTTGTCTTGTAAATAAAAAATGTTTTATATTTTATCTGTTATTTTTATTTACACATAATTTGTATGGTGCCATATTCTTAGATAACATCTCTGTTATTGAATTGGAAAGATATATTATTATTATTATACATTTTTTAAAAATTAACACACACACACACACACACACACACACACACAATATATATATATATATGGTGGTACAAATTACAATAGTAATAATGATAGCTAACTCTTTTTCGCCGAATTGCATTGGTCAAGCTTTTCACTCCGCCTTAGACCCACAGTTTAACGTGGAATCCGAACTAAGCTTCAGCACTGGCGGGGTGGTTATTTATTCACACATCTATGCGAGAAGTAAAAATCCACAAGTCAGGAATCTTGGGAAAGCTGTGTTTAGTATGGTTGCCAAATAATTTGCTCCTCTCGATTACATTAGTGATTATTGATCCGGGAATAGTATGGCTGCAAAATGTGATATGCACAAAAACAATGTAGATTTTTCTCTTTAGTAATAATAGTAATAACTAACTCCTCGCCGAATTGTAACAATGGTTAAGCTTTTCACTCTGCCTTAGACCTACAGTTTAACGTGGAATCCGAACTAAGCTTCAACACTGGTGGGGTGGTTATTTATTCACACATCTATGCGAGAAGTAAAAATCCACAAGTCAGGAATCTTGGGAAAGCTGTGTTTAGTATGGTTTCCAAATAATTTGCACCCGAAAAATTGAGGATCAATTTAGTATGGGCGCAAAATAACCTGCAACCGAAATTTGAAACTCAATTTAGTATAGGCGCAAAATAACTTGCAACCGAAAATGGAGACTCAATTTAGTATGGACGCAAAATAATAAAATATTGTTGTGAACAATATTGCATAAAGGGATGGATTGGAGAAAACCAAGTATAGATACAAATATTGTCGTGACGGAGAATGCAAGGGGTAATACGAGCATTAAATCTATGGAGAAAATATAAAGAAGCCATTAGTCGTCCAAAGCATGGACCCGTTATATCGGTGTTACGATTGGTACACAAACTTATCATAGCTCGACCCAGTTACACTGCCAACCAATAATTACGAACATCTGCTCTTGATCTTTTGGGGCGGAGCTTGGTGATTGTGCATATAAAAGGAAATATTTTTCAGTTGGGAGTAACAGTAGCTATTTTCGCCAGTGAATAAACATTCCCTCTGCCAGTGAATAAACATTCCCTCCGCCATGGATCACGAACTTTACACTTTTCCGGATTTGTATCAAGAAGGTGACACTGCAGCATTGACTGCAATTAATCTTTTTAACGCGATTGACCGTGATGGATTATTTCCAACGCAAACCGTTGATGATATTTGCAATGACGCTCCTTACAATCCGACGCAAGGGACTACCATAGAAATGTAAGTGTCTATAATTTTATTTTTATTTTTTATTCACAAACTGTCAGAAAGATGATTTCATATATATGGAGGGATGTAGTATCTCGTCAAATACTTCATTTAGATACTCACCATTATGCTAAAATCGAAATTTTTTATGGCAATCTTTTGCATGTTTTTTATAAATGTTATTCGGAATTACCTCTTAAATGAGCTTCTCTGAGCGAACCAAAGATATCTTCACATAATGGGGTCTGTCTTACAATATGTATACTCTGTATATGTTTTTATTAAAAAAGATTCAATATGAACATTATTCTTTCTCCTTTAAGGTCCGATGAGGATTTGACACGTGTTATACAATCTTTTGAAGAATCTCGTGTCATGAATACGGAGGATATACCGAACAGTCAGCATAATGAATGTCACATCGAAATAATGTAAGTGTTTTTCGATCTTTTTGGGGGGAAGAAGACAATATATTTTCATCAATTTATTAAATGAAAGAAATCAGTACAATAACCATCTTAAACTACAGAATATACAAACTAACGTTACAAATATACACACGAACAAAAACATTATACTATACAACGAGTACGCACAATTGGAAAACGGCTTTTTATCTGTCTGCATACCATTTCATCGTTTCGTTGAGTGTGACACGGGTCGAATAAATTTTAAAAATTTATAAATTCTTTATCACGTGACATATGCATGAGAAATGAAATGCAGTACATTCCACAAGTATTACTAAAATATCCTTGTATTCGAAACGGGTTCCATACAACTTCGGGAATATGTAACTGAGCGAGAAATTTTACAATACAGGGTCACTCCAGGGTTGAGTACCGATGATCAAAATAGTACAGGCGGTGTCTATTTTTAAAATAGATTGCAAACCAATGAATCCCTTCATTACCGATGACATCTGTGTTCACAATAAGACTACCGCATTCTCGCGTACTTGGCAAACTCAATGTTTCATTCTTCGCAAACACGCCGATAAATTTGGAACGTGTGACTCGTTCACTATTCATTACTCTCTGAAGTGTATTAGCATCCATTTTAAAAGTCAGTGATAACGCTCCTAAATCTATCTACTTCTATTAGGGCTTGCGACTCGAGATATACTAGTACACTAATAGGCGCGTCTATAGGCTTGGTGAATTCCAACCTCACTGAGATGTTTCCGCTCTGTTGTGGGTTAAATGCGTATTTACGCTAGCAGATAAGTCAGGTGTAATGTCAAACGGATAAAGGTTAAATTGATCAATGAATTCTTTCTGCGTTACCCCATTACCGAGCTCATCACAATCACCTGCAATATGGGTCAGATTACTATAGGCTCTCGCGCAAAGAGGTAACACAGCGTCTGATGAATAGTCCGTATCCAATGTTCCACCCAAAGCAATGCCATTAACGTATAGAGTTATATTTTTAAGTCCGAAATTCTCGAATTTAAAGGCACTCTTTTTATATTTTCCATTCACCGAAGCATGGTCCTGCATTCCGATTAATATCCTTTTAGGAAGATTTCCCAGGGCGATGTTTTCTATCTGCTTCGACGCCAACCCTGCAGGCACCGTATATAGTTTGATTTGTACTCTGTTAATAGGGTATTTCACTGTAGCGTTTAGTAAATTTTTCTCAATTTCTAGTTGTTTTGGTGAACTTAATTTCACTCGCCGTACGCGGAGGTATGTCTCCATAATGTGAACCACAACGGGCTTTGCTCCCTCTTCTTGATCAGCATCCAGATTTAAGCAGATCTCAGGACTCGTGCGGGTGAGCTTTATTTTCATATCCACCCCGTTGACAAGCAACTTCTCCTGGAAAGTGAAATCTGTGTGCAGACGTCCAAAACACTCGTATATCTTCTTTTTAGAATTTTTAAATTTGTCCTTTATACTACTTTCGTCTTTAGTTTGATAATATCCCTCGGCACTTAAAAAGGTAGCCTTCGCTTCTTTGGAAAAGTTGAGGACATTTTCCAGATAGGCTCGTAGATGATAGTATCCCGTGCCTGACGATATGTTGGCCTGATTTAAATATACGTCACACTGGTTGAATATGGAGTGCAGAAAGTTTGTTTCAGGGTATACAGCATATTTGTCATCGCAGTCCGTTCCATCAGAATGGGCTATACGTAGCTTAGCGTACATGTGCACACAGCTTGGATCAAAAAAGTAAGGGCCTGAGCTGGGTATCACGAATTCTATATAGGAGCACTCGGGGAACTAATTGTGTTTAAAGGGTTAATTGTAATAAAGTCACTGTGCTCAATAGAAACTTGAGTTGGAGGCATCTCAAAAAGGGATAGCTCCGATTTACAGCATTGTGAACTACATGGGTGGATGAAGCGTGCCATGACGAGTTAGAAATAGTGCCTCCTCTCTCGACAAGTAGTAAACAAACTATGATTCATGAGATCAATGTCCTTAGCTTATATCAGTCAAAAAAGTGGTCAACCATAGGTTTCATTCGCTTACAGCACTTCTTTTTTGATATCCTTTTACGTTTAATACCACGTGACCCCTTCTTCTGGACAGCCCTCTTCTTCTTCCCCCCACCACGCATTTTTCTCTTTGCATCTTTGATGATTTCGTCCCGTGTACGCTTTAAATGTTTTTTTAGAGCTTCTTTAGGTTTAGCCCCAGCCAATGTCTTCTGCAGTGTTAAGACCTGATTGTAGCGCTTTCCTTCCGAGGTATCTGGCACCCCTCTTCAGCAAAGGAACAGCCGTACGTAGTATGGATGAAAAAATGGACCCAAGTCCACTACTGCGCTGGTATCTCACCCCTCGATAGACGGTGAAAGGCTTTCTATCCATTATAACTCAGTGCGTCGAAAGTGTAGCTTCACTGTTAAGCTCCCGTTACCGAATGGGAAGTTTTCACCCTCAATCGTTCTTATATATATTGAGATATTGGTTATTAAATTAGTTGCGACATTCACATAATGGGGTCTGTCATATGTAATACTCAAACTCCTTCCTCTATGGTTGGGGATGTGGGCAATGCGCAGCAGGCGTGCCTGGGTATCCCCAACAAACTGGTGCTCCACTATATTACTGTAAATATAGCACATGTCTGGGGACTGAGAGCTTTCAGCAAATTTCTCCATCTTCAATTGAAACATTAAGCTGGACAAGTCACGTTGTGCCTCGTGAAATGTCTCTCTTTGGAAGACTGCGCTATATCGGCCCTCAGCCGCAATTGTGAACAGCTCTTTATCTCTAATATTTTTACTAAGCGTTGATTTTAACCTCAATGTGCATGCGGGCGTGTCTATGTTTACGATTTCAAAAAGTAAATCGTTTGTCAGGTACGAATTTTCAAGACTCTTGTTTAAACCCTCCACAATATCCATGGCTGTATCATAATGCCCGATTCCTAACGAAACATTTATGCTATAGAACCGTCCCTCACCGCACAGGGTTGAGCGTACAGTATTGTCTAAGATTATGCCTAATTTTTCGCATTCATCGGTGCTTCTAAGGATCAGAAATATGACCTGTGCTTTTTCAAGAGTTAAAAATTTGGTGGTTAACTGGAGTTCACATAACCCCACCTCATACGAATCACGACCCAATTCAATGGGTCCATGGAGCTCTGATACAAAGTTGGCTAGTGTGTTGTTAGGGTGTACAGACAGGGACGAGGAGGACGGGAGTGTGACGTAGAAATGGTTAGGAGCCATGTTGCATACTATTTAAGCTTCATTATTGCATCAGCTTTTATATAGGTGTTGAAGCTTTCTGGGTACCCTAGCCATTTCACCAGGTACATTTTTCTCTTTCCTGAACCTTTGCTTCCTAAAATTTTCTCAATTTTAAACACATTTTTTCCTAAATTAAATGCCACTTTCTGCAATTCCTCGCGGTAAAAGCCTCCTGAGATTTCTTCCCCATTCAAATCTTCAACGTAATACATCATTATCTCACCTTTAGGTCTCATAGCCCTAACTTTAAAAATCTCACGTGTCCATCCTTGCTCAAAACCCTTTGCGAATTTATTTCCCGAACGCGACAGCCTTACATAATCATTGATTTTGAAGCGCGCAGAGTGTGGTGTGTTGGTGATCCATCTCTTCTCGGGAGCGTACCTCTTTCTAAAACTTCGTTAGGTGTTGTCCCAATCGTGCGATGGTGTGAGCGGTTGTAGGATGATGCCAATGATTCCAGAATGTCTAGAAATCTGTATGTGTTTTTATGTGTAAAATAGCGGTGCATGCGTTCCTTTATGGTACGTTGAACTCTTTCAGCTAAAGAAGCCTTATGTATAGAATTGGTTGTGTAATAGCTGATATTAAACTCTGTCAACATGTTCTGAAAAGCACGGCCTATAAATTCCTTCCCCATATCCGTACAAAAATAGCCAGGAACCCTGTTTTCTTTTAACATTAGCGTTTTGGTGGCTTTAGCAACTGTTTCAGGTGATTTATTTTTCAGAGGAACTAGCCACAGATATCTAGAGAATACATCTATTATGAATAGAATGTAACGGTAACCATCGTTATACACAGAATATCTTTGCATGTCTGTTAAATCTGCTTGCCAAATAGAATCAATCGAGCAGCCGTTGTCTTGGCTGTTTTAAACCTTTTTCTCACCGGCTTATGAAGCGTATAAGCGTCCTGCTCCCGCAAAAATCTCTCAACATCTTTTTTTCCTACTCCGTAAACACTTCTGTACAGTCTATCTACGCCGCCGTAGGAGGCTGGGTTAGAAATGTCATAATAGCGTTTACTTAATACGTTAGCCATTTGCGTATTTTAGAGGCACGTGGGTAGGGTTGACCGTTGTTTATCCTCTTCTTTCTCCTCTTCAAAGGTGTTACCGCCGGGGGTGACGGCGTCTTCAATTGTGCCACATGCGTTGCATGTTCCAAGTCTTTTAACCTGTTCAGATTTCCTATCAACGTTTTAGGGACATTTATTTGTTGTAGTCTTGCTTTAATATGCTTCCATCCTGATGGTGATGGCCTATCCCACTTTCTCACCAGATCATGGACAATGTCTACGATATTCGACCCCTGTACCTTGATCCTTCCACAATGATCTCGCCTGTATCGGTCCATTGTATGGCTGGGTCCTCATTCAATAGATTATAAAGACTTAAACCTTTATTCCTCAATGTATGTGGGAGGGTGCTTTTTAATACATGCTCGATATGTTGTGTGGCTGATCCCTTAATCTTTGGTTGGTCAGCTGTATCGTCGGGTACAGGTCCTATGTCGCCATGTCCATCGTCCCCCTGCTGTGCCTAATAACCACAGGAATCTCTGTCGGGTTCTTATAATTTTCGTACTCGTGAAGAAATTTCTGCAGAGCTTCTTGGTATAAGATTCTTTTCTCATCAGGTGTTTTTTCACTGTTTAATAGGGCTAGCAATTCGCTTTCCATTCTTTTAAGTCTGCTTTTACGGGGATCTAGATCCGTGTCTGGATTCCTTTGCAGTGAAGCGTACACCTCGTGTGGAATCACTACCACTTTCTTCATTATATTAATCTAGTCAGTAAAGGACCCAAAACTGAAAATAAGATGGGGAGAAATGACCCTCCTGTTTGTACAATAATTCGTTTTTTCTTCGCTACAGTTTGACTTTTACGAGCGAGTGCACGTATTATGTTCTTGTAACGGCGTAGGCGAGCCTTCTGAGATGGTTTCATTGATACATTGCAATTTATAACGTTAAGACAGATTTCACAGATGCATTTTAAAAAGTCGGAGTCGATATTTTTAATAAACATCTGCTGCATTGCCCGGGGCAGTCGATGATAGATTTTTATTAATTCACGGTATTTCTTTAGTCTCTTTGTCATTCTGGAATATACACCGTTTCAGGCTCGTTTGGAAATATATTCGTTCTTAGAAGCACCCTAAACGTGTTTCGCGGATGAAGGTCGCAAAGCAAATATCCGTAACGCGTGCTTGTAGCTTCTTTATAAACTTCCAAAAACTCCTTACGCTGATTCGGGAACATTTGATTGGCTAATACCCCAATTTGTGATACATCTCTACGTTGTGCGAATAAGACTAGATATTGTGTATTTAACGACACATCGCGCATGTATCTATTTTTGAAAAATAGATTCTGATTGATGAAGAACACGCTTATGTTAAGATGGTGGGAGAATACTGTAAATGTCTCGGCAAACGTTTTATCCATCTCCAACATGAGATCGTCAATTACAATGACTGTATGTTCATTTCCCTTTAACGAATTAACGTCATATGCACCTTTGTGGAACAAAATATCATCTTGGTACTCGTTGAACACTGATTGATACGTCGAATAGCACCATATAACTTTATGCACAAATTTCGAGAACATCTCTCCCTTTTCTTTAATGATTTTAAGCATAAACACAGTTTTACCACATCCTGTAGGTCCAGATATAATACATGTGGATGGGTTCGTGAATCTGAATTTTTGGTGACAGGAGAATTGCGTCCTGGTCAAGTGCGTCCCGGACAAATGCGTCCCGGTCATTGGCGTCCCTGGACAATTGCGTCCGGTTTTATTTCGTCCCGGACAATTGCGTCCCGGACAATTGCGCACTTCCCCAACTACTATATGAAGTTTATTTATTAGAGAAGTGAATAGAAAGTTCATTGTGACTTCACCTACGCAATGACGCCAATGACGAGGGACGAATATGTTTGTTATTGTAATTTTGTATGGGATATAATGCCCGGTTAGATTAATTGAATGCCCAGTTAGGTCAACTGTATGCCCTTGACGATTGGTTAGGTTAAGTTGTGATATTTTCGTTAAAACTAACGAAACTAACTTTATCTTAAGTGGACGTAACCCATAAAATTTGACAATGATGTTGCTGATGATGGATAAAGTTTTAGATAACAGTTTCGAACAGAACTTATGAACATATAACAAGTTTAATAGGTTAAAATGAAAAGTATATTTGAAATTCCGATACTAACTTTCTATTCACTTCTCTAATAAATAAACTTCATATAGTAGTTGGAGAAGTGCGCAATTGTCCGGGACGCAATTGTCCGGGACGCAATTGTCCAGGGACGCCAATGACCGGGACACATTTGTCCGGGACGCATTTGTCCGGGACGCACTTGACCAGGACGCAATTGCCCTAGTACCTAATTTTTCTACAGAGTCCATTTCTAACACGTCACACTCCTAAGTGGATCATTTACAAAATATTACAAATTTTGAGTGCTGTTCCTTATATTTTGTTTTTTTCTCCCACAGAACCGTGAATGACGATGAGGTACAGCACCCCATCATCGACATTACGGATGACCCCGACGACAGTGTAGTTGTGATCACAGAATCCTCCCCTGCCGACGAATCCTCACCAATACCGGTAGCACGTTCAAAGCGGAGGTATGATGAAGAGAACCCCACGCCAGGTATAAAGCGACCGAAATACGCGCCTGTTGTTAGCCAACCACCAGTAATAGAGCCCCAACCCTCAACGTCTTACGCAACAAGCCCCCCAGCAGCACCTTCCGCCAATATATCCCCTTATTCATCCGCCACAGTTGCCCCCGTTCTGTTGAGTCTACAATAATAGACTCCAGGCCCTCAACGTCTTACGCTGCCAACCCCACATCAGCATCTTTGGCCGATATAGCCCCTTGTCCATCCTCCACAGCTGTCCCCCGTTCTGTTGAGTCTGCAATAATAGATCCCCAACCCTCAACGTCTTACGCAACCAATCCCACATCATCCAATATAAACTCTTGTTCATCCTCCACAGCGGTGACTCGTTCTGTTGAGGATGATATAACGTTTGAGTTGGTGCGCTCCGCAGCCCCCACCCCAGCCTTGACTAGAAATCGGTATAGAGTCAGGGTCGACCCTAGAGCCATGTATAGCAATGGAATTGAGCGCGGGCTACGCCGGGTTGTACAGCGTATTGTAGAGTTTGCTCTTCAGAACCGCGACGAGCGTGAAGTCAGGACGAGTCTGTCCTTCGGATTCGGGTCAGATGACGGTGATGTAGATGATTATTGGGTAGTAGTGCCATTTAGACGTTTGGCGGCTGAAGATGTAGAATATATATTAGGACGTATAATGCAAGCCGCCCCAAAGTAGTATAGCCTTTAATATGGACACCTTCACGATAAATATTGACCGTGTATTCCGTGTTGCGGGACATAGTGCCATACCGTATACTCTTAACTTCAATTCTCCGATTATTTACCGAAAGCATATAAACGTCGATCGTGGTTGCGGCTTTATAGCAGTAGTCTTAGCACGTATGTTTACTGTACAAAATACACAGGCCACAAAAATTTGGTTGCCTACGGTCGTGGAGCGTGCCCGTAAACTAGCTGTAGACTGTGAACTTGAATTTGACTGTAATATGGGTCCTGAAGAGCTGAGAAGGGTAGAACAGGAAATGAATGTCCGTATAGTTGTATTTGGGTTGGATGATCGTCGTAGGACTGTGTATGTTTTTAAAAGCTGTGTGAGAGATCGTACAAGACCCCTACTTATTTTAGGATTGTCAGGGACAACGTATCTCCCCATCCGTAATATAAGGTGGCTTTACGCGAGTTATGACAAAAGTCGAAAATATGGGAGACATCATGATTTGTGTAAGGGGTGCCTCGAGTTTGCGGATGATATAGTGAAACATTGTAAAGAATGTCACATGGTATGTGAACAGTGTAAAAGCACCAAATGTGAAAGCCGTGTAGTTGAAGCTGAGAAGAGATGTGATGTGTGTAGACGCACATTCTTCAATAATAACTGCTTTGAGCTCCATAAATCAACTGGCACGTGCAGGAAAATGAGAATCTGTGAATGTGGTATGTTTCACACAATGGATAATTGGGGAAATTTAAGCACAAGTGTGACGAAATTCACTGTCCTACATGCCAGGAGGAGTATAAGGCGGATGGAGTAAAGCATGTATGTTATATGAAAGATGCTAAGCCTAAAAAAACCCTTGTATAACTGTATACTACGATATAGAAACATATACGAACGCTGAAACCAAAGAGGTAATTCCACATTTACTTGTGAGCCAGACTATCTGCGATGAGTGTATGGGATCGAATGTGACGAGTGCCCCAAATGCGGTAAACGGACAAACGTTTTTAAAACGAATGTCCACGATAGTCCTGTGAAACTATTTGTGTCCTATATTGTCAAGTTAGCCGACAAGTTCAAAAAATGACTGTGTATATTCTCGCCCATAACGGGGCAAAGTTTGACACGCAGTTCCTTTATAAGGAGTTGCTTGAGCACGAATCCTCTGAGATATTTACAGGTGATCCATTGAAAAGAGGCAACAAATTAATACAGATGCAAATAAGAGGCAATGTACAATTTAAAGACACTTTATTATTCACACCTTGTAAATTAGCAAAGCTACCCAAGGTGATGGGGTAGCAGCTGAAGTTTCCAAAGGATACTTCCCTTACACTTTCCTCACCAGCGAGACTTATTTTAACTATGATTGTATGAGTGTAGATGAACGTGAAGACTTTGATCGATACTACAACAGTTTTAATGAACGTAATCCTTATAATATAGCTGATGAATGTGAGCGTTATTGCGTGAATGATGTGCGCGTGCTTAGAGTATGTTTCCAGGCCTTTAGAAGGATGTACATAGGCCGTTTCAAATGCGATCCGCTGCAAGTCGCAACCACCATCGCGTCATTATGTTTTACGGTGTTCAAAATAACTTCATGCCTAAAGCCACCTTAGCCATTATTCACCGAAACAACCCCCGCAGTTACGGCCACAAGGCTATTTACTGGCTCATACACCTACAGCAACAGACAGGTGTATACATAAAGCACGCCCGCAACACGGGTGAAGTGCCCATTAAGATTAACGGTCGTGTTTTTTGGGTTGATGGGTTAAGTGAAAACCGTGTCACTGGTGTGAAGACTGTGTACTCCTTTAACGGATGCTGGTGGCATGGATGCCCCCGTCCTGAGTGCGGAATCGCCGGAGATATCCACGGTAGATCTCCTGCCGACTGTCTTGCGTGGACCCGCACCCGCGATCAACTTATAGGATCCCAGTTCACTCACAAAGTCTTGTGGGAGCATGAATATGATGCACGGATGGAGACAGACGAGGTGTACCGTGAGGAAATAAACACGATCAAGCGTTCAATGGTGCTGGATCCTCTCAAATGTGGTGATAGCTTGTTTGGAGGACGTACAAATCCATTCAGGCTATACTTTCCACCTACGGAGGGTGTGAAGCTCCATTACTACGATTTCTGTTCTTTATACCCATACGTGATGAAGAACAATCCGTACCCCGTGGGCGCTCCTGAGAAACTGGTGGGACCTAACCTGCCCTCCATCAATGAATTTTCAAGAAATTTGAATGATCGCTACTTTGGGCTCTCTTTCGTAGATGTGCTATCCCCTCGCAATTTATGGATGCCGATCTTACCCGTCGTTATCGACCACAAGCTCATGTTCCCTCTGTGCGTGAAGTGCGCGGAAGAGAATAACGGTAATTGTAACCATATACCCCACCAGCGTAAGATCAGAGGCGTATATACAAGTCCAGAGCTGGCCCTAGCCGTACGCCACGGGTATAGAATACTGAAGATACATGAGGTGTGGAGGTTTCAGAAGCTACCCAACCTTTTCACACCATATATAAACGCCTTTTTGAAGGATAAGGTTGAGGCATCACGGTATCCGCGAGGAGTTGATACCGAAGATGAAAAGTCTGCCTATATTCAACGTTACCGTGAACGTGAAGGTATACAGCTTGACCGACCCCAAATTATAAAGAACCCTGGCAAGCGCTTTAGTGCAAAGTTGTGTCTAAACAGTCTTTGGGGAAAATTTGCACAGAATACCGGCAAAGGGAACGTTCATTTGGCACAAACTTATAGTGAAGTCTGGGATTATGCCAACTCTCCCGATAAAGAGGTCATGGAGATCATGAATGTAGGTAATACTTACATAATAAAGTACAACAACACTGAATTGGCCACAGATACCTCACGGGTTACAAACATACCTGTAGCCAGTTTCACAACGGCCTACGCCCGCATAAAACTTTGGGGGTTATTGCATTCTCTTGGGCGGAAAGTATTGTATGCCGATACAGATAGCGTGATATTCACAGAGAGGGAGGGTGAATACATGCCTCCTATTGGTGAATTCCTCGGTGAGTTGACTGATGAGATCAAGGATGAGTATGGCGACACCGCATACGCCGACTCTTTTGTCTCAACAGGTCCAAAAACTTATGGGGTACGGGTGAGGGTGGGGGAGGATATGAAATATATCGTGAAGGCAAAGGGTATCACGCTCAACCATGCGAATCGGCAGGTCGTTAACTTTGATTCGTTGAAGGATCTAGTGTGTTTGGACGATGATGAGGGCGAACGGCCTCCCCAACTAACTGCAGGCACCCACAATTTTCAGGCACAGAAGCTGGGGGGCGTGAAGGAACTTAGGGGAACGAAGGTGTGCCGTAACACCTATAGGAAACGTTACCAGTTACCTGGTACCTATGATACCGTACCCTTTGGGTACGATAGCCTTTGATGCGTCTATTGTTAACTTACTTATCACACGTATTTGTAAATATATATGTCTTGTATATAATCTTTGATGTATCTATTGTTAACTTATTTATTACACGTATTTGTAAATATATATAACTTGAATATCTCGTTTATTAAATAAATCATGTTTCAATTAGCGTTTCACTTTCTCCTTTCTCTCTGTGTGTGTGGTGTGTGTGTGTGTGTGTGTGTGTGTGTGTGTGTGCACACACAGGTGAAAGTTCTAAGCTCCGCCCACTGTAAGACCAGCAACGTGAGTCATGCTACTATCTGGGATTCCCTGCGTGTTCAGTTGACTGCAGTAAGCCCTTGAGCTCAGACTTGTATTCGCCCGCGTAGAAGAAAATGGCTACCTTTAATATTGCTTGTTCAACGTTTATGAAATTGTATTCTGCAAAGCTTCAAAATGTGGTGGATACCGAAAAACTTCTATTCTCCCCTCCTTTGCCTCTTTTAAAACCACAATGGATCGTGCGAAGGAGCAAGATGTACAAATACTCTATGGTTATTCTGGTGAGAGTGTTGTAGGCTTTCGTTGCACAGACGATGTATTGAAGTATCTGTAGACCTAAGCTTTATAAAGTCTCACATATATCGTGAAGTAAAAGAAACAACGCGTGCAGAAGAGAAGCAGCAGATATGGATAGTGAGTCTTATTGATGGGTGGTATGACAAGCGGTATTATGTCATGTTACACCATGTCGATTACTCATACCCTACGACTGAAAATGTGAATCTCGTCATCATGGAGAATCTTAAGTATTTTTACCACTATATTAATGTATATCATGATGAGGTTCGTAGTGAGGTTGTGGCTAATGCCCTGCTTGAGTTTTTAGCAGACTTTAGAGACGAGTGTCGTTTGTTAGGCAAAAAGGAAAAATATGGGCATATGTTCCTCTCAAATAGTGCGCCGGAGTGTGAAGATGTTTAGGAGAGATAAAACATTATAAAATGTGTTTTGTTCGTGAAAATTATCCTGAAGGAAAATGCCTGGTGCGTATTCTGGGAAGTGGCAGTGATAAAACGTTAAAACTGAAATTAATTCTTGTATCGGAAAAAAACACCTACCCAATATAATGGGTTACAACAATTCGATCAGCGCCGCACACGTTTCATTAGATTATGGTGCGACTCGCACCTCACGGATCATACGAGTTCGAACATACCCATTCACGTATCATCAGGGTGAGTCAACCGCCTATCGAACCGTTCCTGCCTACCTGCGTGCCTCACGCGGCTCATAGTTATCTCGGAGCTTGAACCGAGTGGACGTGCGCTCCTCGAATACGATGGAACTCCCTTTGAGCAGCATTCTCAATGCCTCGTACGATGTGTCCGTGACGAAATCGTTGCGCGTGTTCAGGCGTAAATCTGGTGCCGTTAGCTATGTACTGGAAATGGAATGTAGACAAACAAACAAACGGAATGTTGTCTAGTTAAGTGTCGAGGAGATGAATAGAATCTTCGTGATAGTTGAGAAATGGAGTGAAGATCGTTATAAAATACCTGCTAACGTAGGTACAAGAAGAGAGCAGATTAGTGACACCCCCTCATACGCCGTTGTATGTACGTTGTGTATAAATAACGATCGGCCATGCATTGATATACGGCTGATGTGGAAGAATGCTTCTGATAATAACGCTCTTGTTCCTATGCGAAACCGTTTCATCCTCGACAGAATGTTTGAAATCGTCGGATTCCGCAAGCTGAAACCTATATTAAACGCGCGTGTTACGAATATGCTTTATTTTGATACAGTACTTGAATACGCATACACCGCTCTGCTCGATGGGTTCACCGAGTGTAGGGCTGAACAAGGTGAGAACGGTCTAGAGCTGGACGTTTATTTAAAAAGTTTAGACTCTTTGAAATATCATGAACTTTGGTACGAAGCAATTGATCGGTACAGGGCTGAGCTCACCTACACCGTTCACCCTGAAGAACTATTTCTTTATATAACGAGCAGTTGTCGTAACGACTTAGGTTATTTGAATTGCCGCTATGTTGAGTGAAGATGAGTTCACGATTGAAAAGCTCACGTCGGTAGAAATAAACCCTCGATTGGAAAGGCGTGTTTATAAACTTGTGTTTAATAATGTAGCTAACGATAAACTCTTTGTGCGTGCTTTTGATTGTATTCTAGACGTATTTAAAGATAACTTACCAACCGGTTGTAAAGTGGGAACAAAAATAGTACTGAACGATATGAGGGCCCTTCATATCGAGTACAGGTTTCCCTATACTTTAAGCGGTGAAATATTATTAAACCGCGTATACTGCGTAATGCAGAGCAATAATGATGTAATTGTAGACTCGATTAAGTGCGAGTTTAGTGTTTTGAAAAAAAAGTGAAATGTATTTATATATTTAACATATTTGTGTGTGTCTGTGTTGTGTGTGTGTGTGTGTTGTGTGTGTGTGTGTGTGTGTGTGTGTGTGTATTTCTGCTATATTAATGACTATACGATTTCTTATTTTGCGAGGTAGAAGATAAAGTGTAGTCCAGGCAATCTAGAGCAAAAATAGCTTCAACCTGGGCAAAATTGCTTCAGAAGCTTTCTAAACTGTTTCCAGATCAGGAACCATTGCAGAATAACATATCCAAAATCCGACAAAATTGGACCCCGGGAACACCCCCAAAAATGAAATTCAAAATGGCGGACTGGCAGTTTCCTACGAAATACAATAAATTTTAATTTCGCTTTGTAGAGAGAGTTATGACGTTTTTCTTGATCAGTAAAATGTTTTAAAACACATTTTCGTTTCTAAATTAACCTATATGACACTAAAAATTGTATTAGGCGGCTAGTATTAAACTATGTCGTCACGTAATGTAAATAAAATATACTGTATGGAGTGTATGTGAGAATGGACATTGCTACATCTTTATAAACTTATATTATATACAACTCTTTAATTCCTACTACCCACTATCAAATCTGCGTATTTGTGCTTGTCATTTTCTTTAAAACTGTTATTATGTACTCCTTTTAAATACTGCAACACAGATTATTAATTTGTGTTTTCTGTTTCAGACTGACTCGGTGTACGGCTGACTCGGTGTGCGTCCGCCTTCAAGAATGCAGACTCCTGAAGAATTGTGCGTGATTTGTAAGGAGAAATTGGACAGCGGACAGGAAGTGGTTCACATCTCGCAAAAAGGAGCAGATGGTATAAATGCATCCAGCCGCAGCCGTGGAAGCGATGTTGTTGCAACAGCTGGAATAAGTGTTCACGTTGTATGTAGGAAAAGGTTTACGGATAAAAAGACCATTGAAATAAAGAAGCGACAGACCGCAGCCGAGGCAATACCAAGGAAAAGTGCTCGTTTTCATGAATACGCATTTTCCAGTTCTACTCACTATTTGTTTTGTGATACCTTTGTGAACTTTTTTTCCAAACACAAACCAAAATCAGAGCATGTCAAAATAAGAACTACAGAGTTCTCCGAAACCATAAAAAGGTGCTGTGAAAGCCGCTGCGATGAATGGTCGTTTAATGTAAAAGGCCGTCTGGAGTATTATCTTCGTGATCTTCCTGCTGCAGATTGTGTCTACCATCACACCTGCAGCGTAAATTTTCGAAGTGGAAAAAACATTCCTCGCGCATACTCCTCCGACGATCATGATTCGAAGAAAGGGAGACCAACTAATGAAGAGCAACACCAAGCATTCCTTCAGACCTGTGCTTACCTGGAAGAGAATGATGATGAACAACTGTTGATTGGAGACCTAATTTCCAAAATGGAGGAATATCTTCAAGGAAGTCAGAGCTCTGTCTACGAACGCAGGCACATGAAGAGAAAGCTTTTAGAACGTTACGGAGACAAGATCATAATATCAGGTGAAAGTGGGAAGGCAGATGTAGTAACACTACGAGAGACAGCTAATGAAATTCTTATAGATTATCACAAAAAGTCGAAAGAATGTGATATAGATATAGAGCTACAGAAGATTTACCTAGTAGAAGCTGCTGCAAAAATAATCAGAAGTGATATCAAGTCTGTCGACTCGCCTAGAAAAGATGTGTATCCATCTCCAAATGACATCACTGCAGAAAGTGCTCTTGATTATATTCCCAACAGTCTGAAATTGCTATTATCAAAAGCATTTGCGGGACAGGATGCTTCAAGAAAAATAGGTGCAATTGGGCAGAGCATTATGCAAGCAACCCGTCCTAGAGGATTACTATGTCCACTACAGATCGGTTTGTCGGTTCAGCTACACCACAACTTTAGGTCAAGGTACCTTATTGACGTTCTCCATCAGCTGGGTTACTGTTCGTCGTATGCAGAAGTAACAAGATTCGAAAGAAACGCGGCGCTGGCAAGTGGGTCTGGCTCTTTTACTGTTGATGAAAACACTGCAGTCCTTCTAGCAGCAGATAACGTCGATCATGATGTCTGCACTTTGGATGGGAAGAATACCTTTCATGGAATGGGTATGATTGCCGCAATAACTCCGAAGATCAAGATCCACCCTTCTATTCACAGGCGTAATGTTGGTGACAATGACATTAAGAAGATTGCAACCGTTGACATTAGGGAATATAGACACGCGAGAAGCATGTTGAGGGACATCTCATTCCGCGAACTTCCAGTACCCACTGCCACCATAAGTCGACTTAGTCTTCTCTGGCAGATATCTTCAGCAGAAAGATCAGGTCCAAGTTGGTCCGGAACAATGCAGGCAATTCACGGTGGATCAAGTGTCTCACATCCAGGTGTGGCGTAGATCACGTTCCTTCCCATCATAGATATGTCGCCAACTGACATGACCTGCATATTTTTGACATTACTATATTTGAGCAAGATAGCACGCGATCAAAAAGTCCCATGCATTATTACCTTTGATCAGCCTTTGTTCTGGAAAGCTTCCCAAATCATCAATGAACAGAGAGACCTGCAGGACATTGTTTTAATGCTGGGATCATTTCACACTCTGATGAATCTTTTGGGAGCAGTCGGTACTCTTATGAATGGTTCAGGATTGTCTGAAGTACTTCAAGAAATATACGGACCAAATGCCGTGCAACACATGATGTCTGGAAAAGCTGTTTCAAGAGCGATACGTGGTCATATGATAGTAGATGCAGCTCTTAGTACCTTACTAGTCGCAGACGTTTTCCCTCGTAATGAAGATGGAACTCCTCATGACCTCCATAAGGAAGCTTGTGACCTGCTCGACGATGTTATGACCGCCAAACAATCAGTTGAGGATGTGGAATCTTCGAATGCATTGTCTCAGATTGCTACCACTTTGGATGCGAAGAAAACTGACCTACAATCTACTTCGCAAACAAGTCAACTCTGGTTGGAATATCAGCGAATGATCAACATTGCACGTTCCTTGATAACAGCAGACAGAACCGGCTCGTGGGATTTGCACTTGCAAGCTATGCTGGAGACCATCCCCATAATTGCAGCAGCCGGACATCACAATTACCTGAAATCGATATACCTGTACCTGCAGAAAATGTTAAGTTTGCCTTCTGAAAATCCAGCCGTTAACAAAATGTTCCAGGAAGGTAAGTTTGTGGTAAGAAGAAGCGACAGATTATGGGCCGGACTCGGCACAGACCTGGTGATAGAACAAGTACTAATGCGTTCCCTGAAAAGCAGAGGCGGACTGACACGCGGAAGTGGATTTACAGACATCCAAAGGACAACGTGGCTCTTTTCTATGCCTCTGTGTTCCAATTATAACTTAGCAATGCAGGAATACACCAGAGTTTTGTTGGAAAGTAGTGAACAGCACAAGGAAATGAGGGGAAGTAGACAAATCAGGGACAGTAATGACATGAAGAAAGTACTTGAACGTCTGGAATCCTTATCCCCATTCCATTCTACCTCGGGTCTCTGCAACATTGTAACAGGGCTAACTGCTGATCCTGGAGTTAACGTTCATCAATTGCATTCAATCGGTACGAACATTGTCGTAAAAATGATTGGGAAACAAGCCTTTACATATTCTGCCAAAAGATCCGACAAAGTAAAAACACTAGGATCTGCTTCTGCCGTTGTGATCACTGATGCTTCAGATATAGAAGTAGATCCTGCACTACTGTTTCAGAGAATGATGACTGTTGCCACTGGCGGAGACATGAATCTTGAAGATGTCATGTGTTACGAACTGTGTGCATATCCTCCTGCATTGTTCGAATCACGAAGTATCTTGAGGAAACCCGATAAGTCTCAGCTAGCTCATGCAATAATCAAATACACTGACACTTTACGCATGGAAGAAGTTCAAGAAATTCAGTGCACAGACCAGTACGTATTGGATGGTGGATCTCTACTACATCGTGTTTCCTGGCGTCAAGATGAAACATATGACAGCATCGCCAACTCATATGCCGATTTCACTCTGAAAACATATGGAAAAGCAATCATTGTTTTTGATGGCTACAGCAGCTCTCCTACGATCAAGGACATGACCCACAGAAGACGCAGCACCAAGACAAGCAGAAATGTGAATCTCAGTCCAAGCATGAAGTTTGTTGGCCAGAAGGAACACTTCTTGGCTAATGAAAACAACAAGCAAGCATTTATTTCCCTCGTAGGTGAGATGTTGAAGAAGCACGGGTGTACTGTTCACAACGCAGATGGGGATGCTGATGTGGACATCGTTCGTGCAGCAGTTTCCTCATCAGAAAATGCAACTACAACAGTAATAGGGGAAGACACCGACTTGCTGATTCTCCTTCTGTACCATGCCAAGGACAGTGGTTTCAAGTTGTACTATCGCAGCGATATAAGACGGGGACCATCTCCTAATCCTGTGTATGATATTCTCAGCATTCAATCATTGTTAGGCAATGACATCTGCAAGTATCTCCTGTTTGTGCATGCTTTCACGGGCTGTGATAGCACATCCAGAATTTTTTCGATCGGTAAAGCCAAAGCATTCGACACACTGATGAAGGTGGCTGAACTCCGTTCAGTTGCAAATACATTCTGTTCTGATTGTTGCCAACACTCTGACATTGAAGCCGCTGGAAGAAATGCAATGCTTCTGTTGTATGGCTGCAAAACACTTGAATCCACTAACGCACTACGTCATCGAATGTTAGTTGAAAAGGTAGCTACAGCTAAATCTTTTGTTACACCCGAACGTTTGCCACCTACCGATGCGTCCACAAAGTACCACAGCTTTCGCACATACTTTCAAATACTAATCTGGAAGTCTACAGAAGAGAAGATCGATGCAGAACAGTGGGGTTGGTATGTAAAGAATAATTCCTACTACCCTACAGCCTGCGACAAGCCACCAGCTCCAAATTATCTACTCAACATGATCCGCTGCTCCTGCAAGACGAAATGTGCTACTTCAAGATGTGGATGCAAGCGTAATGGAATGCCCTGTTCAGCCGCTTGTGGCGAGTGCCAAATCAGTGGTTGCGATAACAACCCAAGTACCGGTAATCTATCCGATGATAGTGATGAAGAGGATTAATTTCTGTATGTTTGTGACCAGGTATCACTTCTTCTGTAATGAACATAACTTGAAACTGGGAAAAAAATAATTGTTGTATTATTGATTATAAAAATCTGTAAAAAGCTATATAACATTATATTTGCGTAATAACTGGTTGTGTTGTATATTGTTGAATTATTTAAAACATTACAACTGAAAGAAAAAACATCAAATGTATCTCTATAAATAAAAGCGTAAATTATATATATTTTTTTTTTCGTAGGAAACATCCAGTCCGCCATTTTGAATTTCATTTTTGGGGGTGTTCCCGGGGTCCAATTTTGTCGGATTTTGGATATGTTATTCGGCAATGGTTCCTGAGCTGGAAACAGTTTAGAAAGCTTCTGAAGCAATTTTGCCCAGGTCTAACTACAAATTGCCTGGACTAGTATGTATTTATTTATTTAACATAATTGTGTGTATATATTTCTGCTATATTGATGATTATATTATTTTTTATGTTGCGCGGTAGAAGATAAAGTGTATGTATTTATTTATTTAGTTGTGTGTATATATTTCTGCTATGTTGATGGTTATATTATTTCTTATTTTTTATTTTTGTTTTTTGATCATTCCAATGTATATTTATTTTTTATATCTCTCCATAATATAATTGTGTGTGTGTGTGTATATATATATTTCTCCTGTACTGTTATATTGACGGATATAATTTTTGATTATATGCATATTCCTCGTTCATATTTCTTAAACTAATATTATTTTTAATTGATCATTCAAATGTATATTTATTTTCTATATATTTATAATAAACAGAATGATGTAATGTTGTTTTATTTAATTCTTTTGGTTGTAAACAATTATATCAAATGGCTGGTTACGCCTTCTAAACCTACTAGCGGAATTCTAAGCCAACTTTTAAGAATTAACCCAAGACAGCGTAAGGTGAGCCTGATAGGCTCATTTATGATGTTTTGTTAAAAGAATTGTGACTTATTATTTTTAATTTTAGCTAAGCGTTTTAGTATTCCTTCCTTATTTACAGTTAAGTATGTTTACTAACAATAGTGTTTTCTACATATAATAATTTTAGTGATAAAAATAAAAAAAGAAAGTATTTGTATAAAAGCGTAATGTGAGTCTGTTAGACTCATATTCATTTTAGCTTATATTTCCGTTCTTTTCAATGCCCAGCGAGTATGTATCTGCTAATGGGCGTGTCTTAAATCACGCCATTTGTTAGATGGGCTCTGATTGGTTATTTTGTTTTATTATTCTTTTTTTTTTTACAGAATTGGGACACACTGTCACACACATGGTCGGTTAGTCATTGATAAGATATTGAACTGGTCGATTATTTGTCGTGTCAAATATACTGTAGAAATAACAATGCCACGAATATCTGACAAAGATATTGAATTATGCTTGCTAAATGAAGACACTATGCCAAGTGATTCTGATGAAAGTGAATACAACCCAAGTGATAATGAAAGTGAAATTGACAATGTAAGTGTGGCAAGTGACTGTGATGATGCAGTTACGGAGAGCGAAAGTGAAAATGAAGAAATCCAAAGTGTCTCGTGTGGAAAATATATCAGCAAGGATGGTGATGAATGGAGTAAAATTCCTCCACCACCATCCAAAACTAGATCCCACAATGTAATAAAATCACCCACTAATAAGGTAATACTTAGTCCGAATAAAACAATAGAGTGTTGCGAAGATTCTTTCGAACTATTTATTTCTCCCGACATTATTTCTGCTATAGTGAAGTACACCAATGATGAAGGGAAGCGCATTTATGAAGCGAAAGGAAAATCTAAAATTTGGCGTTCGTGTGATGACATAGAAATAAAAGCTTTTATTGGGCTCTTACTCACAGCTGGACACTTGAAATCAAACCACCTAAATATAAGTGCTCTTTGGGATAAAAAGTACGGACCACCTATTTTTAGAGCTACTATGGGCCAAGATCGATTCAAGGAAATAATGGCAAAAATACGATTTGATGACAAATCTACCAGATCACATCGCCGAGAAAAAGACAAATTAGCCCCAATAAGGGATATATGGGAAAAAGTCAACAATAATTTGACCAAAAGCTATCTTCCAGGAGCAAATGTAACAGTGGATGAGCAGTTACTTCCCTTTCGTGGTAGATGCAGCTTCCGTCAGTACATGAGTTCAAAGCCTGATAAATATGGATTGAAGATCTGGTGGGTATGTGATTCAAAAACCTTTTATCCGCTCAAAGGTATACCATATCTAGGTAAAGAAGGAAAAACAAAAGTATCAGGGTTAAGGACATCAGTTGTCAGTAACTTATGTGAGCCTTACTATCACACAAACAGAAATGTTACCTGTGATAATTTTTTCACAGACTTAGGCTTAGCAAAACACCTACTAAGGCACGGTATGACTATCGTTGGAAACGTTCGTAAGAATAAGAGATTTGTTCCTGCAGAATTTCAGCCCAAGAAAGACAAACGATCTGAATCTTCAATATTTGGGTTTAGTAATAATTTTACTCTTGTGTCATATGTGCCAAAACCTAAAAAATCTGTTATATTACTATCCAGTATGCACCATTCAGATCATATTGTGGTAGAGGAAGCGAACAAGCCTGAAATTATATTGTACTATAATGCTACGAAGGGTGGAGTAGACTCTCTTGACCAGCTTCTTCATACATATTCATGCAAACGAAAAACAAACAGATGGCCGGCCGCTTTTTTCATGAATTTATTGGATGTCTCTGCTGTGGCAGCATTTGTTGTTTGGACAAACAAAAATCCTCTATGGCATAAAAGTGCAGAAAAAACACGAAGACGAACATTTCTTATCGAATTATCAGAAAGCCTCATTCAACCACAGATAAGTAAAAGGTCCCGAATGGGACTTCAACGTAATTTACAGAACACAATGGACAAAACTTTAGGTTATATGGGGAGTCACCATCAACCATCAACAAGTTCATCTACTGGAGCTAAGAGGAAGAGATGTTATTTACGCGAGTCCAAAAAAAGCAGAATGCAAAAGCAAGCATGCGATTTATGCAACAAAAACGTATGTTCTGAGCATTCTGTATGCAAAAGAAAATGCATAGAATGCGACAAGTAAAAGTTTGTAAGAACAAGAAATATGCATCCTTTGAAATAAATAAAGCATATATATATATATATATATATATATATATATATATATATATATATATATATATATAATGACATATATATATATATATATTATCAGTGGCGACTCGTGACATTTTGTTCAGGCATGCAATGTTATGGAATGGAAGAAAAACATCCGCCTAACCCTCTTGCCCAAACTTTGCATATTGTTTACATAGAACTTAGCAAGTTAAAGGTGTTTTACAAACTTTTGGGGACCTCTTTGAAGGAAAGTTCATTTAATGTTAGGCTTAAATATGCGAACAAAAAATTAGACATATTTATATATAGTAGTTACCGAATTGATCTAAAGAAAAAGATACAAATTTAAAATTTACCTTAAATAATTGTGAAGCATTATTTGAATTGAAATTCTGCTCTCCTAGTTTTCCTGCAAAATTCTTCGATGACCAAATTGTAAAAGTACTCTCGATTCCCATAAGCTTCTTGAGGAAATTTTTTTCAATTGAAATTAAGGCAAGATTAGATAGCCTTTCTTCACTTTGGGAACTCCGTAAATAACTTTTAATCTTTTAAGCGCAGAAAATGATCGCTCAACACTTGCTGTCGATATTGGTATAGTTAGAATCAAATTCGTCAATTTATATATTTCCTTAAGACCTTTGTGCATTTCGCTTTCCAGTAGATATTTTAGGAGCTCAGCAACATTCTTTTTGGCAAAAGATTTGTGCGAATATAAAACACACAATTCAGAACGGAGACGAGGAAACTCAAAAAATGAATTGTAGCTTCTTTTCAAAGATTCAAAAGCTCTCTCTGGGAAAGTAACATCATAGAACTCAAATTTTTTGCAATCTAAAAGCTCAATGAATTCCAATTTTTCCATTGAACTGAAACGCTCTTTCATTTGAAGAAGTATATTATCGAATATTTCATGAAATAGTTGACTATACTTCTCTTGTGGAGAAAGACTCTGTTTCCTTTTACATACAGGTTCACCACATCTTTCTGTTATCAAGTCCCACATATCTGCAAATTTTGTATCCCTTATTTGTTTGATTTTTTTCATAGTGCTTTCAACGGTGATTGAGCTATACACAATATCCATAGATTTTGTTTGCAGCACATTAAATAGATATTCAGTAAAAGGAAAAATTGAAGAAAATACTTCTAATAAAAAATTAAAATCGAAAGTATCGATACCAGCAAGCAATCCGCGTGCACTATTTTTTGTTTTTTCATCAAATTTCTTTGGGTTTTCAAGAATGCTTTTTAAAAGATCTATTATATCCTCTTTATTTTCCTTAACTCTTTCAACTAGACGAGATGAATAGTTCCACCGCGTTGGAGCCAGTTTAGGGAAACGCTTTCCAACAACTTTGTCAAGCATTGAAGTTCGCTTAGTTGAACTGCTGAAAAATGATGACAAACTTCCTAATACTGAAAAAAAATTATTACATTCGGAAATTTCAGCGACAGCTTGGGATAAAACAAGGTTAAGTTTATGGGCGTAGCAGTGAAGAAAAATAGCCTCTGGTACAGTTTCTCTAATCTTTGTTTGTACTCCATTAAGATCGCTCCCCATAACAGCAGCACCGTCGTAGGTTTGAGCAACTAATTTTTTCAAACAGCCCAGTTCACCTAGTTGCCTTATAGATAAATCAGAAATCGCTCCTGCACTTCTATCATTGCTGACGTCATTGAATTTTATAAATCGTTCACAAATCTCTCCATGTTTATTAACATAACGAACAACAGTAGAGAGTTGAGAAAAACAGTTGACATCAGATGTTTCATCTAATAAAATCGCCACATACATGCAGTCGATAAGCTCACGTTTTATTTGTTCTAACATAACTGCACTAATAGATTGAATTATGTCATTCTGAATAGCAGATGATGTTCCCTTAAAAACAGTCGCAGTTTTTAAATGGTTTTGAAGCTTTTCATCGAATTCTCCCATACAAAATACCAATTCAATATAGTTACCCCTATTGTCAGCGTTTTCTTCTTCATTGTGACCGCGAAATGCTAATTCTTGCATACCTAAAAAACATGTTATCCTAATCAAACGTTTCAAAATTTCTCGATTCTTATTAACTTCTTCGTTATGTCTGGAAATGGCAACTGATTTCTGCTTGTCGAGTATTAAATCAATTCTTTCTGACTTTCCAAATGTTTTAAGATCAACAAATGCATTTATGTGAGCAAGAGATTTTTCATGGCGAGAAATTGCAGTATGTAAATTGTTTAAATCGTCGTATCCACGACTAACAGAATTCCACACAGAGTTATCTCTTGAAAATAGGAAACACGACCAACAGTACAATTTGTTATTTGAAATATTTCCACATAACCAGGGAACATCATCATACAGCTTAGGATTAAATTTCCTAGTGAAGCCTTTATTTTCTTTGCTTAAATTCAAATGTGGAATCGGTCTGCCATTATTCAATATGCGCTTTTTCTCATCAAAAGAGAGTGAGTAAAATCTTCTAGTCTTCAATTGATTAAACACATCGTCAGTCATTATGGGCACTACAATGCTATAATTTATTTAACTGATTATCCAAAATAACTAAAGCACAAAAGGGAACACCGAACACAAGTGGGTGCTTGCGGCTGTGGTACTGGAAAGAAGCATTGTCAGAATTGCCAGATGTTACTTTTTGGTGAATGCACCTATAAAACTGCATGCATGCCGTATTATTTTCATTAATTAAAAAAAATCAGAACAAAAAGCTTTTTAATTATTAAAGTAAAAATATTAAGTACATTTTCTAAGCATATTTTAAAACATATTGCCTTTTGAATTTAGCTATGAGGCTCAAAAAAAATATCTTATGGATAGTGAGAAGTCTTCTTAAAAAATTGCCCAAGGCAAGGCGGTGTAAACAAAATCATGTCTTATTTCACTAGACAATTAAGAACATTTTTCTGTACCCAGACTGAATTAGTGAATGCTTTAGCTACAAGTATTTCGATCTGTGTACAGAAAAATGTTCTTAATTGTCTAATGAAATAAGACATAATTTTGTTTACACCGCCCAATAGCCAGTACATGCGTGATTGAAGCCTTAGCCTATTTTTAGTTTCTGAAAATTATTTTTGTCAATTATAATCCTTACTTAGATCTGAAAAGAGAACATATTTAACGCATGCATTGCATGCGTTGCATTCATTAAGAAATCGCCACTGATATATATATATATATATATTAACGTAAAGAACGACGCTTTGTATAGGAGATATTCCGCGCAAGATATATATATATATATATATATATATATATATATCTTGCGCGGAATATCTCCTATACAAAGCGTCGTTCTTTACGTTAAATATATATATATATATATATATATATATATATATATATATATATATATATATATATATATATATGTCATTATATATATATATATATATATATATATATATATACACACATATATATCATCAATAAACTTTCATATAAGAGTAATATTTAATTTGATTAATAGTAAAAAAAGGTTATTTCATTTTATTTTACGTTTTAGTTCATGTATAAATGGTTATATTTACGTTTTATAGTTCTGTACGAGTTAAGCATTGAATAAAAAGTGTTAAACTATAATGTTTTTCCATCACGCCAAGCATATATACATATTTAATCAACTTAATTTTTTGAATTTGTGCAATGACCCTGAGAGACTCACCTCAAGCATTTGAAGGATTTTTTTACCTTACCCTTTCTAGGGTTAATTAAATAAATGGTACAATCTGGCAACTTAATAATGTATACCTGAGCAATTAAAATGGTATCTGGCAACTCGCCCTAATAATGTATACCTGAACAATTAAAATAAAAAGTGGTATCTGACAACTCAAACTGAACAAGCCATTTACGCCTTCTAAGCCAACTGGCTGATTGGGAGTCTATAAGACAACGGCCACTCGGCTGAAGCCTTAGTGTGCACTTGGCTCCTGCCAGGTGAACACCTCTCTTCCTTTCACTCCTTCTCCTGTCTTTCTCTTGGGGGATAACCCCGCCTCCAAGTTTCATGACCCCTTGTTGCACCTGCAGCATCCCCCACCCCCCTTTGCAGCATTGAGTTGTTGCATACCCTCACCCCCCTTTGCAACATTGATAATTATCTCTTGCAGCATTGCAACATTCCTGCACTCTAACCTTTTGCGGCTATGCTACTCTTGCATTTAAGTGAAAAACAGTAATTATTCTTCTCTTTGACGTAACTTTAGTAAGTAGCAAAATGTTTTAAAGGACTTTGTGACAACAATTAAGAACAAGATGAGAGTAAGAACCAACGTTCTATTTCATCAAATACCATAAATGAAGACTGATACTCGAGAAGTGTCTGTCGCAGGTCGATCCTGAACGAACATAACAGAAGCAGAAATAGATGTACAAACTGTATATCTATACGAGTGTTTAAGAGAATACCCATGCAGAGGGTTGACAAAAGTAAATAGACACCATTTTTTTTCAATAGTTTTGATTTTATGATAAAAGTCAATAAAATAATAACAGATTCATTGAATCAATGTAGTTAGAATAGTGTTGCTTTCCCCTTTCAATTGTGTAAAGCTGACACACGTTCTGGCATTCCATTGATGAATTTTGCCATTTGTTCTTGAGGACAATCATCGTGGTGTCTATTTACTTTTATCAAACCTCCCTCTGAATACACGAAAAACCTTGGAATCATTTTTCTTTTTCCTTGTGGGTTTGCATGATATATATATATATATATACAGGGTGTCCCATAAGTCCGGCATCATTGGAGAAATTCATATTTTTCTATTTCTACAGGCCATAATGTCTGTGAGCAAGGAAGAACGAATCCAGATAATTCTACTCATAGGAAATCGGAGTCAAAGAGAGGCCGCTGCTGAATTTAACAGACTGCATCCAGACCGCGAGCCAATAACACAGAGTTGTGTTAGCAGACTTGTTGCAAAGTTTAAGGAAACAGGATCCATAGAAGATAAACCACGCAGTGGACCTTCAAGGAGGTCCGCTGACGATGATACAGCGACTGCTATCCTGGCTCATTTTAACAGAAGTTCCAATAAGTCTCTTCGGCGATTGTCCGCCGAGACAGGAGTGTCGAAAAGTAGCATCCATCGCATTCTTCAGGCTCACAAATGGCATCCATATAAACTTCAGATCCTACAGAAATTAAGCGAAGATGATCCCGACCGGCGGATGGAATTTTGTGAATGGGCTACGGAACAATATGCTCAGGATGCCAATTTCCCGTCCACCATTCTGTTCAGTGATGAGGCTGTTTTTTATGGAAATGGTGAGGTAAATCGACAGAACACCCGCTACTGGTCTCAAAACAACCCTCACTGGTATACCTCTTCAAAGGAACAAGGTGCATCTCGGGTGATGGTATGGTGTGGCATTTGGAGGCACCTACCTACCTACGTATGCTCAAGGAAGAAGCATTTCCCAGTGTCTTGAACGAAGAAGGAAATTTCCCAACATGGTTCCAGCAAGACGGCGCTCCTGCACATTACAGCACCCAAGTAAGGGAATACCTGTACCAACAATTCCCTGGTCATTGGATAGGACGTCGAGGGCCTGTGGAATGGCCAGCTAGAAGCCCGGATCTCACGCCACTAGATTTTTATCTCTGGGGCAACTCGAAAGCGCTGGTATACGCAGAGAAAATTAGGAGTGTTGAAAATTTTCGGCAGCGCATTATTGGGGCATGTAACACCATTACTCCTGACATCATTCACCGTGTGCTTGCTGACTGGGTATCACCTCTGAATTTGTGTATTGAAAACAATGGTGGACATATTGAGCACGTTCTGTAAATAAAAGCTTTTGTTTTGCCTTTTTTTATTATTTTTCCTATGATGCCGGACTTATGGGACACCCTGTATATATATATATATATATATATATATATATATATATATATATATATATATATATATATATATATATATTATTATTATTTTGTATGCTATTAATTCAGTTCCATTAATTTAGAGAAATGAAAAACATCACACTAATTAATATTGTTTTAAATTGTCCATTGTGGAGGTAAAAAGGCAAAAACTGATCGGATGTAATTGGGTATAAAATAATAACCAGTTGTTAATCTGATCTTATTTAAATTCCTTCTTTTATCCAAGTCTACTTAATGCCACTTACCATTAGAGACTTCATTATTATATATATATATATATGCAACAAATAACTGCAATGACCGCGCAGTATATAAATGAATAGAAACGACATAAGTATTAAGGAACGTTTCTGCACACGAGGAGGAGAGATAACGAAATAATGAAAAATGAGGCGAACCGCCTGGGAATCGAACCCAGGGCCTTCCAATTGCCGGTCGGACGCTCTACCATTATGCTACGGACCTCACTCAATCACAAATCGAAATTCTCCCAAATAGGGCAGAAACCAATGCCCTCAGAGAGCACCCTCGCAAATCGTGAATATGCGCAAATAACTGCAATGACCGCGCAGTATATAAATGAATAGAAACGACATAAGTATTAAGGAACGTTTCTGCACACGAGGAGGAGAGATAACGAAATAATGAAAAATGAGGCGAACCGCCTGGGAATCGAACCCAGGGCCTTCCAATTGCCGGTCGGACGCTCTACCATTATGCTACGGACCTCACTCAATCACAAATCGCCTCATTTTTCATTATTTCGTTATCTCTCCTCCTCGTGTGCAGAAACGTTCCTTAATACTTATGTCGTTTCTATTCATTTATATACTGCGCGGTCATTGCAGTTATTTGCGCATATTCACGATTTGCGAGGGTGCTCTCTGAGGGCATTGGTTTCTGCCCTATTTGGGAGAATTTCGATTTGTGATTGAGTGAGGTCCGTAGCATAATGGTAGAGCGTCCGACCGGCAATTGGAAGGCCCTGGGTTCGATTCCCAGGCGGTTCGCCTCATTTTTCATTATTTCGTTATCTCTCCTCCTCGTGTGCAGAAACGTTCCTTAATACTTATGTCGTTTCTATTCATATATATATATATATATATATAGTAGTTAATTAGTTAGAGCACGCATGAAGCGTCAAAATATAGTGAACAGCTGTCAAAACGCTGCCCCCTCCCCCCCTCTAGGAACCAAATAATGGGTTTTAAAGGAATAATTATAATTAGTTTATAATTTATGTAATTTAAGAAAACTAAAATTATAATTAAATTAAAATGTAATTGTAGAAACGAAAGTTTTCTTTGCCAAAATGATCAGATTTTGGAAACTTAAAAATTTTAATAATACCAAAAAAATAACATGAAAATATTGTATTAATTTTAATCATTAACAACAGAAATAGTAAAGATATTACTGTTACTATTACTTCTGCCCTTATAACTACTACTATTATTGCTAATACTATTAATAGTACTAATACTAATAATAACAATAACGGCTAAAAAATGACTAACTATAAACCAAACGAGAGAGAATCATTTACATAAATAACTGCTCATTTATTTAAAATAAATTGAGTTTAAAATCTTCCCGGCGAAAATGCCGATTTGGAGTCAAGGGCCCCGGTTTTATGGGGTTTTACGGGGGTTCACCGTTCTCCTTTATATCTAAAGGAGAATGGTGTGTTGTTGCGAAGGGGAGGGGGAGGTGGGGGGAGTGAAGAATATATCTAAGGATGTGGGGAAAGATCTCTAAATGGGGGGAGGTTCATCTTATTGGAAGAGTTGAAAGGAGTTTGAGAAGACTCCTAAAAATAGATATGTCATGTCTAAACCTTTAACATCAATAAAGGTATAAGCTAAGAAGATACAAGACTAAGGGAAACTATTTGAAATTGTCATTGAAACACTACTGTTACTTATATATATATATGGGAATGAACTCAGAATGGTCCCCCGAGTTTTTTATGATACACACAGACAGTGCATGGAACAAGGAACTCTTCTGGGATAATTAAATCCACTATAGTCCGAATAAGTAATGGTAAATGACAAATACCATAGTTTTCCATGCACTGTCTGTGTGTATCATATATATATATATAACGTAAAGAACGACGCTTGTATAGGAGATATTCCGCGCAAGACGAGAGAGAGAAAACGGAACAAATGAAAAAATGAAGTAACCACCTGGGAATCGAACCCGGGATCTTCCGATTGCCGGTCAGACGCGATACCATTACACCATGGACTTCACTCTTCTAAATGCCGTAATTCTTCTACATACTCGCAGAAACCAATGCCCCAAGGGGGCACCTCCCGCATGCCGTAACATTATATACATTCAACGGCATGCGGGAGGTGCCCCCTTGGGGCATTGGTTTCTGCGAGTATGTAGAAGAATTACGGCATTTGGAAGAGTGAAGTCCATGGTGTAATGGTATCGCGTCTGACCGGCAATCGGAAGATCCCGGGTTCGATTCCCAGGTGGTTACTTCATTTTTTCATTTGTTCCGTTTTCTCTCTCTCGTCTTGCGCGGAATATCTCCTATACAAGCGTCGTTCTTTACGTTATTTATACTGCGTGTTCTTTGCAGTTGAATGTATATATATATATATATATATATTCTCTTCATAAAATGTAAACAAATAACAAATTTCGTCACATTTGTTGTGTCAGTGAAATAGATTTTGCGTGTTGATGCTTGATCGCTTGCCTGCTTGCTTAATTGAACCCTTTCAGTGCAAGCATTTTCCATAACAGATTTTGTGTTTGACTTTTGGCAGTTTTATTACGAAAGAAAACAAAATATTATATATATATATATATATATACACCAACCAAGGTAACCAAGGTGTGTGTATATATATATGTGTGTGTGTGTGTGTGTGGTTAGATGCATATGATTATGTGAATGTATATGTATGTATAAATTCAGTTATATAAAAAAAATATAAGAAAAAAATAATTTCCAGTTTAGTTAAACTAATGGTTACGTAGCCAATGTAGACATCGCTTCAATGTCATAACACCGCTTCCCGTTGATCAGCGAAGTTAAGCGACATTGGGTCGAATAGTAGTTGGATGGAAGGCCGTCCTCCGCGTCCAGACTATGTAGCGACCCGTGGTTCGGATCCCGCGTAAAGCTGTAGGTCCCTCCCCTCATATGACCTTAATTAGATGTTGCGAAGGAGATTAACAACCCTCATCATCACATTTATTTAAATTAACATTACCTACGCCGAATTTGGAAATAAAATTAGATTGAATTGAAAAATGTTTGTGTGTTTGATGGGAAAATTTATAAAGATTGTAATCACAGTACAGTTACTTGATTGGATTGGCTTAATTATAATTTTGCTCATATTTTGATTAGATTTGTGGGCTTTCTATAAAACCTTGTTAATGTACATTAATCTACGTTAATATTACGCAGAAATAAACAAAGACGTGGAAAGAACGGGAAAAAAAGGAAGTTGTTGGTCAAATTTGTGTAGAACAAATGTGCTCGTGATTCAAAGAGGAGGAAGGAAAAACAAACTCGTGATGCATCTTCCTCCTGAAGACTCATGCACCCAGACCTATAAAGACAATAGCGTGTATAATGCAGACTAAACGACATAATAACGAAAATGGATATGAATAACATTGTTCAATGGATTATGATAACAGCATTGTTGTTTCGAATGGTGACAAGCCACGTACAGAAGCTTCGTTAGTACGTTGACCTTCTATACACTTGGCAATGATACTGCAGGCTGCTTATACCCTGAATGGCTGTATGGTCGGAGAGGTGCTTCGTGTAAAAAGTGAAGCTTTTCCTACCTTCTTAAGTTATTGACATTTGTGCCTAAAACACTGTGTGTATATATATACACACACACACACGCGCACGCACACACATATATATATAATATGTATCGTGCTAGTGGTTAATATCGGTATCAGTGACTACGAATCCACCGACTCCGTGTTCGATTCTCGGTGACGGTAGCAGGCGCGCAGCAAACCCAGCTGTTCATCCTTCCATACAGTAAAATTGATTAGTAGACAAATGGGTACCCTGTGTAGCCTAGTGGTTAAGACGCTGGGCTGCTGTCATGAGATCGAGTCCGGGCGAGGACTTCTTAACTTAAAATCATCCGTGGTAGGTCGTGGTTCGGATTCCACGTTAAACTGTAGGTCTAAGATGGAGTAACAAGCTTGACCTACGTCAGAATGAGCAATTCGGGCGGAAGCAAAACCAAGGTTAACTAAGGTTATATATATATATATATATATATTATATATATATATATGTGTGAGGGATGCAATGTTTCCTCAACAAGGAGGAAGAAGTTTTCAAATGAAGAAGAAACAATTGCCAAAATGCTTTTAAAACCTGAAAGCTGAACGCTGATTGGCTGACGGCCACAACTTATGAAAACAGGCTATTCATTGGTTAATGGCTAACCTTGAAGTCATCTCTAGCTTTTTTTTAATGTAAACTGGCTTTTCACCTGGCTTGGAGGAGAGCATCCAACGTACTTGATCTGTGTTATGTACACAATATATATATATATATATATATATATATATATATATACACACGAAATTTAGAATTATACACGAATCATATTTTTGTATATGAAAGCATGACATAATCATGTCTGCTCATCCTGTTATTAATTGATTATATATATATATATATATATATATATAGAGAGAGAGAGAGAGAGAGAGAGAGAGAGAGAGAGAGTCAAAGGATTTAAAACCAGAATTTCAACCTGAAGAATCGCCAGAGTAAAGTAAAATGGCGACCCGAACTGGCGTATGAATGTCATTTGGAGTTTAATGAATGCGAAAAAGGTGGGATGGGGAGAAAGAGGAGGAGGAGGAGGAGGAGGTAGGGGAGGGGGAAGGAGAAGAAGAGGAAGAAGAAGAAAAAAAAGAAGTGACGTCATTTATTAAGAAACAAATCAAAATAATTGCTTCTTTTTTCAGTATAATCATATTTAATTTTTTTTTTTTTAATTAATTTGATGCAATTAAAATACTTTGTGGATATTATCATCTTCTTTAGAGGTTCTGTCGCGTTTTTAATTGTATGTTTAATAATTATTTTTGTAAATTGTCGCTTTAGCCTCGCATAAGGGGTTTCAAAAAACCTTAGCTCCCCCATTTGCAGCTTACATGTTTACTTATATCGAAATAGTTTTTAGTGATTATAAAAATATATAAAATTCTTTATTTATTGCAGGTATTAAAATTACTCTAGCTGATAAAGTGATAATATAATGGCTTCTCAATTAATTGATGATTCGGAGAGGCAACGTGTGATAGATCGCAGACGAGCAATAACATTTTGGGAAGCTCGTGATGCTGGAGCCACCTTTATAACACGTTCATGGGTTGCCAAAAAGTTGCGAAGAAGTGAGGACTTCGTCAAAAGAAATTGGAATAAAACTTTGGACGAATGTGAAATGGATACAACCAAATCTGGGCGCCCAAATTTGCCACTCTCTCAGGAAACAAAGGACATCATTGAAAGCGGTACGCGTAAGCGGAAAAACAGCTGTGCTAAACTTTCTAGAGAGATCAAAGTGTTAAGAGGAAAGATCGTTAGTGGTGAGATCATTCGACTGTACTGTCATAGGCAAGGTTTAAAGCCTTGGCATGAACTTCCAAAGCCAAGAAAAATTCAACTTAACATCGATGACAAAATGTGGTTTGCCCATTATCTTGAAGAGTGGGATGTGGATGATTTCATGCATTTAGCTGTCTCCGATGAATTTTTTGTTTACGTAACACGTCGGCCAAACTACCAAAATGATCGAGTGTGGGCCACAACACCAGATGAAATCGATGACAATGAACATTATCGCGAATTATTAAAAAGTCCAGACTGTGTTGGTGTGTTTGTTTTGTTCACTGCAAAGAAGTTCATGTGGGTGCTGAAGCCAAATGGTCAGAGTTGGGATGGACAGTATTTTCGTGATATTATTCTATCCCAGCATGTCATTCCTTTTCTAAGAAACCCAAACAATGTTATGGATGTCGATCAGGTCACACATCTGCAGGATAAGGCCCCCTGCTTTAAGGCATTAGCCACTCAACAGTTGTTGCGGAACCATGAGATCGATTTCTTTGGAAATGAAGAATGGCCAGGGAATTCTCCTGACCTGAACGTCTGTGAACACATTGGATCAGTTATAAAGGACAAGGTTGAGTGTCTCTTGTTTCAAGAACCTGCAGCAAATCGATTTTCGAAGGATACAATGACGCAACACATTGCAACTGTTTTATCAAATTTGCGTAACGATCAAGATCTATTCACGTCACTTTTGGCAAGCTACCCAAAGCGAATTCAGGCTGTCTTGGAAGCCAATGGCGGGAACACCAAGTTTTAATTGTTTCTCATTAAATGCAAGATTAAATTCTCTTTTGTAAGGTATGTTTAGTTTTACTGTACCTCTAATGGTTTAGGCCATGGGCAGGGGGGCTAAGGTTTATTGGAGCCCCGTACAATTATACAACAATGAAAAAGAACTCAAAGGTATAGGGGAGTTCTGAAAGATGTAGGATAGACTATCTTAGCATATATATATATATATATATATATATATATATATATATACAAGTTACAATAATAGTAATGTTTTGGGGTTGTTTCAACCTCTTCGTAACGGTAGGGTTCACGTAACGGAGGGGAACCTATTTGTACAGCTTTACGTGGGATTCAGACTACAGATCACTACATTATCTCTTGAGAACTCTATTAAGAACAGAATTCGCAATCTATAAAATTAAAAGTTATCTCCGTGGAAAACATTGAAGAGCTGTTCAAGTATTACACATTATTTTGTTACTAATTCGTTTAGTGATGATGTATGAACAAAGAACGTCATACTCCGTTGTTTTCAAAGTTGTATTATGGTCGATAAAGATACTGTGTACGATTGCTGATGAAGACCAGCTTTCTTATCATATTTTTTTTACGAATGCATACCTTATTTTCTCAACAACTGCTGGTAAACTGTTAGAAAAATTCAGAAAAAAATTAAAGTTTTTATACAATCGTTCATTCACGATGCTCTGCAGTACACACTGAGATGCCAAGTTGGTCGGCATCACAAATGTTTGCCAAGCACAATGTATGACTTGGTTCGGTGAAGCTAGAAAGTGAGTACGAAATAGTAAGGCAAAGAGTTCAAAGTTCCAGAAACCCAACAGTTTTGATTATTGATGTGAATAATCAAATGGCGACAGAAACGCAATCTTAATGTTGTGAAAGCAATTATCCTTGTAATTTCTAACTCAAAATGTTACACCTTGAATATTTTTTTAATTCTACTGATGTCCTTTGTCGCCAAATTTAGTGTTTTAACGTAACTGTTAAACTTTATTAGTTTATGTATATGTTAATTAACTAATTATACATAAATGCTTGAAGTATGCCTACAAAACTTCTTTTTTTTCAAATAAAATTGGATAATTAGACGATTTAAATGCAAAATAACATTTATCAGATTTTAAACTTTAATTTTTAGAAATTGAAGTTTTGTAAACTAAAAGCCAATGAATTTTTTTGCTGTTTGAACAACAACCTCGAACAAACATCAATTTTACACAATTTTTTTTAAAGAAATTTTTGGTAAACTCTGATTTTTTATCATATACCATAAACATTCTGGGCTGTTTGTCCATAATGTGTACTTTAGGAAACTGGACACCGGTTGAAAAAAAAGGAAATATATACTCATAGTAATGAAAAACTAACAGAAAGGTTAAAAAATCTTAATTTTTCCGTGTTGCAACGCGTAACTTTTCTATAAATTTTAACAAATCATGTCAACCTATTGTTGTCAATCCGATTTACAAATGAAATCCGGGCTAACGACATCTCATCGGCAAGATCAAACAGTCGACAAGTTATTGTGGGTTAGATTGAATTAGGTTAGGTTTGTCAGTTAGATCAAATTAGGTTAGGTTACGCTAGGTTAGGTTATACTCGGTTAAATCTTAAGCGTAGCTTCAAAAGTTTTGAACCATGGTATCAGGGCGTGATTCAAAATTTTGGTGGCTGTTATTTTTTTTGTAGTTATTGACCGGTTGGCTTTTCTGCATTTCACAAAACGGTATGAAATTTTGTAGAAACTTGGAGACCTACGTTCATCTGCAGATTTTGTCTATACGTACTCTTGCATTTCAACAAAGCAAATCTTGCTTCACTTTTCTTCCTATTCACTACATATAATTAAATCAGGACGACGTGATAAAGCGCTCAGTTAAATTCTTTTCATATGCATTTAAAAAACCCTTATATGGGACAAATCCCTTTTTAAAGGTACAAATAAATATTTACTAAAGATAAAAATGAAAAATATGAACCATAACTCATGTGCAAATTATATATAACCTTGATAACTTTGTTTGGGTTCCGTGCGTCGGTCTTTCTTCACACGAAGGTTAAGTTGGTGGCCCCACCTCTAGTCCTTGCTTGGTAGGGGAGCGAGTTGCTCTCTTGCGCTCTCCACCATATATAGCCAGGTACACCCGGCTCATCTGGTACCGTCCTGAGCCACGCATCGTCTTTTCTTGAAGACTTCAACTTTGACGCCTGTAATGTTTCTGAAATCCTTTGGAAGCTGGTTGAAAATTCTTGGCCCCCTGACAACCAAGCTATTTTCCTTCAGAGTTGAGGAGGTCCCTTGTCGGCCTTTAATTTGGGAACACTAGTACACATGCTGCCTTTCCTATTTTCCAGTGTTGTTTGGATGATAATTGGGTTTAGTTCTAGGTTTGGTACCAGTTTTTCGATCATTTTCCACATGTAGCTTATGGTATACCTCTCTCTTCTTTCCAGGGAGTACAGATTTAGTTTACGTAGTCTTTCTCAGTAGTTGAGTTCTTTGCAACCATCAATCTTTGCTGTGAAATGTCTCTGCGTTTCTTCTAGTTTATTAATTTCTTTCTTTTTAAATGGGGACGTCAAAACTGAGCAGTATTCAAGTTTTGGTATGATCAGTGTTCTCAGTAGAGGAATCATTACTGTCTTGTCCCTCCTTTTGAACGTTCTTAGTACCTGTCCCGCGACTCTTTTTGCTTTGTTTATTGCTATCTGATTTTGTGTCTCGAATTTGGCATCATCGGTCATTATTATTACCCCCAAGTCGACCGCTTTCGTGCTTCTCTGAATTTCTTGTCTATCTGGAGCATAGCATAATATGCAGTTTGTTTAAGTTCCTCATTAGTATCATATCTCAAGAGCTGAAATTTCTCGGTGTTAAATGTCATATTGTTGTCTTCTGACCATTTGTATATTTTGTTTGTGTCCTTCTGCAAGGCCTCCACTTCATTCGCAGCGCTGATTTTTCTGCTGATCTTTGTATCGTCCGCAAATTATATTACAATACTGTTGCTGGTTACTCCACTGTCTATGTCTGTTGGCATGATAATGAACAGGAGTGAGGCCAGCACTGTACCTTGTGGTACTGATCTGCGTACTTCTGATTCTGATGATGATACGCCTTGAATTTTGACCACCTGTAGTCGTTTTCTGAGGAAATTGTAGATCCATTTTCCCACTTTGCCTGTTATTCCCATATGTTTCGTTTTATGTGCTATTATACCATGATCGCATTTGTCGAAAGCTTTAGCAAAATCCGTGTATATGACATCGTAGTTTTCATTGCTTTCAAGTGCATTTAGGACATTGTTATAATGCTCTATAAGTTGTGATAGGCATGATCTTCCTGATCAGAATCCGTGTTGATTTTCGTTGAATCTTTCCAATGTCTCCAAGAAGTCATAGATTTTCTCTCTGACTATTCTTTCAAATATTTTGGTGAGGTGGGACGTCAAGGACACTGGTCTATAGTTCTTTGCCTGAGAGCTATCCCCTCCTTCATATACTGTACTGTATAGGGACAATGTTCGCTCTTTTCAAGATGCTTGGTATTTCGCCAGTGTCTTGGGATCTTCTCCATATCCATTATAAGGGTGTAGCTATTTCATTTTTACAGTTTTTAATTAATAGTGCGTTCCATTTGTCCGGACCTGCAGCTGAATGTGATTTCATTTGTCCTATAGCTCTCGCTACATCTTCTGGGGTAAAATCAAAATCTGTTATGCATTCTCCTTGCAGTTTCTCTTTGAAGAATGCACCTATGTCAGGTATCGCTTTGTTACTTTTTGGGGTACGGAAGATCGATTCATACTGGGCTCTCAATGTTTCAGATATTTCTTTTAGATCGTCTGTTAGTTCATTATTTCCTTTCCTTAAGGCCCGATAGTAGCGCGCGTTTTTGTTTTCCTTTTCGCATAGCTGTAGAAGTATTTTGGATTTTCCTTTATTGCTTCTACCGCCTTTTCCTCTTCCCTTTCTGTATGACCCTTTATCAGAGTTTGTATTTCCCAAGCGATTCTCTCCAGTTTTTCTTGTATTACTTTCCTGGCATTGTTGTCTCCGCAATTTGCTAACTTCGTCGTTACTCTCTTTCTTTTGCGGAATATTCTTCTCTTTTGCCTCTCTAGCCAGTTTCTTTTTCCTTTTGGCTGTGCTTTCGGGGCATATTTTTCCAAAATTCTCAGCGTCTTTTCTTCCAAGGTTGTTAGCATTTCCTCAATTGTTTTATTCTCGAAAACTGTTCTCCACTCTATTTGGGTCATGTGTGATCTGATTTCTTCCCAATTTATGATCATCTTAGAGTTTAAGTTAAAAGCCCCAAATTTGCTTCTTCCTTCCGTATGTGTATTGTCTTTTAAAGTTATCGCCATATTTGTTGATAACTCGATTATATTGTGGTCTGAGATAAAAGTTGGGGTTATTTTTATTTCGGCAATCAAGTTCGTGTTATTTGTGAATACCAGATCTAGGCAGTTATTTTTCCTGGTATTTTCTGTTATCTCCTGTGTCAGCATAAACTCGTTTGTGAGAGCCATCAGCATTTTTGCTTGCTCCTGGTCCCCCCTTGTTCTCCCCCTTATCTTGCTGTATAAATATATTTCTACCCACCTTTTTGTATTTTATAAATGGAAAATTAAAATCGCCGCAGAGTATTATATTAGGGGATGGAGAGTTTACGGACTGTATTAGGGTTCTGATATCATCAATGGCACCCAAAATTTTTCATTTGAAGAGTTTGGAGGTCTGTAGATGACTCAGTACCACGTTTAGTTTCTCTATTTTCACTGCAAGGGTTTCCACGATACTGTTGGATTTACTTATTGCCGTCTCTGTCATATGCCTCTCATGTATATAAATAGCACGGCCACCTTTACGTCTCACTGTTCTATCCGCTCTTAGTAAGTTGAATCCATCGATATGCAATTCTTTCTTATCGATACAGTGTTCGCAATTATCGCAGTTTCCTTGGCAGTCTTTAAATGTGTTTCTGTGGGCATGCGATGTTCGCCCTTGTTTCGTCCATAAAACCTTTCAGGTACGAAACTTTGTTTAGTGAATTGTTCGGTTTTATTCCTTGAATATCTGCCAGGACAATGTTTATGTTTTTTGTTTTGCATTGCCCCTTGTGCATTTTAAGTTCGTTGTCCTTTGATATCGCGTGTTTTGTAGCCGTGTGGTCTTCCGAGATGGATCCGTTCCCGCCTACCTGTTGTAGTAGCTACTTGCCATGTAGCGATCCTGCTCGAGGGTTCCCAGCTGTGTCATCTGCATGTGCTGTATGAGACTTAGCAGCCGTATTGTGTCCGAGATGTAGAAAAATTTTTGTGTGTTATTTGTGTTTTGTTTGCTATTTGGGTACATATTTTTTTTCTCACATTCCTTCTGTTGTCATTTGAAACTTGTCCTTTGTCCTTTGAACTTGTCGGGAGATGATGGTAGTAGCATTTTTTCCTGTACTGGCAGGTTCCATATGTCGCGTAGGTCTTACAAATGTTCGGATGGTAGAATTTTCATTTTCCACCAAATTTGCAGTGACCATTATTGAAGTAGTTGCACACAGGAGGGTGTTCGTAATATATACAGTACTGGCCAAATTATTAGGAATTTTTTTAAAATTTCATTTTTTGGTATAAAATGTTAAATTAAACCAATTTTAAACGTTGAAAAGTTATTTATTTCTACACAAGAATACATGGTCATTATTTAGCAATAGTTTAGTACTTAGTTTGACCCACCTTAGCTGCCATAATGGCTGCGACACGCTTCGGCATGCCATGAATCAATTTTTTGCATAATTCTTTAGTCGAACGAAGCGTGTTTGTTCGTCAGTTGTCGTTTGGTTGTCGTGCGATGCGGGTGTGTTTCTCTTTCTTTTACGTGTCATTGTAACTACCGTTTAATTTAAATAGTGTATTTACCCAATTTCGGCAATTATTTGTTACAGTTTTTAAGTGAATTTGAAAATGGGGCGAAAGAATGACTTGAGTCCACGGAAAATTGGGCAAATACAGGTTTTATTAACTACTTCTACATTTAAACAAAAGGAAATCGCTGCCAAACTCCATGTTTCACCACAGTCAGTACTTCGTATTAAGAAAAAAATGGTATTTGGAGAAAATGTAGGCCCCAAAAGGGTTGGAAGATGCGGCAGAAAAAGGGTAACGACTCCAAGAACTGATAGACAGATTGCAATTTTGTCTCAGAAATAGAAGAGCTACTTGCAAAAACATTTCCAGTAGTCTAGCGGCTGATGGCATCAATATTAGTCGTAGAACAGTCAACAGGAGGCTTCTAACTGCCGGCTTCAAAGCCTACCGCCCAAGGAAGAAGCCCAGGCTCACTGAGGCTATGAAGAAGGCACGTTTTGCATGGGCAAAGGAACACATTAACTGGACTAGTGAGGATTGGGAACAGGTAAGAATAATATTTAACATTAAATAGAATGTTAATACAGTAAATACAGTATGCATAGAAGTGTATTTACAGTACGTGATAAAACTGCAGTAAAAATATCTGTAAAGCAGCAAGTCATACTGTACTTCGTTTTAGCTGTACTTCATACGCTATGCACTGACTCTTTCACAGGGCTTTCTTTGATTGCAGGTGGTGTTCTCCGATGAGTCAACGATTGCCGTGCTTGACGATCGTGTTCAAAGTGTAAGAAGGAGGCCTGGAGAAGAATTTTTGCCTGAGTGTCTGATGAAAACGGTGAAATTTCCACAAAAAAATCATGGTTTGGGGAGCAATTTCTGTGCATGGAACTAGTCGTTTGAGCATTGTTGAGGGGAATATGAACCAAGTCAAGTATATAGAAGTACTAAGAAGACGTCTACTGCCTCAAATAAGGGAATGGTATGGTAATAGACGTTGGATTTTTCAACAAGACAGCTCCATGCCACACGGCAAAGTCGGTTAAAAAATGGTGTCATGAAAATAGTGTTCGGTTGCTCCCATGGGCTGGAAATTCTCCAGACATGAACCCAATCGAAAGTTTATGGTGTATTTTAAAGGACGTAATCCATGAAACGCGATAACAACAAAACACCAACTCATAGAGCGACTTATTCAAGTCTGGTTTCACTCTACACGTATTAAGGAATTATGCAAAAAATTGATTCATGGCATGCCGAAGCGTGTCGCAGCCCTTAAGGCAGCTAAGGGGGGTCAAACTAAGTACTAAACTATTGCTAAATAATGACCATGTATTCTTGTGTAGAAATAAATAACTTTTCAACGTTTAAAATTGGTTTAATTTAACATTTTATACCAAAAAATGAAATTTTTAAAAAATTCCTAATAATTTGGCCAGTACTGTATATACACACACACACACACATGTGTGTGTATGTATATATATATATAGTGGTGGACTGGATGTCAGTTTTTCAACATCCGCGGATGCGGATCTTTAATTTCAATATCCGCGGATGCGGATGCGGATATTTAGTTAATCTATCAATATAATGTAGAATTATGAATATATGACATAATTTTTCAAATTTCGTGATATTACTATTATGGCAGGCAATGCATAAGAATTAAAATTAATATTAATGTTTTCATTATGATAAAAATAATAACTTTCTCAAGAGTTTCAGCCAAAGAAAATTCAATGAAACAAGTTTCATTCAATTTTCTGTTACCAGCTATTTATATTTTGAGGTTTATATAGTTGTTTGTTCATTAATAATTAATACTTTACATGAAATGTGTATGACTGGGCCTTATAAGCTACTTTATAAGCTAATTTAATTGTAAATTGCATAATTTATTAGAGGTAATATCCGCATAACATCCGCAGTCAGAAGTGCGGATGCGGATGTTAAAAATGATGCGGATGAGGATGTGGATATCCGGTCCACCACTAAATTATATATATATATACACACAGGGCTTTTTTGTGACGGTACGCACCGGTACGGCGTACCGGCACCTTTTTTGAATAATTAATTCGTAGATTATCTAGAGTTTTTCTTATTAAATTTTAATATATATATATATATATATATATATATATATATTATATATATATATATATATATCCCAATGAGTACCAGCACCTTTTTTTTTTTACAAAAAAAGCACTCAATATATTTTGCCCCACTTTTTTTTTCCCCCCCAAGTTTCCTTGTAAGTTCCAGAAATTTTGTACACAAGTAGTTACATACCTTTTTTACAAGTTTTTATTTTTCCACATAGTCTCCATCCTTTTCTACGGCTTTCCTCCACCTCGAAACAAGGCCTTTATTCCTTGCTGGTAAGAGTCCGCTGGGTTCTGCTGGAGCCACCTCTTAACCTGCTCAACAACCTCATCGTCACTGAAACTTTCTTCCACGAATAGCATCCTTTATTGGACCAAACAAATGGCAGTTTGAAGATGCCAGATCCGGGCTGTATGGAAGGTGTGGTAACACAGTCAAGCGCATTTTTGTGATGGCCTCTCTTGTTTGCAAACTGTTGCGTGGTCTTGCGTTATCGTGCAAAAGAAGGACGTCTTCCAGTTTTCTCTCCGGTCGAACTCGCTTTATACGTCTCTGGAGTCTTTGTATGGTAGCAATATATGCCTCCAAGTTGATCGTTTGTCCTTTCTTCATAATGTCCACTAGAATCACCCCTTTCATGTCCCAGAAGATGGTGGCCATAACCTTTCCTGCAGAGGGAGCCATTTTGAACTGTTTCTTGCGTGGGGAGTCTGCGTGATGCCACTCCATGGATTGGCGTTTTGTTTCAGGTTTAAAGTGGTTTACCCAAGTCTCATCCCCAGTCACACTTCGTGAAAGGAAGTCATCCCCTTCTGTCTCGTATCGAACCAACGACTCAAAAGCAATTTCTTTTTTTTGGGGCTTTGTGATCTTCAGTCAGTTCGCGAGGAACAAACCATGAACACACTTTTGAGTATCCCAGTTGCTGAATTATCGTATTCACATTTTCTTCAGTAATTCCTAGCTCCAGTGATAGCTCCTTGTATGTGACGCACCGATTTGATCGAATGATGCTGTTAGCACGTTACACAGTGTGAGATGTCACAGCCGATGCCGGGCGACCGCTTCGTGGCTCGTCATCGAGGCTGGCTCTCCCTCTCTCCGATGATCTCACACGTTTAGGCCAGCGTCCATCTGTGCTTCGATCAACAACAGCATCTCCGTAAACGTTTTGTAGACGTTTGTGAATATTTCCAACTGTTTCCTTCTCTGCGGCTAAGAACTCGATAACAGCTCTCTGTTTACGACGCACATCACTGTCAGACGCCATTTTCGAAACTGCGTTAACCATCGGTTTTATATAAGGGCGTTTAAAAGCGGTTTTATACAAGGAGGGGAGGTTAAAACTGGAAAAATCCGGTTATGTGAAGCGCAGAAAGTTCAAACTTACGGCCCAAAAGACATTTCAGCCCCGTGGCCTATTACACAGGCCTGCGAATGAGAACTTTGTAAAAGTTGTTTTCTTACTAATAACTGATTTTATATAATTCAACTACGCTGATTTCGAATAAGGTGTCCATTTTTTCTATCACGTAAGGATTTTCTGAAAACGGTGGAAGGGAAAAAACAACAACAAATAAATATTATTTATTTCAATTTACATTAGGTACCTATTTCGCTTTGTTATACTAATTACAAATGCGAACAACTTTAAAAAGAAAGAAGACTATGAACGTCAATTATATATTCATCTTTATTTGTCCTGAGTTTTCTTGTGAGATCTATGCCTTTTAGTCTCGAATGTACACGCTGTTCCTTTTCTTTTATGTAATAATTCTGGAGTATCCCGTTTCAACATCCAGCAGTACTCAGCTATCATGCTGATGCCCCACCTTCCCTGATATCTCATCTCCATTTCTTTGATGTTTTGGTGAAACCGTTCTCCTTGTTCTTCGCTGAGTACTCCGAGATTCTCAGGGAAGTAATCCAAGTGTGAATGCAAGAAATGTAATTTTAAACTCATATTACAATCCAACACTTTGAACTTATTTAGCATGTTGTTCACAATGCTTTGGTAATTTGGGTCCTTGTTGTTGTTCCTCAAAAATTTGCTGATAAAATCCTTAAAAGCAATCCACGCTTCTTTTTCAAAATTGGATGAACACTTTGAAAGAACAATCAGTTTTCTAATCTGGGGACCAACGAAAATTCCTTTTTTCAATTTTGCTTCCGAAAGAGTTGGGAATTTACCAAACAGATACTTTAAACAATCTTCATCTTCGTCCAAGGTCTTAACAAATTGCTTCATCAAGCTCAATTTTATGTGAAGCGGAGGTAGAAGGACTTTCTTCGTGTCAACTAAACTTTCACGTTGAATGTTTTTAGAACCAGGTGGTCAGGTTGACTCTGCGTGGCATTCCTTTTTATTCCAGTGCTGAGTTCCTGCTCGGCTATCCCATTCACACAAAAAAACATGCAAACTTTGTATAACTTGGTTGTTGACCTAACAACATACAAATCACTTTTAAGTGTCCACAAAGTAGCCACCGTGTTCTTTGTATTTAACCTTAGCAAGAGGAAGCTCAAAGTTTTCGTATGTTTCCTTCAAGTGAACCGAATGAGCCACAGGAACGGATTCATACAAGTTGCCGTTGTGAAGGAGGACGCCTTTTAGACTTTTGGAGGAATCAATGAAAAGTCTCTACTCATTTGGGTCATAGACTGCAGCGCCTAGCTTAAGTATTAGTTCCGAAACATTGTTGCAATATACCAGTGAATTTTCCTGAGAAAAATATTGAAAGAATTCTTTTTCTCGATTTCTGTACCAGTAAAATGACGTCCCGGGAGAAAGCAAGTTCTTTGCACGAAGTCTGGATCCCAAAATCTCTGAAGAATCCTTCGGGAGACACAAATCTCTTACCAAATCATTAAATTCACTTTGTGTAAACAATTGAGGGTCACCAGATGTTTCGGTTTGAAAACAATCAATATCATCGTTTCCATCGTCATCAGACACCAAATCAGATGAAGTTATGTCAAGAGTATTTGGTTTAGTAGGTACAGGTATACCAGGTCCATGAGCAACAGGTCTTATAGCAGACTGAAAGTTTGGATAAGAAATTTCCTTTTTATTTTTAGTATTGTAGCCTTGCACGTTACATGAACAAAAAATAGCAGTCATTGCTGTGATTTCAAGGCTCACGCCAGATCATTGGAATCCCAAAAGGTAAAGAATCCTTTTTACATTTACTCCACAGTCTAAGTTGTTCAACACAAACACTGCAAACTTTATGTGGAAACCCATGATTTGTCTTGATCCCCAAGTTTCATTCCAAAGTACGCATAGTATGCTTTCTTGACGAAGTCTCTAATATCTCGTCTTTGTTTTTTCACAGTAAGTTTTCCACAAATATAACAGAAAATGTTTGAGCTACTTACACACCCTCGGCTTGCCATAGCGACAAATAAACAAATTTCAAAAGAGAAATATAGTCACCGCGCACTTTTGAATAATAAAGAACTATAACCTTGCACGCACTAGACAGACTGACTTATCTCGTGGCTTGTCAATCACTTATATACTAGCGGTGCGTTTCTCGAATGTTCTAGAAGACGCTATGACGTCACTTCTCATCTGGAAGCATTTATAGGCAGTAGTTTTTAATCAAAATTTAATTGAGTCAATTTTAATGAAAATTACTTACATATGTAATATAACATTTTGTGAAAAATCTGTACGTGATGGCGAAAAATTAATATTATTTTCGGAATCAGCGTGCAAAAATTACTATATAAGTGATAATATTTCGGACAACAAAACCATCGCAGGCCTGTGTTATAGTGGACCGGCCAAAATTAAAAAATCGACTTTGAACAGCGTTTTTTATTAATAGCTGGCACCCATGCTAAATCTGTGGGTGAGGAATAAAATGCAGGTGGATGCCACTCTCGCTTTTGGCTTTGAAGGTCATTTTCGAGGTCAAACTGTGCAAAAAATGATATCTTCTAATTTTAATTTAAAAAAAAATATTCTGAGCAAATTGGTTTAACCAAATGTTTCATTTTGCCACACTTCGTGATAAAAAAGTATGATGACACGCTTATTCCATCTGAATTACCAACTCAAGGTCAAATTCAAGTTAATCACGACCGAAATTGTGCTAAAAATTTGTGATTTTTTATTTTAATTGGCGAAAATAAACATTGAGCAAGTCTGTTTGTCAAAACAATTTATTTTAACCCTTTCATACCCAAATTAAGTCGAAAAGTAGGCGGAATCAGTTGATGCAAAAATCGTCTTTATAACCTTATAAATAAGGTCTAAAATTGCTTCCAAAGTTAACGATGAAAATTTCACACACTGGGCATTAAAGGGTTAACATGATTAGTGTCTAATAAGTTTGATGGCATGAATTAAGTACTCACAGTAACAGAATTATCACAACTAAATCAGCCTGGAGGAGAGACATAGATCTACTGTCCAGCTGGGTTACAGCAACCGCTGTCGTCACAACCACAAGCTGTCGTACACTTCATCCTTTTCCTGAAGCAGTTGCATCTAGCTGTCTTGCACTTTTTCTTGCAACCACAAGCAACAAGCTCCAGGCAGGCTTCAGGGATTGGAGGAAGTCTTGTCCACACTGGTAGGAGGCTCCCATCTTCTAACTTCCAGGCTGAAGTGTCCACTGGATCTTCAACATCTACGTGCTCTTTGTCAGCCTGGAGCCATATTTTGGCCTGATAGTTTTCCCGCTTGGCGTGGAGCTCCAGGGCATCCTTTGTCGGTGGGAGGATTTCCAGAGTATTCTTAGCCTTCCCAAAAAGGTGACCTCTGGCGTCATCAACTGTGTGTTGTTCCGGGGTGCCATACAAATGACACACAAACTTCTCAACATCTGCGATATCCCCATCTCGACCAATGGCGTGCAGCAGAAGTGGGTGGTCATTGAACACCTTCCAACACTTCTTTTTTCCATGACCACTGAAGGACGAGACTGTGTCACACCCGGTCAAAGCGTGGAAGCTGACCAGGTTGTCCCTGACTGGGAGCGACAAACTCTTGAATACATCGTGCACAAAGTAGCATTTTTGGTTCTTGGCCGTTCCGCACAGCATCCACACTTCAGCGACCTTGGTGCAAACGAAGTGAACCAGCAGCACCATTACATCAGTATCTCTGCACACTACCAGTATTAGTTCTTAGCCCTGGGACGCTGCATCACATGAGTGAAGGATGAGCCTGGTGTCCGCCTCTTCATGGTTGCTATGCAGTGGAACGTCATGTCGCCTGGTTGAGGTCAACCGTACTTCAGTGGCTTCAGAGAAGCCACCCCCTGTCACCAGCTGACATCTTTCTTGAAGATCTCTGCCCTTCTCAGTGATGACGTTAGACAGAAACAAGGCTAGGCCAGCCTTGTTTGTATCCAGGGCCATGAAGTTTTTCCACATTTCAGGCAGTGGAACTTGTGGGCCATCAATGACTTTCCGAATCGGTTTCTTCTTGCTTGCACGCTTTGTCCTGGTAACTGCTTTGATCGATCCTTTCCCTGCGTACCGATCAAAGATGACATCAACTCTTGCTGTGTGTTCATTGAAATAACTCGTCATGGCCTTGAAGAACACTTCAACATAGTTGCCGAATGTCTGCCAGCCGCCAGGCTTGCCAAGAGCTTGGATGAGTGCATGGCCATCTATCATCACACAGGTCTTCAGATCAGAGGTTGGAACCTCTGAGCTTATGGTCTGCTGAGCCATCAGAATGTTCATCAGCTCAGACTTCGATGTCGAATTCATCTCTCCTCCTGCCTTCCCCAGACTAAATGGGACTGGGGACAGTTCATGCTTCAAGATTTTGACCATCTCCACCATGCGACCTGCGGTCGCGGCATTCAGGAGCCGCTGTAGTAGCTTTCTGTCAGCTTTGATGGTCTTCTGCATGTTCTGCTTGGTGGAAACTGTAGCTTTGTACACATCAGCGAAGGTTTTCGACCGATGTTTCTTCATCGTTTCATGGAAGCCTACTATCTGTTTTCAATCACTCTCCCCTTCATGAAGCCGATTACATGCTGCTTTCCTCGATCCTGAGCTGTCAGCAGCTTCTCCACAACATCTGTGGGTGTAGTGTCTTTGGTTGCCAGTGAAACAAGTGGGATGTTAGTGGCGGCATCTGTATCTCCTGCTTCACTCACGTGAACTCTGAAGACGTCAGACTGCTTCAACTGCTGAACTAGCTTCATGACATCATGAACGTCACGCCTAGTGCGAGAAGGCAGACTGTCAACCCGAGTGAAGGTGGCTTCCCCATCATCATCTTGAAGATTGAAGAGGCATCTTGTGTCTTGAGAGATGCGTGACCGCTCTGACCATGTGATGCAGAACCTGTCTCTTGCTTGGTCATTCTTTGTGATGCCGATGATACCATTGTGCATCTTGCATGTACGATTTATCTATTCGGTTGCCTGATCAGCTGGAACTTGGTTGAAGCGCTTCGCCGTCCTCTTGACGACAAAGTTTCCATTACAGAACTCTGCATGAACTTCTGGTGCTGACTTCTCAAGACCTCTCACATCAGCCAAGTAGACCGGCCCCCAACGTGCATAGTTTGTGTGGTCATCATCCTAAAAACCCCTAGAAATGACACCAAGAAGATCAAAATCCATCAAGTATTGACCAGGATATGGGATTTTTCAGTTTCGCCGCCCATCTTGGAAAATAGCGGCCATATTGAAAAAACCAAGCGGGGGTCAGATGTACACCCGATGGATTCTTGAATGGGGTGGTATAAGCTTTCAAAATATGTCAAGCTTTGCTTTATAACAAACAATGCAGGGTTCTCACCCCATGCAACCGGACTAGAATGGCAGTATGTAGTCGCCACAGATATATTGAAACAATTCGAAACATACCTATCCTTTAGCAGTATTATTTTTATTATTTTACCAGCTGGCACTGTCTGCACTCTTTTAATTGCATATACCAAACCAATGTCTGGCCAGCCAGTGCAGTGAAAATATTCAACATGTGAAAGTATGCTATTACTTGTACTATGGTAGCAGTAGGCACATGCGCACCTCACCCAGCATGCTAAATGTAGTTTTAATGGAAATAAAGACATCCAGAGTCATAGTTACATTCAATTATTATCCATAAAATCACAAAAATATGCTTTATGTGCTAATGATACACCTTTAAACACGTTGTTACATAGAGCCACCAGTGAAATGCAAAAATTCGAAATTTTTCAGAATTTTACTTTTGTAACCTTGTATGGGACCTTCAAACCCAAAATTGAGAGTGGCATCCACCCACATCTTGTTTGGCATCCTCAATACTACTTATCTAAGGTGGGTGCCTGCTATTAACAAAAAACGCAGTTAAGTTTTTTCTAGAGGACTTTTCAGTTTTTGGCCGGCCCACTATTATTTAGCTAAGAAAACAGGGTGGGGCAAAATGTATTGAGTGCCCCTAGTGTATATATATATATATACACACCACATACACACCACACACACACACACACACACACACACTGTGTATGTATATATATATATATATATATATATAAGAAATTTAAAATGATAAACCAACTTAGAAAAATAAATAAATTTTAACTATAAAAATGGAATTACAATTTCCTTTTAAAATTCTATTTCAAGTCAAGATTTTTATAAATTTCGACGAGAAATGAATTTTAAATTTAGAAGCCCACAAACGAAATTCTTAAAAAGGCTTTGAGTGTGACCATTTTTTTTTTCCTCAGAACTGGTTTTGCGACCGCAGCGTCTCGCTGGAATACGGCTGACTCTAGTCCCGCAGAATGTACATGTATACAGTATACATGTGCGTATTGTTACATATATGATGTCCATATTGGAAAAATTTCGAATGGCAAAAAAAGAAAAAAATTATAATGAAATATGAACGCATAGAATTATATATATATATATATATATATATATATACACAAACTCAGAATGGTTCCCTGAGAACATTACGGTTTGTGTTTAACATATATATATATATATATATATATATATATATTGTTTACAAAACATGTGTTCATTCAAACAAGTGCATTTCATAATTTAATCCAGGCAACGATCATAATTCCTTCTTGGAGCAATTCTATCTTTAGATAGATTTGACTCTTATATAGACTGCAGGCTGAAAAAGCAAACAACCTGCATACAGATCTGGTAAAGCGTATAGCTTTGTATACAATTTCTCTACCCACTTAGTAACAGTCGGACCTTTTTAAACGTCAGCGTACAGATTATAAAGTCATTTTTAAGTTGGAAAATCGACCCACCAGATATATACTTTGGCCTGCATGCGATATTAACGAAGATATAAATACGATATCTTTAAAATGCGATGACGTCACACTTAACAGGATACGTTCGTACAACTACATTTATGTACATGCATAAAGCATACAAATTCTGACGTCATAAGGTGACGCATTTTGAACACAATAAGAATATTTCACATCGATTACTTGGCCTATTGTAGTAGGAAAAGGATTTCCCTTGTGTATACCGACGAAAGTTTATGGAATTTATTTTTTTATTTTTAGTTATTTTAACTCAGTATATACTGTACAAAAGGTTGACAAAAATAAATAGATACTTTCGGTTTTTCCATAGTTTTTGATGTGATAATAAGAGAATAATTAATAACAGATTTATTGAATCGATATATTTAGTATCGTGTTGCTTTCACCTATACATTATGTAAATCTGACACACGTTCTGGCATTTCATTGATAAGCTTCGCCATTTGTTCATGAGGACAATCATCGTGGTGTCTACTTACTTTTGCCAACTCTCTGTGAGTAACATTATTTTCCATCCATAACAAAAGTTAAGCGTTAAGTTTGCTTATCCTATTCAAATGTATGTATAATATACTGTATACAGTCTTGGTCAGAAGTATTAGGCAGTATATGATATCAAATTTATAATTTATTCGTGCAATAAACGCTGTGAGGGATTAAGTTTAAAAAATTCTATAAATAAAACACAATACAGGGTGTGTGTGTGTGAAGTAACGCAAGTGAAGAGACAAATCCGATTTCAACTGGTTTAAACTAATTTCAACTTGTTTTTAACTCGTAAAAACATTTTCAACATCTCTTATAAACTTTACTATGGAATATACAGTTGCTGTAAAGTACATGTAATAAATATTACTCGTCCATGTTCACTCGCGTTAATATAATTCAATTCGGATTTGTCTCTTCACTCGCGTTACTTTACACACACACACCCGGTATTTGCTAATATTGAACTTTGTAATTTCGACGTTAAAATCGGCGGTCATGAGCCAAAGCCAAAGAAGTGTTATTCTAATAGAATTTCTAATGAGATTAATTCATTAAAGAAAACAAGGATGAAGAAAAAGAAAAAAAGTCAAGGAATAAGGTTAAAAGCCAGACTCTGTACTGAACGGACGCATTTTCTGAGCTCTCTGATATTGCATCTACTTTTGCATATTGCTAATAATTTTACTTTTGGAAAGTTTTGAATTTTATATACTTGTTTATATTCACATTGTTATAGTTAAGTAATTGAATATTAGTGTTTTTTAGCGATTTAGAAGTTTTCATAGTGTGCAGGCTTAATTTAACTTAAACTTGTGGCGGTTATAAACTAATTTTAACTGCGCGATGCCGTCGCAGAAAGCGTCGTGTGTTAGGTGTGGGGTAAACCGGTGGTATTCGGATCTTAAAGATTATAACGGCGGTCCTATGGCGATTACCGAGAGATCAGTTTGTTTCTTTTGCGAGTTAAAGGAGGAAATAGTTGACATAAAACGCAGTGTACGTGAGGTAACGGAAAGACTTGCAACGCTTAATGAGGGCAGGGGTAGGGCTACGGCTGACGAAAGCCGAACCAATACTAACGTTGAAGACGTTAGTAATTTGAAAGGTGAGGTGCGTAACCTAGTTTCTAGTTTAGGTAGCTTATCGGGAAGGTTGGATAGAGTTGAGGAAGGGGTTAAGGTTGGTCCGAGATTAGTAGATGGGGAGGGATTTAGAAAAGTTAAGGGTGGAGCTAGGCCGCGTACGTTAGGTGATAGGAATCCCCCCCCCCCCTATCGAGGTTTCGAACCCTTTCGCCCATATGGAAAGGGGCGTGAATGAGGGAGAAACTATTTTAATTGGGGACTCTTTAGTGCGCCATATGGACACAGAGTTCGTTGAACGGCATCCAACCAAGAGGGAGGGTCTGTCTCCCAGGGGCCAGGGTTGACAGAGTTAGAGACGAAGTGGACAGGATTGACGTTGCCTGCCGTCACTCGATGTTGGTGACGATGGTAGGGGGCAACGACTCGTATAGGCCCGATACGAGAGTGCCTGACCTTTTGGAGAGATATAGGGGGTTAATTAGGTCCCTAAAGGCGAGGTCAGATAGGTCTTTAGTTCTAGGTATTACCCCTAGGCACGGTTTGGGTCTTAGGATTACGTATAAAACGATATTTTTGAATACTAAATTAGAAGAGATTTGTGCTGAGGAAAATGTACCCTTTGTAAAGCTGCGTTCCGAATTCAGTGATCCTAGCCTTTTTATAAAAGATGGGGTGCATTTTAATGAAATAGGTAATGCTAGGCTAGGTAGGTTAATTGACGAAAACGTACGAAAGCTGTATAGGTCGAAGCCTTCTTTAAACGTTGTGGGTCCGGGGAACGCGGGCCCGACGTGAAAAATAGTTTAAAACGCCGGCCCGTGGTAAAAAATAACTTAAACGTCTTTTATTGTAACGCACGTAGTATTAGAAATAAATTAAACAAATTTAAGGCGATAATTTCTCCCGGGAACTACGATATAGTTGCTATCACTGAAACGTAGTTAAATACCGTGACTCGGGACTTGTTGAGGGAACTTGATATACCCGGTTTTAAACTCTTTACTAATGATAGATTAGATAGGTTTGGTGGCGGCGTTTTGCTGTACATTCGTAATTGCCTTGGGGCTATCGAGGTTAAGATTAGTTAGTTAGAGCGCGTTGTTTATAGACCTCCCGTTCAACCACTCGATACCGATACTAGATTTTACTCACTTCTTGGTAACTTTATTGACAATCGGAATAGTACAGTATAATTGTCGGAGACTTTAACTGTCCTAATGTTAATTAAGAGACTTTTACTGGTAATGAGGAGGGTTTGAGATTGATTGAGTTCATGGAAGATAATTTTTTACGACAGATGGTTACAGAACCAACGCGCGGTGACAATATTTTAGATTTGATGACGAACTGCGAAAATATAGTCGATGGTTTAGAAGTAGGCGAGAGTTTAGGACGTAGTGATCATCAAATTCTTAGTTTAAGTTATTGATAGAAAACACCAAGGATAGTAACGTAATAGCAGTCCCTGATTTTCGTAGGGCTAATTTTGATAGTTTTGCGGATAGGATGAGCTTAGTGGACTGGGATAACTTATTTATGGGTAATGACACAAATTTGCGTTGAGAGGCGTTTAAAGAAAGTTTTATGAATATTGAAAGGGAGTTTATTCCTCGTGGGCCCAAGCGCGCTAGAAATCATGGTAGGCCCAAGTAGTGGACTAGTGAAATAGGCGAGTTCATAAACGAGCGTAACAGAGCATATAGACTTAATAAGCACAATGGCACGGCAGCTAACTTTAATAGATATATCGAGCTTAGACGTCAGGTTAAAAGATCAGTTAGGAATGCTAAGCGTAATTTAGAGATAGTTATAGCTGCGGATAGTAAACTTAATCCAAAAAAGTTTTTTGAATACGTCAATAATCGTAAGCCGATAAAAGATAACATAGGCCCTCTAGTGGATGTTAACGGCGCTTTGTCTTCTGACGCTCAGGCGATGGCGGGTATTTTCAATAACTTTTTTGCGACAGTTTTTACTGTAGAAGACATAAATAATGTCCCCGACGTGGACGATATCATTCCATTTAGTAGCGAGACTATTTTGGATGAAATAACTGTTTACGAGGGTGAGATTGCGCATTATATCGATAGGCTAAACGTTAGCAAGGCTCCAGGCCCTGACGCTTTTTATCCCAGACATTTGAAAGATTTGAAAGACGTTATTGTACGCCCCTTAACGAAGATTTTTAATCGGTCACTCGAAACGGGGATTATTCCTGAAGACTTCAAATTAGCTAACGTCACGCCCATTTTTAAAAAAGGAGACCGCACAGTAGCTAGCAATTATAGAATTATAGGCCTACTAGCTTAACGTCAATTGTCGGTAAACTATTGGAATCAGTAGTTAGGGATCGTATCATCGATCACTTAGAAAGTCGAGATTTGATTAATAGTAGTCAGCATGGGTTTCGACGCCATAGATCTTGTTTAACTAATTTGTTAGAATTTTATAACGAAATAGTGCGCGAATACGATAGGCATAGAGCGGGTGACGTTATTTATTTAGATTTTAAAAAGGCGTTCGATACAGTTCAACATAGAAGATTAATTGCGAAGGTTAAAGCGCACGGTATACGCGGTCAGGTAGTTAACTGGATAGAGGAATGTCTTCGTGCTAGGAGACAGAGTGTCGTTGTTCATGGTAGTGAATCGGGGTGGTTGGATGTAGGTAGCGGTGTCCCACAGGGTTTAGTGTTAGGCCCATTGCTATTCGTTAGTTACATTAACAACATAGATGTAGGATTGACTAGTAACGTGTCAAAATTATGGAGTGGACGGATAAGTGGCAGATGCAATTTAACGTAGACAAATGTAAAGTTTTGCATATAGGTTCTCGTAACAATAATTAGACGTACACGATGGATGATAGAGAGTTAGCGAGCGTTGACGAGGAAGTAGATTTAGGCGTACGCGCATCTAAGGATTTAAATGTTAGGAACCAGTGCCTGGAGTCTTGCGCAAAAGCTAATAGGATGTTAGGCTTCATAGCGCGTAACTTCGAATTTAAATCGAAGAATATTATATTGCCCCTTTACAAGTCCGTATTCAGGCCTCATTTAGAATATGCCGTTCATGAGGATATTGATAGGTTAGATAGGGTTCAGCGTCGTGCCACGAAACTAATTCCGTCATTGCGCAACAAGCCTTATGAAGATAGGATAAAAGAATTAGACTTGCATTCACTCGAAACTAGGAGATTAAGGGGGGAGCTTATTGAAGTTTTCAAAATCGTTAATAAAATTGATAACGTAAATTTTGACAAATTGTTCACTTTCGATAATAGCAATACTCGTAATAACGGATTTAAGTTGCGTGACAGATGTTTCATTACAAATATCGCTAAAAGCTTCTTTACATTTAAAGTAATTGATAAATGGAATAATCTTCCCGCGTCAGTCGTTAACTCTATCAGCGTTAATATGTTTAAGAACCGTTTAGATAGGCATTTTAAAAATATTAACGTTGTTTAAAATAAAAAACAATTAGTAACAGGAGCTCTAGGGGTGGTGGTCGAGGATGAGTCTGTTGACGATTAATGCCGGCTTGTGACATGCCAGCGTGTCATATGCCAGCAAAAAAAAAAAAAAATTAGACTAACACGAACGTAGATGTAGCTCGTAGCGTAAAGTAACCCACTTGTTTAACTTTACCTACTTTTTTTTTCTTCTCTCTTTACTTGCATGTCTGAAGTTTGCATGGTATGTGTTATTTTATTTATTTGTCGGGTTCGAAATCCCAGCTGAGCCGTGAACGGCCAAATTCTAAAGGGCAAGTTCTACCTAAAGCCCAAGTTAAGCTAAATTAAAACTTACGGATTTGAGATCCTATTAGGTCCTACCTCAGGGTAACCTCAGGGTTGCTGACTCGATGCGGGCCTACCTTAGACCTTAAATTACATGAACTTAAAGTAAACAAAAGGGTACTATTTGTGGTCTTCTTTCTGAACCTTGCAACAACAACGCAACCTGGACTATTGCACGATGCAACAATCATGTATCTAAACAACCAAACTGAATTGCAAGAGAGCTCTCTATCAAACCACACCTTTACGTACGACCTTCCACAAACGAGTAGAAAAGACGCGCAGCGTCTCAAAATGATGCCAACAGTGTGACCAAACAATGATGCCACAAGAGCTCAAAAATGCTAGCTCTAAATTAAGTTAATTTTTCACTAACCTTACAATTATGAGATGGATATATATACATACCTTAACTTAATATATATACAAGCAATGCTGCATCAATCAGCTTAGTCATCGTATCGCCTTGGGACAACAATGGTTCTTCCTCTTCTAGATTTTCTAACACTCCCCACCGAAGAGGCATTGTTGTCATTACCTTCTGCAAGGTTAGCCAAGCCTTCTTCATGAGGCTGTAACTCAAATGTTTCATCTTGACTATCTGTGTTTTTGCTGATTTCTAAAGCATAGAGTTTTTGTATAGGTCTCTTTAACTTTCCTCCTGAAGTCTTTACCAGTGCAGACCTAACTAAATTGTCTTTGCCAACAAACAACTCTTCAATTATGCCAAGCTTCCAGCATTGCCTTGGTCTTTCATCCCCAATCATTACCACTTCTCCCACCTTGATACAATTTGCATTGGAGCCCTTTACCTTGCCTGATGGGTAATAATTGAGTTCTGGCAAGTATTCCATCTGCCACCTCTTCCATAACTGATCTTGTAGCTCTTCAAGGTACCTGAACCGTCTGGTTAACTCTCCTTGAGTGCTCTGGATAGGCTGCAAGTCTTCTGGCACACTGAGGGTTGATGTTAATCGTTTACCACAAAGAAAATGATTTGGTGTCAATGGCTCTGCATCCTGCCTACTGTTGTAAACAAAAGTGATAGGCCTACTGTTCACCATTGCTTCTACTTCACATAAAACAGTAGAGAATTCTTCTTTGCTCAAATGAGCATTAGCTAAAAGTTTCTTTAATGGACACTTTACACTTCTCACTAGCCTTTCCCAAAATCCTCCCCACCATGGTGCTCTCTCAACAATAAACTCCCACTGTACCCCTTGGTGTGAAAAGTAGGATTGGAATCCTTCCTCTTTTAGCAAGGACCAAATTTCTTGGAGTTCCTTTGCAGCCTTTTTGAAGGTTTTTGCATTATCTGATATGATTTTATTTGGGAAACCCCTTCTGTTCACAAACCTTTTAAAGGCCAAAAGAAATACATCACTACTTAAGTTGCTTACCAACTCCAAATGGATTGCTCTGGTGGTAGCACAGGTGAAAAGACATATATAACCTTTGTTAGACTCCCCTCGCTCATACACATAGACTGGCCCTGCAAAGTCTACTCCCACTACATCAAATGGGGCAGTATAGACACACCGTTCTCTTGGAAGTGGAGCCACCTTTTCATAATAAGGCTTTGCACTCTAACGCTTGCAAACCACACATTTATGCAAGACCTTTTTTACTACTTGTCTAATTTTGGGAATCCAAAATTGTTGTCTAATCTCTATTATCACTTCTCTAACTCCAGCATGTAACAGCTTATGATGAGTATCCAGGATCAAAAGGTCCACAAAGTGCCCCCCAGAAGGTAGCAAAATTGGATGTCTTTTCTCCTCTGGAAGCCCAGAAAACTGTAGTCTACCTCCTACTCTCAATAAATCCTGATCCAAAAACACATCCAAACCCTTGAGCGCAGAATGTGTTGGTAGAACCTGTAATGGATGGCTGGTGAGCAATTCTCTCTCTTCACCAAATTTTTTCTTCTGCATATATACCACCCAGTATTTCCTGGCTTGCTGAATCTCATTACTGTTCAGAATTCCTTCCCTTCTTGTTTCTCCCTTAATGTTGTTGGTAAATCTATATACCCATGCTGTCACTCTTAACAATCTTTTCAGACTGCTAATGTCCTCAAGCCTCAATATGGGGTCCTGCTGCATAACTTGACAACTGTTCACAGCGCATTTTCTCACCTCACTCACCCATGCTTCTTCAGCCTGGCATTCTCCTACAATAGGCTGATTAGAAGGCCAGTTTTCACTTCCAAGTTTTAGCCACTCTGGTCCATTCCACCACAAACTTGATTGTGAAAGATCTTTCACCGAAATTCCTCGTGTTGGTAAATCAGCGGGGTTTTGGATGCCTGGACAATGCTTCCATTGCTTGGGATCTGTGTGCGCTTGAATTTCCTCCACCCTATTGGCAACAAATGGTTTCCATTTCCTTGCCTGACTTCTTAACCAGTGCCAAACTATAGTGGAGTCTGTCCAATAATAGCTTGGAATTTCATAGAGGGCCAAAGACTTTCGCACTGTAATTGCAAGCCGACTAGCAATAACGGCACCCATCAATTCCAACATTGGAACAGAAAGCCTTTTCAAAGGTGCTACTCTACTCTTTGCAGCAACCAACCTGCAACTTACTTCCTCTTGCAATGCGCCTCTTATATAAATACAAGTTGCATAGGCTTCCTCACTTGCATCACAAAAGATGTGCAGCTCCAAATTGTCTGGACTATTGTTCAACTCTCCAAAGTACCATCTTGGGATTTCAATGTCTCCAAGATGTGCCAATTCTTTGAACCAATATTTCCACCTTACCACCATATGATCAGGTAACTCTTGGTCCCAACCAAGTCCAATTTCCCAGAGGCTCTGAAACCAAATTTTTGACTTTATCACAAATGGAGCCAGGAATCCAAGAGGATCAAAGACCTTCGAAGCCAAACTAAGAGCTGTACGTTTTGTCCACCTTGTCTCATTCTCGGCCAGCTCTACTAAAGATTTCCCATTGAAGGTAAACAAATCATCATCTTGCTGCCAAACGATGCCTAGCACCTTTGCGTCTATTGCCCACAACTCCTTAATACCAGAATCCTCAATACTTTCTGCTGCATCAGGTACTACAGAGGAATGACTCATAAACTCTTGTAATTGCGAATGATTGGTCTGCCATTTTCTGAGCTCCATGCCAGCCTCCCTCATTATAGCTCTAGCCTCCATGAATATCTGTTTAGCCATTTCTGTATTATCCACGGAACATAGCAAATCATCAACATAAAAATTTTTCCTTATGTGTTCAATAGTGTTAGGATAGACTTCAGAATATTTCTTAAAATGGTACTGCATAGTAGCTGCCAACAGAAATGGACTAGAGCTGAGGCCAAACAACACTGACTTCATTCTATATGCTTGAACCTTAGGTTCATTTTCCAACAAGTCTTTCGTATCCACCCACAGATACCTTACTGCATCTCTGTCCTCTGGTTTTAACTTTATCCGCAAAAAGGCTTGCTTCACATCTGCAGTCAATGCTACTCTACCAAACCTGAATCTCAGTAACAAGGAAAATAAATCTGCATTTAAATTTGGCCCAGCATCCAAACAGTCATTCAAGGACACACCACCTTTGTCCTTGGCTGAGCCATCAAAAACTACCCTCAGTTTGGTGGTAGTTTTGTCTCGCCGTACCACTGCATGGTGTGGCAGATAATGTGCCTCCTAGCTCACCAGCTCACCTTGCACCCTTTCAGCATAGCCCTCCCTTACATAACTTAGGATGGCCTCATCGTATTCAATTAACAACTCCTCATTTTTTCTTAGCCTGTACAATGAAGTCTCCAACCTCCGATTAGCTAGCTGAAGGTTTGAACCGGGTTTGCAAGAATCCTTCCATGGTAGGCCAACTTCATAGCAACCATCTCTAAACCCAATCCCTTTTTCAAATTGCTCTAAAACATCATTGTTCACTGTACTTGCCTGGTTGTCCTTTATACCAATAGATTCAAGTTCCCAAAACGCTTTCAAATGCCTTTCCAGACCATGGCTGTTCTCCTCAATCTTAACAAAAGAGCCTTAACTTCCATTTCATTGCAATAACTACCATGTAGCATCCAGCCTAGCTTACTTTCAATAGCTACTGGGCCTTGAGATGTACGGACAATATTACCAGTGATGAAGTCCCAATAATAGTCAGCTCCAATCAAAAGACTAATATCTTCTGTTCCCTCAAACTTATTATTGCCCAAATTAATTCCTTTAACTTGCAATTCTTGGACACATGCCATATCTAACAAGTATGTGACTGGAGCACAAAGTTCCTCAATCTCTACAGCTTGGACCTTGATAGGGACTTTGCGGTAAAACCCTTTAACCAGAACTTCTACCTTCTTAAATTTGGTTCGGTTTTGAACGGAACCCCCAAACCCAGAAATTCTTAAATTTTCCCTCTTAACTCTTAAGTTCTTTAAACTTCAATTTTCTGGAAATTCTGGTCTTAATAAAACTACACTGGCTACCACTATCAAACAACACTCTTACAGTAGCTTCTCCCTCATTCCCAATTAATAAGGCTGCAGTTGTTTGCAATAATCCCCCTTTACTTTTACTCCCTTGCATAACAGTGGCATGTGCCACTGATGTCTCTACTTCTGGGGTAGGCCTACTAAGAGTGTTTTCACACAATAATGGCTGATGCCTACCATGACATTTTTTGCAAAAAATTTTAAACTTACAAAACCTTGCTCTATGACCTTTCAAAAAACATTTAAAACATGCTGTGGACTTAGTTACCCTGTCCTTTCTCTCCTCAAAGGGTAAGGCCTCAGCCACCTCACATTTATATGACTTGTGGTTGCCTTCGCAAAATATGCATGCCTTGATTCCCTTTAATTTATTCTCAGAGGAGGCATGTAGAGCTGACACTGTACCTGGGCTATTCCTTTTTGTGGAAACTTTGGTGCTGTGCCTGCCTTTGTCCCCTTGTTTACCATCCCACTGTGCAAACTCAACTCCCTCTCGTCTTGCTAATTCTGTGCCTAAAAGACTTAACATCTGCTGAAGGGGGATGTACACATGTTCTGCAGTGTGTCCCCTACTTAATTCAAGCAAAATTGAGCTAGGCAATTTAGACTCCAGTGTAGGAACCAACATTATACCATACTTTTCCATTCCTACACCCAAGTTGTCCAGGGACCTAGTTCTAATTTCAAATTCATCATATAACTGCCGTAACTCCTTGACACTATTAGGATTATTAACAGGAGGTATAGCTAAAAGTGCACGGAGGTGGCTTTTAATTAAGATCTCTGGCTTACCAAACCGTTTCTTTAATATATCCCAAGCCACATTATAATTAGCCTCTGTTAATGCTAATCCTGCTATAGTCTTTGCTGCCTCCCCTTCCAAGAGGGACCGCAAATAATTAAACTTCTCCACGGCACTTAACACTTGACTAGAATGAACTGCTGATTGAAAACTGTCTGCCCATCCTTGCCATTCCTGAATACTCCCAGAAAATGTTTTGAGTACAAGCCTCGGTAATTGAACTACAGATCTGTTAACCTTAACTTCACAAGCATCATTTGTTGAGTGTTGTGTTTCATTATTAGACCTGGTCTCTAACTGTACTGAGCTGCTAAACTCTTTTGCTCGGAGGCCTACGTTAATCCTATCATCAATAATCTCTTCAAAGTAAATTATGTTATTTTCTATTTCATCCTCTTCTATAAGAGCCTCAATTTTAACATTTACCTCACTTAGAGCAACCTTTTTAGTTTCTAATATGGCAAGCTTCGCAGTCACTAAGCGTAAATCCTCTTGCTCTATGGCAGAATCTATAGTGGCAATGACCTTTGTAATTAGACCTTTGTAGGCACTTCTCCTTTTTATAAATTTGTTCAATTCAGATGCACTCATCTTCAATGTAAACAACCCTTGGGCTCAATACCAAATGAGCTGAATTGGCAGAAATACTTAACCAAACTGATCAAACGCAAATTTTACTTTCAAATAAACTGAATTGCTGGGTGGGGTACTAACCAAACACCAGTATGGAATACCAAATTTTCCACCCCAGGACCTTAATTCAATAATGACCCAAAATTAACCAAACCGGAAAAAATGTAGGCCAAAAAACGACAGACGACTGGCCAAGTTTCGCAATTGGGCGACCAAACTTTACCCTGGGACCTTAATTCAATAATAACCCAAAATTAACCAAACCGGAAAAAAAGTAGGCCAAAAAACGACAGACGACTGGCCAAGTTTCGCAATTGGGCGACCAAACTTTCAATAATAACCCAAAATTAACCAAACCGGAAAAAATGTAGGCCAAAAAACGACAGACGACTGGCCAAGTTTCGCAATTGGGCGACCAAACTTTTTACCCTGGGACCTTAACTCAATAATACTCAACCCGTCTAGGCCTAACTTGGGATACAATTTGCACAATCAGAACTTTGCCGAAAAATGGTCACTGACTCAGTCTTGGGGTAGAAATCCGGTTCGAAGGACCATGTTATTTTATTTATTTGTCGGGTTCGAAATCCCAGCTGAGCCGTGAACGGCCAAATTCTAAAGGGCAAGTTCTACCTAAAGCCCAAGTTAAGCTAAATTAAAACTTACGGATTTGAGATCCTATTAGGTCCTACCTCAGGGTAACCTCAGGGTTGCTGACTCGATGCGGGCCTACCTTAGACCTTAAATTACATGAACTTAAAGTAAACAAAAGGGTACTATTTGTGGTCTTCTTTCTGAACCTTGCAACAACAACGCAACCTGGACTATTGCACGATGCAACAATCATGTATCTAAACAACCAAACTGAATTGCAAGAGAGCTCTCTATCAAACCACACCTTTACGTACGACCTTCCACAAACGAGTAGAAAAGACGCGCAGCGTCTCAAAATGATGCCAACAGTGTGACCAAACAATGATGCCACAAGAGCTAAAAAATGCTAGCTCTAAATTAAGTCAATTTTTCACTAACCTTACAATTATGAGATGGATATATACACACACCTTAACTTAATATATATACAAGCAATGCTGCATCAATCAGCTTAGTCATCGTATCGCCTTGGGACAACAATGGTTCTTCCTCTTCTAGATTTTCTAACAGTATGACAGTGAGTTAAGACTGTGTTTGCATGGTTTGTAAGCGTTCTTATTTTACTTCTTGTCATCTTTCACCCCTCTCCTATTCTCTTCGACTATTTTTCTGACTTGTCGGCAGTGGCCGGCGGATGATGATGGTGTCTTTTTTCTCTTTTTCTGAATGAATGTTCACCCATGAGTGATAGGTGTTGCTACTTACTTAACCCCTTATTCTCTTCTCTTAACCCCCTACTCTTTCCTTTCTCTCGGGCTAACCTTAGAGTGGATCTTAGGGTCTTTGTTGGCCTTAGCTTCTGTAGATCTGTAGATCATCATCATCATCATCATTATATTGAAAAAACACCCATACCATTTTACCGATATATATATATATATATATATATATATATATATATATATATATATAGACGAGTGTATATGAAAATTATTTCACGAAAGTAGCACTTGAAAAATATTTATGATGAAAAAACCACGAGGATGTCATTAGACGAAAGCGCTTGAGCACCATTCTGTTTCCTTTCCTTCGTGGTTTTTCCATCATATATATATATATATATATATATATATATATATATATATATACCATCGTAATAACAAAAATTAAAACTATCAGAAACTATCAGAATTTTTAGTTCCAGAACTAACTTACACTTTGATAATACTAAAAACTTAACTCTAAAACTACTTTGAAATGAAGAACTAAACAAAATGAGGTATACAAGGTTATTAACAATCACTAAGTTCAACATTAACACACTAAACATACTTGTTTTATATTCATGTTAAGTGTAAAGTCAGGTGAACTTTCCTTTACTTTGATACTTAGACACACACACACACACACACACACACACACACAAGAATTTTTTTCTCAGAAGAAGAAGAAGCAGTAATTTAATGAAACATTCACAATAGTAATTTTATTGAAAATTTGGTATTTAATATTCCTGGCTTCTTCTTGCTTTTGTGATTACTTTAACTCTTCGGGGCATACCGTCAACATAGATGCTTGCATGTGTCACTCTTAATTTTGTCCCATTCTTCCTGCATCGTTGCGTGTAGCTATGAATTGTAAAAAGTATTTCGAAATAACCTTTGTAAAGTGCGTGTATACTAGTGGTGTATACTAGTGGTAATTGTCGAAATGATAAAGAAGAGCGTATTACCGGAGACAGAAATGTAGTGAACAAACAAAGAAACAGAGAAACAGACAAAGAACAGCCAAAGGAATTCTTTCCACCGACATTCTCAAACATCTCGGAATCATCAAGAATCGAAGAACACACGTGGTTTTGTCAAGGCCAGAGAAACAACAGGACGCTTGTAGGCGTCTCAAAAAGACCGTGAAACTTAGCGTCTTAAGAGGTTATAAAAGGCTATGTCCACTGATACACTTTCTCACTTCTCGCTTGCAATTTCCTCGTCTTGATCGTCATGTCTCACTCTCAGCATCCTTCGTCAACAGCACCACTCGTCAAGCCACCCGCTCTCCGGCCTTCGCCGGGAAGCGGCCTGTTCCTTCAAGGCTCCGGTCTATCATCAAGTAAGGCATTCTACAGACCGCCTGCAGAAGCAATCCTTCGAAACCCAGCGCCGTTCGACTTCAGCCGGCCTCAGTCCCTCAAGCAACATCGCAACACTATACAAAGCGAATCAACACTTGAGACGACATCCTTCAACAAGCTTCAATAGGCCCCGCTACCGGTCTCAAGGTCATCCTCGACGTGCGAAACGTACGACAGTCAACTTCACTGGGGGCCTACAGTCTACAAGATCAACCTCCGGTCAATTTCATTTCGGGCCTACAGTCTACAAGGTTAACCTTCAAGCATCTCTACATCTCTCGAGGTTTCGGTATTTCGGTAAGCTCTCTGTGCCTCGTTCTTAAGCAATTCCCGTGAAGCCTACACAGTGTAATCGCAGAACCGCGTTTTAGGCTATACCCAAAAGTGTTTTTAAGTACCGTTCAAACTAACTTTCCCGTTAAGACTGCAATATACCTATTTCTAGTGTTGTATCAAATACCGTAATTTTGTATCACCCTGTTATTGTGATCATCGTACAATTTACTTATCATGCATCCTACTGTTTACGTGTTCTTTTAGGCATTTCATTCTGGACGAACTAATCCATTCAGTGTACCAAAACCTACGTGCATAATTTCTATTATCATTAGGCTGCATCGTTTATTCTATGTTCCATTTATGCGTAACTCTCTATCCTACCTAAATCAGTGTATTACGTAATCCATTCAGTGCACCAAAAGCACGTGCATAATTTCTGTTATCAATAGGCTTCATATTTCATGCTGTGTTCCATTTTGCATACCACTAGCCTATCATAAATGAGTGTATTACTTAACAATTAAGCTGTATAACCATTTCCTTATTTGCTAATCCTCAGTCATATTTAGCATACTATAAATGCAGTTAATCACCGTAAATACCTTCATTGCCATGTTAATCACTGTGAACAAACAACTGATTTATTTTCTTAATTAAGCACAAAACAACAAGGTAATTTTTCTAACATTATTATTATTATTATTTACTCGGATGTAATCGAAGCTGGTGACCTCGAATTATTATGTACTCGTATCATTTCATTTAGTAATTATAGTAGGCCTACTCCATTAGCCACATCAAACCAGTTAATACTAGGCCTACTATAGAAACATATCAAATAGTACTGATCGCGAATCAAGAAATTTTCCAAGCTTCAACACTAAAACAGGTAAAGTGTTTGCGATGCGCTATTCAGACCACCTTACAGAGATTCAAAAACACCAAATCTTATGAAAGTAAGCCTCGAAGCGGACGTAAAATGGCAAAATCCAACCGAGAAGAAAGACTTAAAATTCAGTTTGCTCAGAAATCGTAAAACAATATCATTAGATCTTCGTTCTGAATTACAGACGGCAGTTGGATCGTACTGTTAGAAGAAGGCTAAAGAAACATGGACAGAAAAGTTGTAAAGCAAGAGAGAAATCTTGAATGTCAGAGGTCATTTGCAAAAAAGAAAGCTTGCACTAAGCAAAGGACCATGCAAAGTGGACGTCTGTACACTGAGCTGATGTGCTTTGATCTAATGAAAGTAACTTTGAGGTAAGTCAAGCAAAGTCAGAACGTGAGAAATGACTATCCATATTATCATCAATTGCGTTTTATCTATTCTGAATCTACCATTGTTTGATACCCAACCACTCCGTTTTGCAGATTCCATGGCTGTCATTCCACCTCTGTATAGCACGAACGGTATGAGTTGGGCACGATCTCCAATCTCTTCACTTAATTTTTATTGAAATAAATAGGAAGTAGCCCATTTTCATGATCTTTACATATTTGGCTGAATTAACGGTTCATGTGCAGATCACTAGCTCCGTTCGTCCGCTGGTCCAAATTGCACTCCACACCATTAAAGAAAATTTCCCATATTTCACCGTAGCTTGCAGAAGTTTCAGAGAAAATTCTTGGGCTGGACGTTTGTATATTCACACCCACACCCACATCCACTATTTGGAAATGTAATAAACCGAAACTCATCCGAGAAGATTATAGTGTTCTAAAAAGGCAGAACCATGTTTGACTATCAATGCTGTCCACTGCTTCCAACTGACCATGTTGCGAGGGGTGAGCAGTTTAGGGTGGTCCAAAAAAAATGAAAATGAAAAATATATTTCTCATGACATTTTCCCATATTCTACAACCACTAACGATGTTGGAAATAAAAAAATGGATCAATTTGTGCATATTTAGAGATGGCGCAACTCGAAGCTTTAGTATAATTATACAGTTTGGGGTGGCAAATTTCTTCAAACTTGTGCCACCCTTAAATATTAATGGATTTAGCTCAATCTCCGATCTGAGGTCTTTTTCTTATAAAGAATGGGAAAATGCATCAGGAGCTCTTATTTGTGCATTTTAATTTTTTTATCATATATGCGTGGCTCACCCTAATATATATATATATATATATATATATATATATATATATATATATATATATATATATATATATATATAGTACAGTACATATATATATATATACAGGATACAACTCGGAATGGTCACCTGAGAAACTTTTATGTTACCCAGAATGCGCATGGAACACGGGACTCTTTTGGGAAAATTAAACCATGACCCAGTCATGACCCGTTGCCAGAGCTGGGCAATAAATACATTGAATGTATTTAAATACTAAATACTAAATACATGTGAGAAATGTATTTAAATACTAAATACATTTTACGAATGTATTTAGATACTAAATACAAAATACATCAATTGTATTTAAATACATTTGTAAATACATTTTAAATACATACAAATTTTAACATATGCATTCACTAATTCATGTTTTGATAAATTTCTACTTTAGGGGACACGGTGAATTTCGAAATAAATACACCAATCGATAGATCAGACGATTTTAAAAGCTTTTTCATCAATGAATTTTCCATCGCAAATTGGATTGATTGCAACGAGTTAGTTACACAGGCCCACTTAAGGCAGAGCCGTTTTGTACGATTATTCAGTCAATTTCAAGATATTTTTTGATGTCTAAAAAAACACTTACCTTCAGATGAGTGTACAGATTCGTTGTAGCATTGCTTGCAGCAGAGACTTCGTGTTTACACAGCAAGGAGGTGCACTTTACCTTATTACCGTCTTTAGATTTAATTTTAAAGTATTTTCCATCAAACAGAGGGTGCACTAAATTGTTATCTGCAGATATATCACTGTTTGATTCACCGGATTTGCTTGTTGAAGCCATGACACGCACACGATAAAGAAATCAACCGCTTTCGACTAAGAGTGGTACACAATTGATTGAACTGACACGTTGAAACATGAACCATGCTGTACTACACTGTCGACGCGTCGTACTGTGCTAGTACAGAACGTGTATTAAACCAGTAAAAGTATTTACATTTTTATATTTTGAGTATTTAAATACATTGTATTTAAATACTCATTAAAGTATTTAAATACTATATTTAAATACATGAAAAACAATGTATTTATAAATACAGTTCTAAATACACAAATGTATTTAAATACGTATTTAAATACAAATGTATTTAAATACTGCCCAGCTCTGCCCGTTGCTCACGTTGGGTTTCCATTACGAAAAAGAAAAACTTTAGTATTTGTCATTTACCATTATTTATTCAGACTATAGTGGATTTAATTTTCCCAGAAGAGTTCCTTGTTCCATGCATGGTCTGTGTGTAACATTATATATACGAGTATTAGGGATGTACGGAATACTAAAATCAGGACCGTTTCTAGCCATTAGGGGGCCCTAAGCAGTATACCCATTTGAGGCCCCACCCCTCCATCCACCAACTCACGCCTCACTACATCACCTAAGCACACACATACAAAAAATGGCTGTGTTAATAAAAAACAATTATGAAACAATTTTAATGAAACATTTATGTCCAAAACAACAACATATGTACTTTCAGAAGACAAACAGAAAAAATACTCTTCATGAAATTCCTGAAAATTAGCTTATACATTATTTAGAATAAATAACACAGAACTATGTATAAAAAATAATGCAATTATCAACTACCAAACAATTACTAACTCTACGATACAATCGTGTAATAGCTAACAGTTATACAGAACAGTTTGTATCTTCAAAATTTTTGCCTCCTAATTTTTTTCTGGGCGAAATCATCAATAACATTATCATATGAAATCTCCCTGCCAACGTCCTGGTTGATGCTTATAATGCCAAGGCCACTGAGGCGATCCTGCCCCATTGATGATCTGAGGTAGTTCTTAATTAGCTTCAGCTTAGAGAAGCTCCTCTCGGCTGACGCTACTGTCACAGGTAGAGTGCAGGCAATTCTTAGTGCAACCCAGAGATTAGGGTATAGTTCTTCCAGTTGCTTCTGATGAATGAAGGAGAGAAGCTCCAATGCAGTCATGTTGTGTGAAGGTAAAGTCGGCAAGTTCTTAATTTCGAGGGTCAGTTCTCTTCCATCAATGTCAGAGTCAGCTCCAGAGTTCAGTATCTTAGAGAGCTTTTCACACTTGCAAGACAAGGCTTCCTTGTTCATTGTGGTGAAGTTTAGGAGAACCCCAAATATGTCATGTTGTGTGAAGGTAAAGTCGGCAAGTTCTTAATTTCGAGGGCCAGTTCTCTTCCATCAATGTCAGAGTCAGCTCCAGAGTTCAGTATCTTAGAGAGCTTTTCACACTTGCAAGACAAGGCTTCCTTGTTCATTGTGGTGAAGTTTAGGAGGACCCCAAATATGTCCCTCACATCATCTAATGTTTTGAATCTCTCATTTATTGACCCGATGGCACAATCCACCACCACATTGAAAAATTTGACTTCCAGCCTCTTTAAGGCTTCTGTAAATGGTTCGTCAGGAGCTTCGTAAGCAAAGTGCTTTTTTGTGGATCTGAGCCTTCAGCACAGCCTCCACATTCATTTCCTCACATATGTCCCAAGCTACGACTTGTGCTGCAACAAAATCTGTTTTTCTGTAGCTGGTGAGTGAGTCTTTTGTTTTTGTGAGGAGGTTGACTGCCACATCAAACTGCATTGTAGGAGACTGCAGAAGTTTGCTCACATGGTTAACTGCATGAAGAATGTCATACCATACTACCGTGCAAATCTGAAAGCGAGAAGACCCTACCTCCTCTGCAAGTGCTTGTGCTTCAGTCCTGGCTATGGCATCTGTGGCATTGTTTCTGACTTCCAGCAGGGCCTCTTTGATGTTGTGGCTCTGGTATCGCACAGCCTCAATGCTCTTAAGCCGGCTCTCCCACCTGGTTTCACTCCAAGACTTGAGTGTTATGTTCACGTGCTTCTTTAGGATTGTCCATCTCTGTGTAGCTGCTGCAAAAAGGTTGTATAATTTTTGTACGTTGCCAAAGAAGTTGATGGCATCTGTGGAAGCTTTAGCTGCATCAGCCACTACAAGATTCAGAGTGTGAGCCCCACATGGAACATCGATTGCACGACAGTTCTTCTCTAATAACCTTGCCTGAACACCTTTGTTCTTGCCCTTCATGTTCGCTTCGTTGTCATATGACTGTCCTCTGCAGTCATCAAAGTGAATATTCAGTTCATCTAGTCTCTTCAGAATCAGAACTGATAAACCCAGGCCTGTACTTTCTGAAGCCTCAAGAAAGCCCAAGAAGTATTCTTTTATTTCTGATACTTCACCCATTTTAACAGTTCTGATAATAATCGACATCTGTTCTTGGTGGCTTATGTCTGGAGTGCAGTCTAAAATGAGTGAGTAATATTTAGCTTGTTTTATTTCTGCAACAATGGCATCCAAGATCTTCCCACTAATGGACCCAATGAGCTCATTTTGAATGATGTTTCCTAGGTAACTTGAATGACTATATTGGCCACTTTCGACTCTGCTGATGTGTTGTTTCATCACTGGATCAACTTTGGCAAGCAGCTCAACCTCCTTCAAGAAGTTGCCATTGTCTCGATTGTACAATGTAGAGGAAGACCCCCTGAAAGCAAGATTTCTCTCTGACAGTGATTGGATTATACTTACAAAATGTGTGAGAACATCTCGCCAGCTTCTTTGTACTACCTCCATTAATGACATTTCAGTTTGGTCAATGGTCTTCCCAGTTTTTAGCCGCAGTTCCAGATCCTTCCATGTTGTCATGTTATCTGCATGCTCTGAACTATTTTCATGGCCTTTCAGAAGCGAACCAACGTTTATCCAGTCTCAAAGTCCATCCGTAATTAGTTTGTACGACTTCCTTGAAAACAACTTGCAGCAGAAGCAATAAAGAGCATCATTCCTTCTAGAGTACATCAGCCAGCTTCGCTTTATTTTTTCCCCATTAATTAATGTTCTGTACATGTAATGGTGATGAACGCTTCTACCGTCCTCTCTTTTAGGGAATGTGAAATCTGGACTGATTTGAAATGGTCCTCGAGACACCAGATCTGTCTTCAAGCCATCTGACAGGACAACTGGCCAGTCATACGGATCAAGCGGTGGAGCAGATCTTGGTTCTTGTTGCTCAGTAGAAATGCCTGTGTGTGGTGTTTGAAGCTGAACAGAAGATGGGTCACTTGTTGGTTCATCAGACTCTACTTCTACTGGTGTTTGAGGTTGCATAGAGGATGGTCCTGCTGTTGGCTCATGATGCTCATCAGGCTTTGCTGAGGATGGCTTTTCCAAATATTTCAGTAGTGCTCCTGAGAAGAACATAACATTACATATTCTGTTAATTTTTGCTAAAATACTCTTTCTTAGTTTGTTTGATAACTGATCTGTGTGAACAGAATTTGAGGTGAAGTGATCCATTAAATTTCACATTTCGAAATATTATAAATATTACAGAGACTAGCTTACTCTACACGATTCCTGAGCACTTGCCTAGCTTGATGGTCTACCTAACCTAGTTGCCTGAACTGTAATCATAAGAATATACAAGTGGCACATCTCACCTGTGCTACTGGAAAGCTTCTCCTCCTCTATTTTCTTCTTTTTCCGTTTTTCAGCTCCTGATGGATAATGTCGTTTCATTTACCAAGATGCACGAAGTCACATCTAGTTAACCACAACTAATCTGCTAAATAATAATAATCATGATAATAATGATAATAATAATGATAATAATAATAATAATAATAATGTTTTACAATACTAGAAAAATTAAGCATTTAGGAAAGTATAAGCATATAGTAAGAATAAAGTTAAATAATATAAAAATAAGATCTCACAATAGTTATTTACACATAACGACCAAAACGTTTCGTTTGTATCCGTTTTATCACATTTGTCTCATACAAAAACTTTAATTAATACGACAATAATAATAATAATAATAATAATGATAATAATAATAATAACAATAATATTAATAATAAGTTCAGCTATATTCCTATTCTTGCCCACTGAGCTATGACCTGGGAGCCTGTCTAGGGGCCCCCTAGTAGCAGCGGGGCCCTAAGCGGCCGCTTAGTCTGCTTATGCCAGGAAACGGCTCTGACTAAAATTAACCGAATACCGAATATTTGGTGCAAAACTATTCGGCCGAATACCGAATTCCGAATATTAGTTTTATTTAGGTTATTAGGCGTCATTATAAAAAACTGAAGCCTTTATCAGTTTGACAGCACACAGAATTAATAGTAAATGTGAGCAAAAGCAGCATGTTTTAGCCACCAAAAATCTGCCAGATTCCCATAATCATGAAAACATTGCAAGTGCATTGACTTCTATACTGCAAAAATGGTCAATAAAGAGCGATCGTGTGCATGCAGTTGTGCACGACAATGGCTGTAATATTACTAAGGCTGTTAGCATTCACAAAATTATTCCTGCTGCTTGTGCGAATCATACTTTAGCACCACACTTCTCAAACTAGGGGTCGCGTAAATATTATTGGGGGTCGCAGAAACATTTGAAAATATTATTTTTTTCATAAATATACAGTGTTAGTACCTATTGCTTTTATGACATTGAGTGAAGGGTCGCGAAAAAATTTGTCTGATCCAAGGGGGTCGCAAGTGAAAAAAGTTTGAGAAGCCCTGCTTTAGCACTTGCAGTTGATGAAGCCCTTCTTAGCCAGAAGTCTGTTTCAGAAATATGTGCAATTGCGCGCCCAATCTGTTGCATTTTAATTATTCATCTCCAGCCTTTGACAGACTTAAGGAATTCTACTCATTAAATTATAAGTGTGTTTATTGGCATTCATAACCATGTGTCGTTTAAATGGTGGCTTACGTGGGTGTGTGTGTGTGTGTGTGTGTGTGTGTGTGTGTGTGAAGTTGAGCTAAGGGAACCTGCGGAAACGCGTGATGAATAATAAAAAATGAATTGGGTGAGGTACAGTTGCGTTTCTGCTATCACTATTTTTCTCTCTCTCTTGAATAATTGGGTGCGCGTAATGAGTGTTGGCATGGTGTGGAAGAGTTGATTTCCGCTTTCAGTCCCTGTTTTAGCCTCTTTAACCTTCCCCTCCATTCATCCTCTTCCTTTTCTACCTCCACCCCCAAACCTCTTTTAGGAGGACTAATGTCACCAAAGGACGAAGGGTGCCACCCACTCGTCACGAGACTTGAATTTAAATTCAAATGAAAGGAAGGAGGAGCGCTCCGTTGGCACTACGACAGCGCCTGCATTAAGTTCACACAAATTTATCGAATGAGGTCGCGCATAGGCACTTAAATTTACTGAGAGAGCCACAAGTATAAATAATTAATCAGACGGGGCTTTAATTGCTATCTATAAACCATCAAAAGTACGTGATATATATATATATATATATATATATATATATAAGTCAGACACGCCCAGTGTTATTAAATTGAGGCAGTTATCTTTTCATTATTTAGTAACAATCAATAATTGAATTTACTGCAAAATTAGTCCAAATTATAATAAAAGAAATAATTTAATGAATTCAGTAATTTCCTTATCTTTTATTCGGAGAAATCATATGACAATTAAAATAAGAAAAAAGTGTGTATATGTATATATACACTGTATATATGATATATATATACAGGGTGAGTCAAAAGTCCAGAAACATAGGAAATAATTGGAAATTGTTATTACAATAATTTCCATGGTGTTGACTTGGTCGTCGTGGTCCAGTGGAGTGGCCTCCCGGGTCCCCCGACCTGACGCTGCTGGACTTTTACTTTTGGGGACACCTTAAAGCCATTGTGTATGGTCTGAAGAGTGAAGATCCGGGATACGGACCACTTGAAGCAGCGCAGTACAGAAGCCTGTGCTGCAATCCAGCCCGATGTCCTGGAAAGAGTCTAGATCGAGTGGGGAAACAGAGTTCAGAAATGTCTGGAAGTGAAAGGAGAACATTTTGAGCACATCTTATAACATTACTTGTAACACGTCTTTTTTGCAATAAAAGTTTCCTATCCTTCCTATGTTTCCGGACTTTTGACTCACCCTGTGTGTGTGTGTGTGTGTGTATATATATATATATATATATATATATATATATATATATATATATATATATATATATATATATATCATATTCCTTTGGGGGGAAACTGGAGCCTTGTAGCCAGCTGATATGTACACTATCTGAGAGGCAAAGGACGATGAAAAATATAGTTTTCTACATAAATATTTTTCAAAAAGAAAAAAATATTTAGAAATTAAATACTTATTTGTAATTATCATATTTTCCTACAAAAACAGGTTGTACATACTTCAAGTTAATTATTTTTTACTTTAGACCAGTGTTAGGATTGTAAAATTGGAGATTTATTAATAATATAAAATATAGTAACATTTTTAACATAAATGAAAAGTAAAGTTAGTTAGGTTATAAATTTCAAATATGCCTCAGGTAAATCTCAGAAAAAGCTACCTGACTGCATGCATGTAAACCTCCGAGCAGGTTCCAACATGTTCTTACTGGGACATGTGACGTAGTTTGTACAACCAATGAGGTGTGAGAATGCCAGTCACGCGATGCCACACCAAAAGTTTGTCCAGTCCTGTATTCATAAACCGTTTTAGTGTTTACATAGTACTTGATATATACTGCATAGTTAAATCATTAAATATTGTCAAATAGGTAACAGAAGTTAATTAAAAAATATAAAACAGTTAGGAATTTGTAAAATTCATAATATAATGTTACAACGACTTCTTCAACGAAAAACTGTGGTTGTTGCATACGCCTCGGACAATGACCTACTGTAGCAACCTTCAATAATCATCAGTGGACTCTAATTCAGTGTTGTAAAGCTTCTTAGTCGATGTGAAAAATTAACGAATGACTTTTCCTCTGATTTTTCGTCTTCACATGGTGTCTCCCGATGTAACAGGTCTTGTGGTAATTTTGCCTAACATAACTGATGATGCAGGTGTTCATACTATGAAAAACGAATTAATAGAAAATTTACAGAATCGTTTCAGGCAGTGGAAGGCAGACATTACTCGCATGATTTCTCACGTTTCAGATTCTCGTTTCAAATTTGCTTGCATAACAGTGATTGAGTTTGTAAAAAATGAGATAATCATTATGTCTGCATCACCTAACACTAGTCCTGCACGTAATATATAACCTATGGCGATGAAGCAACTGATTTTGTTTCACGAGAAGATCAAGAACCTTTGAAAAAGAAGTCGAAGGTTGATTTATGGAGTTATTTCGAGAGGTTGTGCCTCCACCTATCAAAAATAGTCAGAAAAGTTATCAAAAAGAATTAGACATCTATTCAAAGGAGCCACGAGTCAGTCGCGACACGAACCCTCTTGACTGGGGTCGCCATAATGGTGAAAGATTCCCGAAACTACTGAACAGCTGGGTTTTGCTGCGCATCGCCTGACGTCAGCGGGTCTCGATCCTGAGGCCGATGGATTCGTAGTCAGCGGTGCTAACCACTATACCACCGAAGCGCATATATATTAGGGTGAGCCGCAAACATATGATAAAAAATTAAAATGCACAAATAAGAGCTCCTGATACATTTTCCAATTTATTATATGGAGAAAGAACTCAATTCGGATTTTGAGCTAAATTCATTAATATTTAAGGGTCGCGCAAGTTCAAAACAATTTGACACCCCAAACTGTATCATGATACCAAGGCTTCGAGTTGCGCCACCTCTAAATATGCACAAATCGATCCAATGTTTTAGTTCCAACATTGTTAATGGGTGTGAAATATAAACAAATGTCATGATAAATATATTTTTCATTTTAATTTTTTTTTACCACCTTTGTGAGCATGGGCTTCCTCATAGCTGCTCTGCACATGTCTTGAAGATATCGTCTGACAGTCCAAAAGCTAACCTTAGCTTAAACAACCAATTCAGCAGCCGTTTCACGAGGGTTCACTTCTTCACGTCTTCTGACGCCACGAAGCGTTCTTTCAGATGGAACTGGACGTACAGAACGATCAGCAGGTGGTTTTCTGGGTTTTCTTGAACTGCACAATAACTGTTAGTTGGTGATAATGGAATGCAAAGCCTTCGGGAAATTCCACTTTGTCTTTGTTCTGCTTCCCACAGTTCATTACTTCTCTCTCTTGTGAAATCTGTCAATTTCCGAGAAACTCGGCCTCGTGGCATTGTGAAATGCATGCTAATTTAATTTTTATAGGTATCTTGCCATGACAGCTTGGTTTCAGCAGATCATATTCTTTTTTAACGAGTTTAAAGACATTCCTTGTGGTATCTATTTACATTTGTCAACCTTCTGCATATATGCAAAATCATATATAACCTTGGTTAACCTTGGTTTTGCTGACGCCCGAATTGTTCATTCTGACGAAGGTCAAGTTTGTCACTCCACCTTAGACCTACAGTTTAACGTGGAATCCGAACCACGCCCCACCACGGGCGGTCATAAATTACAAAGTCCTCGCCCGGACTCGATCTCATGACCTCCCGATCAGCAGCATAGTAGGGTGTATCATGCTCATTGAAGCACGAATTTCAAGATTGGCAATATGTATTCCTATGTAAAATTAAATTTTAGGAGAGATTTGTTTTCTTGAACTTTTGCTAAAAATCACGTTTAAGTGTTCAAATTTCCACTTTTTCGTTTTCTGGTTATGTACAGAACAGCTGTGCAGGACATACACTGTAGCACAAATGTAACAGACCGGTTTCTTACCAAACAAAACCATTGTAACAGCTGTTATAGGCTACTAGAGTTTCACTGTGATAATTTTCTATGTTTCAGATACAAAGCTTGGTGAAGATTGTGTAGCCACCATGACTAAGCAAGGACGAAAGACCAGAAAAAGTTCTGGTTCAAAGCTGAGTGATCTGGTGGGTCCAGGCAAGCAGTTATTTTCCACAAAAGTTCCAACCTGGAGAGCTGTGTTTCAGAGAGGAATCCTCCTCCAGGAAGAGAAGCTGCTTCTGGATGATATGAAGAGAGCTCAGTACCCTCTGCAAGATTTGGCTAAGGACTTGGCATCACTGGTACTGGCACAGTGGCGCAAAAGCAATGCCAAGTTCACTCCTCCTGTGAACATTCAAGAGAGATCCATTGCCAGGAAGATTCTTGTCAGGTGGAATGAAATGACTGACCTAGTGAATGGCAGAGTGAAGGCTGCAAAGAGAGAGAAGAGAATATCTGAACTTGATACAATGTTTGACATAACAACCTGCAGACATGATATCACTCTCTGTGGAACTGAAGCATCTGGCTGCTCTGGCTGTGCTGCTAGAGTTCATGTCAAGTGTGATTGTCCTCTGCCTCAGAAGATTCCAAAACTAGAGCTAGAGTGCCTCCATTACCAGAGGATCAAAACCTCAGACGTTTCTGGTTTCCGGATGGCATCTGTTGATGTGAAGGAAACAGTGAAGTAGGTGAAGGCTGCTAAGAGGAAGGAGGAAGAACAGAAGGCAGCTGAGAAGAGAAACAGAAAAGAGGAAGAAGAAAAGGAGCTACTGCTTAGAGCTGATGATGGTGATGGTGATGAAGATGAGGTGACTTCCTTGCAAGAGTCTCCGGGCAGAGCAGCTCCTACTGCTGACACAGATTTTTCCAGTACTGCACCAGGCACAAGCTCCAGTGTCAACACTGGCAAAGTCTCCACCTCTGCCAGGAGGAACTACATGGATATTTCAAGCACTGCTGCGGCTGCAGTCAGGTTCAAGGTGGCAAACACTCCTGCAGCAGCCATTGCAACTGGTTTCTTGCAAGATCTCATCAAAGCTGGCCATCTGTCTGCTGATAAGGCATATATAGCTGTTGACAGGATGAAGATGTGGAGGGGCAAGGAGTCTGTAATAGGTGCCTCGGTGGAGACCCTGGAGAAAAGGACAGAGGGAGAGGAGATCAAGGGAATTTTCTTTGATGGAAAACAAGATAAGAAGACAAAGATCATGAGGTACAATGAAGAAACTGGCCGCTTCCATCCTGATATTACAACTGAAGAGCACTATAGTGTTACCTGGGAACCTGAGGGGAAGTATCTCTTCCATTGTACACCAGAAGAACCTGAAGGAAATGAGAAACCTGCACTGAAGATAGCTCAGGCTCTGTTTGAGTGGATTAGTGCTCATGGTGCTAAAGATACTATTGTGGTCCTTGGTGGTGACTCCACCAACAAAAACACAGGATCTGATGGAGGAGCCATCACTCACTTGGAGAGACTGCTAGGTCACAAGTGTCACTGGCTGATATGCCAGTTGCATATTAATGAACTCAGCCTCAGGCACATGATCATCAAGCTTGATGGTTTCCTACACGCACAAGTCTGGGTTCAGTGGCCCAATAGGAAAACGTTTGGAGAAGATCAATGACATACCTGTCAACTTTAGCTTCAAGGCTCTGCCAGGAGAAGAAGATATAATTGAACTGCCAGAAGACACTGTACAGAACCTTAACACTGACCAGAAGAACTGCTACCTACTGATCAAAGCTCTCAAGACAGGAGATTTGAGCAAGGAAGTTGCTGGTCTGAAGTGTGGCCTACTGAATCAGTCACGCTGGCTGACTACAGGTGAGGCTCTGTTGATGCTGTGGATGAGGCAGCAAGGTCTGAAGGGGGAGGTGTTAAAGAAGCTGGAGGTGCTGCTGAAGTTCTGCCTGGACTTCTACTTCAAGATGTATTTTGAGATCAAGGTGAAGCACCACATGAGGTATGGACCTCACCATATTGTGACCGCTCTGGGACTGCTGAGAAGCCAGACCTCTGAAGTCAGGAACATAATCACTCATGTCATAGTTCGTGGAGCATATCATGCTCACAGTGAGAACCTCATTGCCTCTCTCCTGTGCGGTGAGGATGAGGAGGAGAGGGCATGGGGGGGGGGGTGAGATGATCAAAAAGATCAGAGGTAAGTCTGAGTATAGAGACATGAGTCTGAGAACTCATAGAAACCCTAAACTGAATTTTGATGCCACTTCTCCAATTACTCTGATTAATTGGGATAAGGAGAAACTGTATGAGCCACTCTTCACTTGTAAGATGTCAAGAGGAGAAGTTGAGGAGCTTTTCAGGTCTCCACTTGAAGTTGAGAACTTCTCAGTTCACACTCAAAGCTGTGAAAGAGCATTCCAGGAAGTTTCAGCTGCAGCTCATGCAGTGTATGGGCAAGAGAGAAGAGATGGTTTTGTTCGTGCTAGGATCGATCACAGAGAATTGTTGCCAGTTTTCAAGTCAAAGCAAGACATTATGAACATGTTTTAGATCTCTACAAGACCTGCTAGACAAATCAAGATGCTTTCAGAAGAAAAATCTCAAAACATTCAGTTGACCAGCATATTATTACAAGCTGGGGTTGGAGGAGGGACTTATACAAATATTAAAAAGAATTGCAATTGCAAAAAAAAGGTTGAACGTCGCAGCAGCTTGCGGAAAGGTGGTGGGCAGCTGCCATCACACTCAGTGATGCCAAAGAGAAAATAAATAAAAATTGGTGGAGGTGTTTCTAAAAAAAAAGAAAATGCAAGACCAAGAAAGAAGAACAAAAAGATTCTGCCTGATGAAAAGAGCAGCCGCGAAATGTGGTGTATAGGAGGCTAAAAATCATACAATTCCTTAGTTTTGGGCCATTTTGGTTATTTTAGGGGTTATGAACCACTTTGGCTGATCTTAAATGGGTCCAAGCCTGCCCCTAGAAATGCTTAAGGGTGTATGTGAACAATATGGAACATATGGAGGTCATTTGAGGCTACCAAGTCTTTGAAATTGGCCAAAAATCCCATTTTTCGACAAAAAAGTGCTATTTTGAACAATTAAATGCGATTTTTCGGAAAAGTTGCAGAAGACGAACCCCCTCTTAAAATTAAATTTTACACAGGAATACATACTGCCAATCTTGAAATTCCAGGTTTTTCAATATTCGACCTGAGCATGATACACCCTACAGCACAGCGTCTTAACCACTAGGCTACAGAGGGTACCCATTTATCTACCAGCCAATTTTTTTTATTGTGTGGAAGGATAAACAGCTGGGTTTTGCTGCGCGCCGCCTGCCGTCAGCGGGTCTCGATTCTGGGGCCGATGGATTCGTAGTCAGCGATGCTAACCACCACATCACTATAAGATACACACACACACACACACATATATATATATATATATATATATATATATATATATACCGGGTTGCCCAGAAAAAAGTAAGCTATTGCTTTTAAGATTTTATTTAAGTTTTATAGAAAGAAATACAAAATAAATAATACATATTACTAAATACTCCTGTTTATTGTCTGTATTATGACATCAAATACTCAAAATATCCACCACCTTGTTGATACAAAGCTCCAAACGATGGCGCCAGTTATCAATTGCCCTGTTTATGAAATTTTGTGGTAGCGAATTCCATTATTCCACAATCTTTTCTTTTAATTGATCAATGTTAGCGAAATTAGCATTCCTATACACTCTTTTCTTCAGTTCATCCCATATTGCATAATCAAGAGAAGACAAATCTGGGCTGTTGCTAGGCCAATCTTTATGTTTTATGTAGTCAGGAACTGCTCTGTTTAAATATTCAATTGCAAGGTGAGCAGTATGACTTGTTGCACCATCTTGCTGAAATGTATATCGATTTGCCGAAATTTCACGAATTTTTGGTAGATGTTTCTCTAATATACTGTTGCAATAATATACAGCATTCATTTTAACAACGCTTTCAACAAAAACAACATCACTTTTACCCAGTTTTGAGACAGCAGGAGATCATTAGTTTTTTTAGAAAAGTTAAACTGTTGAATTAAAAGTCTTTCTGGTGTTACTTCTCTCTTGGTTCTTGCTGTAGAATACACTCGATTGTTTTGAGTTTGTGATAGGTGATCGTATTGAAAATGATTTTTCATTACTAAACCACATTCTATTGACATTGCGAAATCTTTCAAGAAAAGCTTGACACGCTTCCATTCTGTTCATCTTATTGACTTCACTCAAGATCTGCACTGGATAGCGTTTATAAACTGTCAATTGCGGATCTTCTTTGACAATTCGTTGTATAGAACTTTTTGAAATTCCGGTTTCTGCTGCAATTTCATTTGATGTCATACGCGTTCCAGGCTTTTTTTCCTGACTTAGAACCATTTCCTCAACCATTGCAATAGTTTCATCAGTGCGAACTTCTCTTTTTCTTCCACTACCTTTCGTTCTAGCAACACCTCCAGTTCTATCAATTTCACGAATATAGAAGTGCTACATATAAAAGCAAATTATTTATTTAAATCGTTATAAAAGCAAGCAACTCTTGACAATAGTAAGTAGCAAGTACAATAGTTGATAAAAGCAATAGCTTACTTTTTTTCTGGGCAACCCGTATATATATATATATTATTTTGTGTAGGAAGGAGGGGCCAAGGGCCCACGGCCGCAAAAAAAAACCCACCCTATAGAGGAAGAAGACAGCCGAACGCAAAGCCCAGGGTTTTCGAGATGCCTGGACACGCTGCGTTTGAAAGATTAGAGGTCATCCACAGGGAGAAAAGATGGATTGGGGAAGAATGTCCCAGAGTTCACCGGTTGGGTAGATGACAGATTGAAAATATCGATTAACCCTTGCGTCAGAAAGTTGGACAGGAAAGGAATGAGAATGTGTCGAAAGTCTGGAAATGCATGCTCTCCTTAAAGAAGGAGGCATGGCATGCAGTTATAGAGCTCAGAAGAGTATCGCCCGTTATGGCGATAGTAAAAAAAAGAGAGAGGCAATACTGCGGCGAAATGGGGTTTGTTTAATTAATTCGCTCCACTCTTCTTCCTCTGATTAATTGCCTATCATAGCGCTCTCTCTCTCTCTCTCCTCTCTCTCTCTCTCTCTCTCTCTCTCTCTCTCTCTCTGGCGGCCTATTCTTGACTGCCTGATCGACTGATTCATCTGCACTGTACGCTGTTTTAACTCAATCCAGAATTCAATTTTCATTTCGCATTGGGAAGGACAACTACTTCTTTTTCCAAATTGCTCCTGGAACTTTGAAACAATTTTAAAATACGTTATATTATGAATTTTACAAATTCCTAACTGTTTTATATTTTTTAATTAACTTCTGTTACCTATTTGACAATATTAAATGATTTAACTATGCAGTATATATCAAGTACTATGTAAACACTAAAACGGTTTATGAATACAGGACTGGACAAACTTTTGGTGTGGCATCGCGTGACTGGCATTCTCACACCTCATTGGTTGTACAAACTACGTCACATGTCCCAGTAAGAACATGTTGGAACCTGCTCGGAGGTTTACATGCATGCAGTCAGGTAGCTTTTTCTGGGATTTACCTGAGGCATATTTGAAATTTATAACCTAACTAACTTTACTTTTCATTTATGTTAAAAATGTTACTATATTTTATATTATTAATAAATCTCCAATTTTACAATCCTAACACTGGTCTAAAGTAAAAAATAATTAACTTGAAGTATGTACAACCTGTTTTTGTAGGAAAATATGATAATTACAAATAAGTATTTAATTTCTAAATATTTTTTTCTTTTTGAAAAATATTTATGTAGAAAACTATATTTTTCATCGTCCTTTGCCTCTCAGATAGTGTACATATCAGCTGGCTACAAGGCTCCAGTTTCCCCCCAAAGGAATATGATATATATATATATATATATATATATATATATATATATATATATATATATATATACACACACACACACACACAGGGTGAGTCAAAAGTCCGGAAACATAGGAAGGATAGGAAACTTTTATTGCAAAAAAGACGTGTTACAAGTAATGTTATAAGATGTGCTCAAAATGTTCTCCTTTCACTTCCAGACATTTCTGAACTCTGTTTCCCCACTCGATCTAGACTCTTTCCAGAACATCGGGCTGGATTGCAGCACAGGCTTCTGTACTGCGCTGCTTCAAGTGGTCCGTATCCCGGATCTTCACTCTTCAGACCATACACAATGGCTTTAAGGTGTCCCCAAAAGTAAAAGTCCAGCAGCGTCAGGTCGGGGGACCCGGGAGGCCACTCCACTGGACCACGACGACCAAGTCAACACCATGGAAATTATTGTAATAACAATTTCCAATTATTTCCTATGTTTCTGGACTTTTGACTCACCCTGTATATATATCATATATACACAGTGTATATATATATATATATATATATATATATATAATATATATATACACATTTTTTTCTTATTTTAATTGTCATATGATTTCTCCGAATAAAAGATAAGGAAATTACTGAATTCATTAAATTATTTCTTTTATTATAATTTGGACTAATTTTGCAGTAAATTCAATTATTGATTGTTACTAAATAATGAAAAGATAACTGCCTCAATTTAATAACACTGGGCGTGTCTGACTTATATATATATATATATATATATATATATATATATATATATATATATATATATATATATACACGTACTTTTGATGGTTTATAGATAGCAATTAAAGCCCCGTCTGATTAATTATTTATACTTGTGGCTCTCTCAGTAAATTTAAGTGCCTATGCGCGACCTCATTCGATAAATTTGTGTGAACTTAATGCAGGCGCTGTCGTAGAGCCAACGGAGCGCTCCTCCTTCCTTTCATTTGAATTTAAATTCAAGTCTCGCGACGAGTGGGTGGCACCCTTCGTCCTTTGGTGACATTAGTCCTCCTAAAAGAGGTTTGGGGGTGGAGGTAGAAAAGGAAGAGGATGAATGGAGGGGAAGGTTAAAGAGGTTAAAACAGGGACTGAAAGCGGAAATCAACTCTTCCACACCATGCCAACACTCATTACGCGCACCCAGTTATTCAAGAGAGAGAGAAAAATAGTGATAGCAGAAACGCAACTGTACCTCACCCAATTCATTTTTTATTATTCATCACGCGTTTCCGCAGGTTCCCTTAGCTCAACTTCACACACACACACACACACCACACACACACACACACACACACGTAAGCCACCATTTAAACGACACATGGTTATGAATGCCAATAAACACACTTATAATTTAATGAGTAACAAGTAATTCAAATGGTTGTAAGTCTTTAAAATGGTCATTGGGTTTCTTGTAATAAATTATAATAATAAAATAATTAAATTAGTTATTTTTAATTAATAAATAATAAATTTAATAAGTTTAGTTAATTTAATAAACACAATTATTTAACTGCAAACGAAGTATGTGTGAGGATATGAAAAAAGAAATTTAGTTAAGTATTGAAAATAGGGTTTTACTTTTTGGGAACAAATCACTTATTATGACAACGAAAAAAGGCATCGTCTTATCTAATTACCAACTTTTTTTTTATCAAATACACCACAATTACTCACGTTCCAGACATTTTTAAAATCATCCATTTCCAATTTTTAACCAAACTGAGTTTGAAAAACAAAGCAATTCCCGTGATGTAGAAAGTATGGTACTGCGTGCTCTCCTTAAAAGAGGAGGCATGCAGTTAGAGAGTTCAGAAGAGCAGTGTCCGATATAATAGCGATAGTAAAGAGAGACTGAGACATCATTCCGGCGAAATGAGAGGGATTGAAGACAGTCAGTCAGAGACAGGAAAATGATGAGTCGAAAAGCCTTTGATTTCACCCGGTCAAATAGAACTGTGTGGGTTGAGCCACCCCACACATGAGAAACGTACTCCATATAGGGGCGGACAAGAACAATATACAGAGACAGCAACTGAGCGGGGGTGAAGAAACTGAGGAACTGGTACAACACCCCTAACCTCTTCGAACCTGTTTTGGAAAGAGCGCATATGTCATCTTTCCAGGAAAGATCACAAGAAAAGGAAACGCCAAGAATGCTAAGAGAAGACGAAGGAATGAGTTGTGTATTGTTGAAGGTAAGGGGATAGTCGTGTGGAAGACTGCGACGAGTAGACAGATGAAGGAACTGAGTTTTTGAGCATTTTAAAGCCATAAGGTTTTCTCTGCTCCAATCAGATAGAGGGAACATTGCGGCTCTGATCTTTCTACTATAAGGTGTGCGCGTGTGCTCGCGCGCACGCGTTGTGAAACCCGCGCACACAGCAAAATAAAATGCGCACAGGCTCAAGCGTATCATGAGTTACGACAGTAAATGAAGTAATTTAAAAAATATACCGTCACACAAGGTTAACTTTCATAGAAAAACTTTGTTCCCATTTGGAAGAAAGGTTTCCTGAAAATGAAGTAAAAGAATGGTCTGCCTTTAATTGTTCGGCTATTTTACAGAAAGACTTTGACTTTGGCATTGAGCATGTTAAAGCTTTATATGCAAAATATGCAGATTTTCTTGGTGAAAGTTTTACCATAATCGAACACTACAATGATTTTAAATTTGTTGTATGCGAGAAAATAAAAAGTAAGCTGGTCAAAAACTTTGATGATATGGTGACATTCGTCTTCCAAAATGAACAATTTTGTGACCTTGCTAAGTTGATGGATATTGGGGGAACTTTCCTAGCATCTAGTGCGGACTGTGAGCGTGGCTTCAGTTTAATGAATTCTATAAAGAACAAATTAAGAAACCGCTTGAAAGAAAATCATTTGGACATGCTCATGCGAATTAAAAGTTACCCGAATGATGACGGATGTATTAATCTTCATAGAGTTTATTTGGAATGGGCAAATGCTAGTAGTATAGCCGCAAAAGGGGAGAGTGCAAGAATGTTGCAGGTTATTATGTAATGTAATGTTGCAAAGGGGGGTGGGGGTTGTTGCAAAAGGGGGTGGGGATGTTGCAAGGGGTGGGGATGTTGCAAAGGGGGGGTGGGGTTTGTTGCAAAGGGGGTGGGGGAAACTTGGAGGCGGCGTTATCCCCCAAGAGAAAGGAGGAGAGAAAGGAGGAGAGGTGTTCACCTGGCAGGAGCCAAGTGCACATTAAGACTTCAGCTGAGTTGGCGTTGTTTTATAGGCTCCTAATCAGCCAGTTGGCGTAAATGGCTTGAGTTGCCAGATACCGCGATACCATTGTATACATTATTATAGACTCCTAATCAGCCAGTTGGCTGTAAATGGCTGTCAGATACCTCTTTTTAGCAGTACCATTGTATACATTATTATTATTATAGGCTCCTAATCAGCCAGTTGGCTGTAAATGAGTTGCCAGATACCTCTTTTAGCAGTATTATTGTATACATTATTATATACGCCTAATCAGCCAGTTGGCTGTAAATGGCTTGAGTTGCCAGATACCTCTTTTAGCAGTATTATTGTATACATTATTATAGACTCTTAATCAGCCAGTTGGCTTAGAAGGCTTAAATATTGCCAGATACCGCAATACCACTGTATACATTATTATATTTCGAATACCGGTAGTAGAAGGCATAACAATAAACAACATTGCATCATTCTTTTTATTATAAATATATAGAAAATAAATATACATTTGAGGAATATGCGTATAACAGAAATATATACACACAATTATGGATATATATAAAATAAAATATACATTTCAAATAAATATACACTTCAATAGAAATATGTACATAACAGTACAGGAGAAATACACACACACACACAATTATGGAGATATATTTATAAAATAAATATACTTTTCAAATAAATATACATTTCAATAGAAATATGCGTATAATCAGTACAGGAGAAATGTCAAGCAAAATATAAATACAATTCACTTTTTTTTCAAAATACTAAACTCGGTCTTAATCGAGTTTACAATTACATCATTATTGCTCTGCATTACGCAGTATATGCGGCTTAATAATATTTCACCGCTTAAAGTATAGGGAAACCTGTATTCGATATGAAGGGCTTTCATATCGTTCAGTACTATTTTTGTTCCCACTTTACAACCGGTTGGTAAGTCATCTTTAAATACGTCTAGAATACAATCAAAAGCACGCACAAAGAGTTCATCGTTAGCTACATTATTAAACACAAGTTTATAAGAACGCTTTTCCAATCGAGGGTTTATTTCTACCGACTCGAGCTTTTCAATCGTGAACTCACTCAACATAGCGGCAATTGAAATAATCTTCTAAATCGTTACGACAACTGCGCGTTATATAAAGAAATAGTTCTTCAGGGTGAACGGTGTAGGTGAGCTCAGCCTTGTACCGATCAATTGCTTTGTACCAAAGTTCATGGTATTTCAAAGAGTCTAAACTTTTTAAATAAACATCCAGCACTAGACCATTCTCACCAGCCCTACACTCGGTAAACCCATCGAGCAGAGCGGTGTATGCGTATTCAAGTACTGTATCAAAATAAAGCATGTCCGTAACACGCGCGTCTAATATAGGTTTCAGTTTACGGAATCCGACGATTTCAAACATTCTGTCGAGGATGAAACGGTTTCGCGTAGGAATAAGAGCGTTATTATCAGAAGCATTCTTCCACATCAACCGTATATCAATGCACGGCCGATCGTTATTTATACACAACGTACATACAACGGCGTATGAGGGTGCGTCACTAATCTGCTCTCTTCTTGTACCTACGTTAGCAGGTATTTTATAACGATCTTCACTCCACTTCTCAACTATCACAAAGATTCTATTCATCTCCTCGATACTTAAATAAACCCGTTTGTTTGTCGGTCTACATTCCGTTTCCAGTACATAGCTAATGGTACCGGAATTACGCCTGAACACGCGCAACGATTTCGTCACGGACACATCGTACGAGGCGTTGAGAATGCTGCTCAAAGGAAGTTCCATCGTATTCGAAGAGCGCACGTCCACTCGGCTCAAGCTCTGAGATAACTATGAGCCGTGTGAGGCACGCAGGTAGGCAGGAATGGTTCGACGGGCGGCTGACTCGATGATACGTGAATGGGCTTGTTCCGCAAGTCGAATTGTTGTACCGGTACAAGAATATCACTACCAGCCTACGCACCAGACATTTTGGATAAGAACTAGGAACGTTTTACTAAATATCTCCACACTCCGGCGCACTATTTGAGAGGAACATATGTTCATATTTTTCCTTTCTGCCCATCAAACGATACTCGTCTCTAAACTCTGTTAAAAATTCACGCAGGGCACTAGCCACAACCTCACTACGAACCTCATCATGATATACGTTAATATAGTGATAAAAATACTTAAGATTGTCCATGATCACGAGATTCACATTTCCAGTCGTAGGGTATGAGTAATCGACATGGTGTAGCATGACGTAATACCGCTTGTCACACCACCCATCAGCAAGACTCATTATCCATACCTGCTGCTTCTCTTCTGCACGCGTTGTTTCTTTTACTTCACGGTGTATGTGAGACTTTATAAAGTTTAGCTCTGCAGTATACTTCAGCACATCGTCTGTGCAACGAAAGCCTTCAACGGTCTCACCAGAACATCCGTAGAGTATTTGTACATCTTGGAACTTCGCACAATCCAATGTGTTTTTAAAAGAGGCATAGGAGGGATGAATAGGAAGTTTTTCGGTATCCACCACATCCTGGCACTTTACTGAATACCATTTCGTAAACGTAGTACAAGCAATATTAAAGGTAGCCATTTGAATACACGTCTGATCTGAATACACGTCTGATCTCTCGGGCTTACTGCGGTCGACTGACCACGCAGGGATTCCCAGATAGTAGCATGACTCACGGTCTTACAGTGGGCGGAGCTTAGAACTTTCACCTACACACACACACACACACACACACACACACACACACACACAAAGGAGAAAGTGAAACGCTATTTGAAACATGATTTATTTAATAAACGAGATATTCAAGTTATATATATTTACAAATACGATTTAATAAACGAGATATTCAAGTTATATATATATATATATTTACAAATAGATACGATTATATACAAGACGTGTGAGTTAGAAGCATCATTGGTATCCAAAGGGTACGGTATCATAGGTACAGGTAACTGGTAACGTTTCCTATAGGTGTTACGGCACACCATCGTACCCCTAAGTTCCTTCACGCCCCCCAGCTTCTGCGCCCGAAAATTGTGGGTGCCTACAATTAGTTGGGGAGGTTGTTCATCCAAACATACTAGATCCTTCAACGACTCAAAGTTAACAACCTCCCGATTCGCATGGTTGAGCGTAATACCCTTTGCCTTCACGATATATTTCATTTCCTCCCCCACCCTGACCCGTACCCCATAAGTCTTAGGTCCTGTTGAGGCAAAAGAGTCGGCGTATGCGTTGTCCCCATACTCATCCTTGATCTCATCAGTGAGCTCGCCGAGGAACTCCCCAATAGTGGGCATGTATTCACCCTCCCTCTCTGTGAATATCACGCTATCTGTATCGGCATACAATACTCTCCGCCCAAGAGAATGCAATAGACCCCAAAGTTTTATACGGGCGTAGGCTGTTGTGAAGCTGGCCACAGGTATGTTTGTAACCCTTGAGGTATCTGTGGCAAATTCAGTGTTGTTGTACTTTATTACGTAAGTATTACCTACATTTACGATCTCCATGACCTCTTTATCGGGGGCATTGGCATAATCCCAGACATCGCTATAACTTTGTGCCAAATGAATGCTCCCTCTGCCGGTATTCTGCGCAAATTTTCCCCATAGACTGTTTAGACACAACTTTGCACTAAAGCGCTTGCCAGGATTCTTTACAATTTGGACACGATCAAGTTGTATACCTTCGCGGTCGCGGTAACGTTGAATATAGGCAGACTTTTCATCTTCGGTATCAACTCCTCGCGGATACCCTGATGCCTCAACCTTATCCTTCAAAAAGGTGTTTATATATGGTGTGAAAAGGTTGGGTAGCTTCTGAAACCTCCACACCTCATGTATCTTCAGTATTCTATAACCATGGCGCACGGCTAGGGCCAACTCAGGACTTGTATATACGCCTCTGATCTTACGCTGGTGGGGTATATGGTTACATTCGCCGTTATCCTCTTCCGCGCACTTCACGCACAGGGGAAACATGAGCTTGTCGTCGATAACGACAGGTAAGATCGGCATCCATAAATTGCGTGGGGGGAGTACGTCTACGAAAGAGATCCCAAAGTAACGATCATTCAAATTTTTTGAAAATTCATTGATGGATGGTAGGCTAGGTCCCACCAGTTTCTCAGGAGCGCCCACGGGGTACGGATGGCTCTTCATCACGTATGGGTATAAAGAACAGAAATCGTAGTAATGGAGCTTCACGCCCTCCGTAGGTGGGAAGTATAGTCTGAAAGGATTTGTACGTCCTCCAAACAAGCTATCACCACATTTGAGAGGATCCAGCACCATTGAACGCTTGATCGCTTTTATTTCCTCACGGTACACCTCGTCTGTCTCCATCCGTGCATCATATTCATGCTCCCACAAGACTTTGTGAGTGAACTGTGATCCTATAAGTTGATCGCGGGTGCGGGTCGATGCAAGACAGTCGGCAGGAGACCTACCGTGGATATCTCCGGTGACTCCGCACTCAGGACGGGGGCATCCATGCCACCAGCAACCGTTAAAGGAGTACACAGTCTTCACACCAGTGACACGGTTTTCACTTAACCCATCAACCCAAAAAACACGTCCATTAATCTTAATGGGTACTTCACCCGTGTTGCGGGCGTGCTTTATGTATACACCTGTCTGTTGCTGTAGGTGTATGAGCCAGTAAATAGCCTTGTGCCCGTAACTGCGGGGATTGTTTCGGTGAATAATGGCTAAGGTGTCTTTCGGCATGAAGTTATTCTTGAACACCGTAAAACATAATGATGCGATGGTGGTTGCGACTTGCAGTGGATCGCATTTGAAACGGGCTATGTACATCCTTCTAAAGGCCTGGAAACATACTCTAAGCACGCGCACATCATTCACGCAATAACGCTCACATTCATCAGCTATATTATAAGGGTTACTTTCATTAAAACTGTCGTAGTATCGATCAAAGTCTTCACGTTCATCCATACAGTCAAAATAATGTTTGGGGGTGGTGGGCCTACGTAGTTTAAAGTCTCGCTGGTGAGGAAAGTGTATGGGAAGTATCCTTTGGAAACTTCAGCTGCTACTCCCATCACCTTGGGTAGCTTTGCTAATTTACAAGGTGTGAATAATAAAGTATCTTTAAATTGTACATTGCCTCTTATCTGCATCTGTATTAATTTGTTGCCTCTTTTCAATGGATCACCTGTAAATATCTCAGAGGATTCGTGTTCAAGCAACTCCTTATAAAGGAACTGCGTGTCAAACTTTGCCCCGTTATGGGCGAGAATATACACAGTCATTTTTTTGAACTTGTCGGCTAACTTGACAATATAGGACACAAATAGTTTCACAGGACTATCGCTGACATTCGTTTTAAAAACGTTTGTCCGTTTACCACATTTGGGGCACTCGTCACATTCGATATCCATACACTCATCACAGATAGTCTGGCTCACAAGTAAATGTGGAATTACCTCTTTGGTTTCAGCGTTCGTATATGTTTCTATATCGTAGTATACAGTTATACAAGGGTTATTTTTAGGCTTAGCATCTTTCATATAACATACATGCTTTACTCCATCCGCCTTATATTCCTCCTGGCATGTAGGACAGTGAATTACGTCACACTTGTGCTTAAATTTTCCCCAATTATCCATTGTGTGAAACATACCACATTCACAGATTCTCATTTTCCTGCACGTGCCAATTGATTTATGGAAATCAAAACAGCTATTATTGAAAAATGTGCGTCTACACACATCACAGTCTCTCTTCTCAGCTTCAACTACACGGCTTTCACATTTGGTGCTTTTACACTGCTCACATACCATGTGACATTCTTTACAATGTCTCACTATATCATCCGCAAACTCGAGGCACCCCTTACACAAATCATGATGTCTCCCATATTTTCGACTTTTGTCATAACTCGCGTAAAGCCACCTTATATTACGGATGGGGAGATACGTTGTCCCTGACAATCCTAAAATAAGTAGGGGCCTTGTACGATCTCTCACACAGCTTTTAAAAACATACACAGTCCTACGACGATCATCCAACCCAAACACAACTATGCGGACATTCATTTCCTGTTCTACCCTTCTCAGCTCTTCAGGACCCATATTACAGTCAAATTCAAGTTCACAGTCTACAGCTAGTTTACGGGCACGCTCCACGACTGTAGGCAACCAAATTTTTTGAGTTCGTGTATTTTGTACAGTAAACATACGTGCTAAGAGTACTGCTATAAAGCCGCAACCACGATCGACGTTTATATGCCGTCTATAAATAGCTTGAGAATTGAAGTTAAGAGTATACGGTATGGCACTATGACCCGCAACACGGTATACATGGTCAATATTTACCGTGAAGTTGTCCATATTGAAGGCTATACTACTTTGGGCGGCTTGCATTATACGCCCTAATATATATTCTACATCTTCAGCCGCCAAACGTCTAAATGGCACTATCACCCAATAATCGTCTACATCACCGTCATCTGACCCGAATCCAAAGGACAGACTCGTCCTGACTTCACGCTCGTCACGATTCTGAAGAGCAAACTCTATAATATGCTCTACAACCCGGCGTAGTCCGCGCTCAATTCCACTGCTATACATGACTCTAGGGTCGACCCTGACTCTATACCGATTTCTAGTCAAGGCTGGGGTGGGGGCTGCGGATCGCACCAATTCCAGCGTTATACCATCCTCAACAGAACGGGGGGCGGAATTAGTGGATATATTAGCGGAAGGTGCTGCTGATGGGGGCCCTGTTGCGTAGGAGGTTGATGGTTGGGGCTCTATTATTGTAGACTTAACAGAACGGGGGGCGGCGGATGAATAAGGGGATATATTAGGTGCTGCTGGGGGTGTTGTTGCGTAAGAGGTTGAGGGTTGGGGATCTATTACCGCTGCAACAGACGCGTATTTCGGTCGCTTTATACCTGACGTGGGTATCTCATACCTCCGCTTTGGACGTGTTACCGGTATCGCTGGTGAGGGTTCAGGGGAGGAGATCACAACTACACTGTCGTCGAGGTCATCCGTAATGATGGGCTGCTCTACCTCATCGTCATTCACGGTTCTGTGGGAGAAGAAATATAAGGATCAGCACTCAAAATTTGTAATATTTTGTAAATGACTCACTTAGGAGTGTGACGTGTTAGAAATGGACTCTGTAGAAAAATTCAGATTCACGAGCCCATCCACATGTATTATATCTGGACCTACAGGATGTGGTAAAACTGTGTTTATGCTTAAAATCATTAAAGAAAAGGGGGAGATGTTCTCGAAATTTGTGCATAAAGTTATATGGTGCTATTCGACGTATCAATCAGTGTTCAACGAGTACCAAGATGATATTTTGTTCCACAAAGGCGTATATGACGTTAATTCGTTAAAGGGAAATGAACATACAATCATTGTAATTGACGATCTCATGTTGGAGATGGATAAAACGTTTGCCGAGACATTTACAGTATTCTCCCACCATCTTAACATAAGCGTGTTCTTCATCAATCAGAATCTATTTTTCAAAAATAGATACATGCGCGATGTGTCGTTAAATACGCAATATCTAGTCTTATTCGCGCAACGTAGAGATGTATCACAAATTGGGGTATTAGCCAATCAAATGTTCCCGAATCAGCGTAAGGAGTTTTTGGAAGTTTATAAAGAAGCTACAAGCACGCGTTACGGATATTTGCTTTGCGACCTTCATCCGCGAAACACGTTTAGAGTGCTTCTGCGAACGAATATATTTCCAAACGAGCCTGAAACGGTGTATATTCCAGAATGACAAAGAGACTAAAGAAATACCGTGAATTAATAAAAATCTATCATCGACTGCCCGGGCAATGCAGCAGATGTTTATTAAAAATATCGATGCCGACTTTTTAAAATGCATCTGTGAAATCTGTCTTAACGTTATAAATTGCAATGTATCAATGAAAACCCATCAGAAGGCTCGCCTACGCCGCTACAAGAACATAATACGTGCACTCGCTCGTAAAAGCCAAACTGTAGCGAAGAAAAAACGAATTATTGTACAAACAGGAGGGTCATTTCTCCCCATCTTATTTTCAGTTTTGGGTCCTTTACTGACTAGATTAATATAATGAAGAAAGTGGTAGTGATTCCCCACGAGGTGTACGCCTCACTGCAAAGAGACACGTATCTAGATCCCCGTAAAAGCAGACTTAAAAGAATGGAAAGCGAATTGTTAGCCCTATTAAACAGTGAAAAAACACCTGATGAGAAAAGAATCTTATACCAAGAAGCTCTGCAGAAATTTCTTCACGAGTACGAAAATTATAAGAGCCCTACAGAGATTCCTGTGGTTATTAGGCACAGCACGGGGGACGATGGCGACATAGGATCTGTACCCGACGACACAGCTGACCAACCAAAAAGATTAGCCACACAACATATCGAACATGTATTAAAAAATACCCTCCCACTTACATTGAGGAGTAAAGGCTTAAGTCTTTATAATCTATTGAATGAGGATCCCGCCATACAATGGACCGATACAGGGGAGATCATTGTGGAAGGATCAAAGGTACAGGGATCGAATATCGTAGACATTGTCCATGATCTGGTGAGAAAGTGGGATAGGCCATCACCATCAGGATGGAAGCATATTAAAGCAAGACTACAACAAATAAATGTCCCTAAAACGTTGATAGGAAATCTGAACAGGTTAAAAGACTTGGAACATGCAACGCCTGTGACACAATTGAAGGCGCCGTCACCCCCGGCGGTAACACCTTTGAAGAGGAGCAAGAAGAGGTTAAACCAACCCTACCCACGTGCCTCTAAAATACGCAAATGGCTAACGTATTAACTAAACGCTATTATGACATTTCTACCCCATCCTCTTACGGCGGCGTAGATAGACTGTACAGAAGTGTTTACGGAGTAGGAAAAAAAGATGTTGAAAGATTTTTGAGGGAGCAGGACGCTTATACGCTTCATAAGCCTGTGAGAAAAAGGTTTAAAACAGCCAAGACAACGGCTTCCTCGATTGATTCTATTTGGCAAGCAGATTTAACAGACATGCAAAGATATTCTGTGTATAACGATGGTTACCGCTACATTCTATTCATAATAGACGTATTCTCTAGATATCTGTGGCTAGTTCCTCTGAAAAATAAATCACCTGAAACAGTTGCTAAAGCCACCAAAACGCTAATGTTAAAAGAAAACAGGGTTCCTGGCTATTTTTGTACGGATATGGGGAAGGAGTTTATAGGCCGTGCTTTTCAGAATATGTTGACAGAGTTTAATATCAGCTATTACACAACCAATTCTATACATAAGGCTTCTTTAGCTGAAAGAGTTCAGCGCACCATAAAGGAACGCATGCACCGTTATTTTACACATAAAAACACATACAGATTTCTAGACATTCTGGAATCATTGGCATCATCCTACAACCGCTCACACCATCGCACGATTGGGGCAACACCTAACGAAGTTTTAGAAAGAGGTACGCTCCCGAGAAGAGATGGATCACCACCACCACCACCACACTCTGTGCGCTTCAAAATCAATGATTATGTAAGGCTGTCGCGTTCGGGGAATAAATTCGCAAAGGGTTTTGAGCAAGGATGGACACGCGAGATTTTTAAAGTTAGGGCTGTGAGACCTAAAGGTGAGATAATGATGTATTACATTGAAGATTTGAATGGGGAAAAATCTCAGGAGGCTTTTACCGCGAGGAATTGCAGAAAGTTGCGTTTAATTTAGAAAAAAATGTGTTTAAAATTGAGAAAATTTTAGGAAGCAAAGGTTCAGGAAGGAGAAAAATGTACCTGGTGAAATGGCTAGGGTACCCAGAAAGCTTCAACACCTATATAAAAGCTGATGCAATAATGAAGCTTAAATAGTATGCAACATGGCTCCTAACCATTTCTACGTCACACTCCCGTCCTCCTCGTCCCTGTCTGTACACCCTAACAACACGCTAGCCAACTTTGTAACAGAACTCCATGGGCACATTGAATTGGGTCGTGATTCGTATGAGGTGGGGTATGCGAAATTCAGCTGGACACCGTCTTTTTAAATATTGAACATAAAGAAACCGTTTTTACGATTCTTAGAGACATTGACGAGTGTGAAAAAGCTGGGGTAGCTATGGATGAAACTATGCGCATCGCTCGGACTAAGATTACACGGTATTACAGTACAGAAGTAAGACTAGGGCCGGGTCAATATGGTTCGGCCGAGGATGTTGTGAGAGGCTTAAACGTAAGTTTAAGAAACTCAAACCTTACGAATGATTTAGTATATGAAATCGTAAACAACCCTGCACATACACTAATCCTAAAATCAAAGACTAACAGACGTCTTAAAGAACATAGAAAGTTCAAAATTCTAACCAACGGCCGATATAGCGCAGCCTTCCAAAGAGACACATTTCACGAGACACAGTATAACTTGTCCAGATTAATGTATCAATTGAAGATGGAGAAATTGGCTGAAAGGTCCCCAGACATGTGCTATATTTACAGTAATATAGTGGAGCACCATTTGTTGGGGATACCCAGGCACGCCTGCTGCGCATTGCTCACATCCCCAACCATAGAGGAAGGAGTTTGAGTATTACATATGACAGACCCCATTATGTGAATGTCGCAACTAATTTAATAACCAATATCACAATATATATAAGAACGATTGAGGGCGAAAACTTCCCATTCGGTAACGGGAGCTTAACAGTGAAGCTACACTTTCGACGCACTGAGTTATAATGGATAGAAAGCCTTTCACCGTCTATCGAGGGATGCGATACCAGCGCGGTAGTGGACTTGGATCCATTTTTTCATCCATACTGCGTACGGCTGTTCCTTTGCTGAAGAGGGGTGCCAGATACCTTGGAAGGAAAGCGCTACAATCAGGCCTTAACACTGCAGAAGACATATTGGCCGGGGCTAAACCTAAAGAAGCTCTAAAAAAACATTTAAAGCGTACACGGAACGAAATCATCAAAGATGCAAAGAGAAAAATGCGTGGTGGCGGGAAGAAGAAGAGGGCTCCCCGGAAGAAGAAGGGGTCACGTGGTATTAAACGTAAAAGGCTATCAAAAAAGAAATGCTGTAAGCGAATGAAACCTATGGTTGACCACTTTTTTGACTGATATAAGCTAAGGATATTGATCTCATGAATCATAGTTTGTTTACCACTTGTCGAGAGAGGAGTCACTATTTCGCCATGGCACGCTTCATCCACCCATGTAGTTCACAATGCTGTAAATCGGAGCTGTCCTTTTTTGAGCTCCCGCCAACCCAAGTTTCTATTGAGCACAGTGACTTTATTACAATTAACCCTTTAAACACAATTAGTTCCCCGAGTGCACCTATAGAATTCGTGATACCCAGCTCAGGTCCTTACTTTTTTGATCCAAGCTGTGTGCACATGTACGCTAAGCTACGTATAGCCCATTCTGATGGAACGGTCTGCGATGACAAATATGCTGTATACCCTGAAACAAACTTTCTGCACGCCATATTCAACCAGTGTGACGTATATTTAAATCAGACCAACATATCGGCAGGCACGGGGTACTATCATCTACGAGCCTATTTGGAAAATGTCCTCAACTTTTCCAAAGAAGCGAAGGCTACCTTTTTAAGTGCGGAGGGATATTATCAAACTAAAGATGAAAATAGTATAAAGGACAAATTTAAAAATTCTAAAAAGAAAATATACGAGTGTTTTGGACGGTTGCACACAGATTTCACTTTCCAGGAGAAGTTGCTTGTGAACGGGGTGGATATGAAAATAAAGCTCACCCGCACGAGTCCTGAGATCTGCTTAAATCTGGATGCGAATCAAGAAGAGGGTGCAAAGTCCGTTGTGGTTCACATTATGGACACATACCTCCGCGTACGGCGAGTGAAATTAAGTTCACCAAAACAACTAGAAATTGAGAAAAATTTACTAAACGCTACAGTGAAATATCCTATTAACAGAGTGCAGATCAAACTATATACGGTTCCTGCAGGGTTGGCATCGAAGCAGATAGAAAACATTGCCCTGGGAAATCTTCCTAAAAGGATATTAATCGGCATGCAGGACCACGCTTCGGTGAATGGAAAATATAAAAAGAGTGCCTTTAAATTCGAGAATTTCGGACTTAAAAATATAACTCTATACGTTAATGGCACTGCTTTGGGTGGAACAATGGGTACGGACTATTCATCAGACGCTGTGTTACCTCTTTGTGCCAGAGCCTATAGTAATCTGACCCATATTGCAGGTGATTGTGATGAGCTTGGTAATGGGGTAACGCAGGAAGAATTCATTGATCAATTTAACCTTTACCCGTTTGACATTACACCTGACTTATCTGCTAGCGTAAATACCCATTTAACCCCACAGCAGAGCGGTAACATCTCAGTGCGGCTGGAATTCGCCAAGCCTATAGACGCTCCTATTAGTGTACTAGTATATCTCGAATCGCAAGCCCTAATAGAAGTAGATAGATTTAGAAGCGTTATCACTGACTTTTAAAATGGATGCTAATACACTTCAGAAAGTAATGGAGCGAGTCACACGTTCCAAATTTATCGGCGTGTTTGCGAAGAATGAAACATTGAGTTTGCCAAGTACGCGAGAATGCGGTAGTCGAACACAGACATCATCGGTAATGAAGGGATTCACTGGATCGCTGTCTATTTTAAAAATAGACAGCGCCTGTACTATTTTGATTCACTCGGTACTCAACCCTGGAGTGACCCTATTATTGTAAAATTTCTCGCTCAGTTACATATTCCCGAAGTTGTGTGGACCCCATTTCGCATGCAAGGATATTTTACTAATGTTTGCGGAATGTACTGTGTCTCATTTCTCATGCATATGTCAAATGATAAAGAATTTATAAATTTTTTAAATTTATTTGACCCGTGTCACACTCGCCGAAACGATGAAATGGTATGCAGACAGATAAAAAACCGTTTTCCAATTGTACGTACTCGTTGTATATTATAATGTTTTTGTTCGTATATTTGTAACGGTATATTCGTTTATTGTACTGATTTCTTTCATTTAATAAATTTATGAAAATATATTGTGTCTTCTTATCCCAAAAAGATCGAAAAACACTTACATTATTTCGGTGTGACATTGTTGACTGATCAGTATACCCTCCCTATTCCGAGATTCTTCAAAAGATTGTATAACTCGTGTCAAATCCTCATCGGACCTTAAAGGAATAATGCTTTTAAAACATATACAGAGTATACAGACAGACAGATCCCCATTATGTGAAGATATCTTTGGTTCGAGGAGTGAACGCCATAAAAATTTCGATTTTAGCATAATGGGGAAATAACACTGATTGACATTTTTGGCGAGTATCTATTTGACGAGATACTACAACTCTCCATATATATATAAAATTCTAATTATAGACACTTACATTTCTATGGTAGTCCCTTGCGTCGGGTTGTAAGGAGCGTCACTGCAAATATCTTCTACGGTTTGCGTTGAAAATAATTCGCCACGATCAATCGCATTGAAAAGACTAATTGTGGTTAATGCTGCAGTATCACGTTCTTCATACAAGTCTGGGGAGACGTACAGGTCCATGGTGGAGGATGTGTGACACTGCTGACTGATCAGTATATCATCCATATTCCGAGGTTCTTCAAAAGATTGTATAACACGTGTCAAATCCTCATCGGACCTTAAAGGAATAATGCTTTTAAAACATATACAGAGTATACAGACAGATCCCCATTATGTGAAGATATCTTTGGTTCGATTACCAATTTCGATTTTAGCATGATGGGGAAATAACATTGATTGACATTTTTGACTAGTATCTATTTGACGAAATACTACAACTCTCCATATATATATAAAATCGAATTATGGACACTTACATTTCTATGGTAGTCCCTTGCGTCGGATTGTAAGGAGTCACTGCAAATATCTTCTACGGTTTGCGTTGAAAATAATTCGCCACAATCAATCGCATTGAAAAGACTAATTGCGGTTAATGCTGCAGTATCACTTTCTTCATACAAATCTGGGGAGACGTACAGGTCCATGGTTGAGGAATGATTATTCACTGATGCGAAAATAGCTACTGTTACTCCCAACTGAAAATATCCCCTTTTATATGCACATTCGCCAAGCTCCGCCCAAAAGACCAGATGTTCGTCGTGATTGGCTGCCGATGTAGCTGGGTGGAGCTATGACGTGTACCATTCCGCTATAACGGGTACGGACGAGTAATTGCATCTTTATATTTTCACTAATAGATTTAATGCTCTTATTCTCCTTTGAAAATTATTTGGTGATTCGTATAGAACTTTTGATATTGATTCCAAATATGGTTTCAGAAGTTTTCTATCACCCATAGTTTTCGAGAAAATAATATTTCCATTTACTCAGTTTCCCGCATCATTAGTCACTAATGTAATCGAGAGGGTATAAAGAAATATATCATAATTATATTTTAAAATAACATTCGGTTTCAACGTTAAACTGTAGGTCTAAGGTCCGCCCGAATTGTTCATTCTGACGAAGGTCAAGCTTTCCACTCCACCTTAGACCTACAGTTTAACTCCGAACCATCAACAGCCCAGCGTCTTAACCACTAGGACACGTAGGGTACCCATTTATCTGCCAACCACTTTCTTTTATTATGTGAATGACCACCTTAGACCTACAGTTTAACTGGAACCATCAACAGCCCAGCGTCTTAACCACTAGGACACGTAGGGTACCCATTTATCTGCCAACCACTTTCTTTTATTATGTGTAATGACCACCTTAGACCTACAGTTTAACTCCGAACCATCAACAGCCCAGCGTCTTAACCACTAGGACACGTAGGGTACCCATTTATCTGCCAACCACTTTCTTTTATTATGTGTAATGACCACCTTAGACCTACAGTTTAACGTGGAACCATCAACAGCCCCAGCGTCTTAACCACTAGGACACGTAGGTACCCGTTTATCTGCCAACCACTTTTATTATGTGGAATGATGAACAGCTGGGCTTTGCTGATCTCTTACATATAAACCCATTCACTAAGAACATAGGCTTTCCTTTCTCACTAGAAACAAACTGTGCCATAAGTAGAATTTAATTGGATTCATCTACACTAATATATATATATATATATATATATATATATATATATATATATATATATAATCATTATATTTCTATATGACACCATACAAATTACGCGTAAATATTTTCATTGTAGAAGTAATAACAATGACAATATTAATATCTGAAGTCAGTGGTGATTTCTGCTCGAATAGCTTGTAGAAGGATAATCCCTCGACCGAAAAAGGTCTCTAGGGACACGATTCGAACTGATTTAGCTTCTGCCTTTCATCGTGTGTGTGTGTGTGCGTGTGTGTGTGTGCATGAGTTGTTACTCGTTTATTATATATATATATATATATATATATATATATATATATATATATATATTGGGGGGAAGATCTCTCACCCGTTCTTCGACCCGACCCCGTTTCATTGTAGAAATAATAATAATAATAATAATAATGATAATAAGAATTGATGTGCAAGGTGTTTGCAGTTAAGATGTAGTTTGTGTGTAAAAAGTTATTTATTAATAAGTAGAATTTAATTGGCTTCATCTACACACTATATATATATATATATATATATATATATATATATATATATATATATCATAAGCTGTTTAAAAGACTGTATAATTATAGTGAACGAAATAAGCTAGTTAACCGTAAAATTAATTATTTTCTATTATGACGTTTTCGAAGGTAAACTATGTTATTTGTTTCTTTAAGTTCAATGAAGTTAATGTTAAATTTGCTTCTAAACTAAAATTAAATGTTATAAAATAAATAATATATATATATATATATATTGGGGGGAAGATCTCTCACCCGTTCTTCGACCCGACCCCGTTTCATTGTAGAAATAATAATAATAATAATAATAATAATAATGATAATAAGAATTGATGTGCAAGGTGTTTGCAGTTAAGATGTAGTTTGTGTGTAAAAAGTTATTTATTAATAAGTAGAATTTAATTGGCTTCATCTACACTATATATATATAGGGTGAGTCAAAAGTAGCGCCCGATTTCTGTCAGTTGATTGTTTGTTTGCCATTTGTATTACAGTGTACAAGAAGGTAGAAATAAATGAATGACATGTTTATCTAACCATTTATTTGGGGGAAAATTATTACGGAACTGTACCAAGCTGTTTTACTTGCAATTTTCATGACTTCCCAGAAAGAATCTGACAGCCGAAAAAACAGAAATCGGGCGCTACTTTTGACTCACCCTGTATATATATATATATATATATATATATATATATATATATATATATATCATAAGCTGTTTAAAAGACTGTATAATTATAGTAAACGAAATAACATAGTTTACCGTAAAATGAAGTTTTCTATTATTAAGTTTTCGAAGGTAAACTATGTTATTTGTTTCTTTAAGTTCAATGAAGTTAATGTTAAATTTGCTTCTAAACTAAAATAATAATATATATCTAGCAATCCGATCATTGCAAAAAAAAAAACTGGAAAGGTATGCAATTAATAAAGGTGTATTTAAACAGAATTTAATTGGAATAACTATCGTCATATTGTGTTGCACAATGGATGATTAATGGGACACATGGCGCTATCTGGAACACATTGCGCTATCTGGCAACTCAGCCAGAATAGAGGCTTATAAAAGATCGAGAAGCTGGTGAAGACTCATTCCCAGCTCGGCTCCAGCCGAGCAAGGACCTCTGGTCCTTCTCTTTCTGGCCCTTTGGTAAACCCCTTAGTGGCCTCTTAGGTTAGGAAAACGAAAATAATATGCCTTAAAGGCAACTACTCTCTCTCTCTCTCTCCTACAGGCGTCTCTCTCCCTCCTTCAGCTCTCTCTCTCTCTCTCCTACAGGCGTCTCTCTCTCTCTCCTACAGGCGTCTCTCTCCCTCCTTCAGCTCTCTCTCTCCTGCATGTGTAACTACTGCATGTGTACCTCCTGCATGTGTGCGTATGTGTGTGTACCTCCTGCATGTGTACCTCCTGCATGTGTACCTATCCTCTCTCCTTCAGGCGTCTCTCCCTCCTACAGGCATCTCTCTCTTCTTCAGGTCTCTCTCTCCTTCAGCTGTCTCTCTCTCTCCTTCAGGCGTCTCTCTCACCTTGGCTCAGCCAACTGGCTGATTCAGCCAACTGGCTGATTCTGGCTGATTAGGAGCCTATAAAACAACGCCAACTCGGCTGAAGTCTTAGTGTGCACTTGGCTCCTGCCAGGTGAACACCTCTCCTCCTCCTTTCTCTCCTCCTCCTTCTTTCTCTTGGGGGATAACGCCGCCTCCAAGTTTCATGACCCCCCTTGTTGCACCTGCAGCATCCCCCCTTTGGGGGAATTTTTTCTTTTTTCTTTCTTTTTCTTTTTCTTTTCCTTTTTTATTTTTTTTAATTTTTTTGTGCAACCCCCACCCCCCTTTGCAACAACCCCCTCCCCTTTTGCAACAACCCCACCCCACTTTGCAGCAACCCCCACCCCTTTGCAACATTACATAATAACCTGCAACATTCTTGCACTCTCCCCTTTTTCGGCTATACTACTAATGCTAAAGATCGTAGGGAGAAATCATGATCTTACTTAAATGAAAGACACTTTCATTTAATGTTATTTTGATTATATTTTATTTTATTGAATTTTATTATTTTTTATTTTATTCCTATTTTGTGAATGGATAAAATCATGTATTAATCTTGATAGTCTATTTTAAATTGCTAAATGCTAAAAATTGTTTTGAGAAATGATAACTAAAATAGTCATTTTCAATTAATGTTATTTTTATTTTATTTCTTTATTTTGTTGAATTTTATTTCACTATTTTTTATTTTATTCATATTTTTAGAATGGATAAAATGTTTTCTTTTTTAAGAATATATAATATTGTAAACAGTTTTTTAATATCCATTTAAGAGTACCGTAATGATGAAGCTATCACCTTATGGAAATAATATTTATTAAGTATTTAATATTTATATACAGTATATTTCATCTTGGAGATAATAGCACTCAGAAAAGTTTGCACAATTTTTCACCATGAATCTAAATGTATGCACAACGAAAATTTCTTGCGCACACGGACTAAAAAAAATTAGAGGTAACATTGAATTCAGAGGTCAGATGCACCATAGCCGTCCATGGAATGACTGTTGAGAGGGACGCTTTGTGAAGCGGGTGTAGAAGTGAAAAGTAGAATCATCGGCATAGGAGTGGATATGACAGGAAGTTCAACTTAATAAATCATTGATAAATAAAAGAAAAAGAGTGGGTGACAGGAATAGCTTTAGGAGAAGAACAGTGGCGATCTACAACCGCAGCTATAGAACGGCCAGAAAGGCAAGTAGGGAGGAAGGCACAGATTGAAAGATAGAAACCGAATGAGTGCAGTTTGGAAATTAAGGATTTGTGGCAGACACTTTCAAAAACTTTTGCTATGTCAAGCACAATAGCAAAGGTTTCACCGAAATCTAGAAAGGAGGATGACCAAGAGTCAGAGAGATATGCAAGAAGATTGCCATTTGGGCGTCCCTTGCAGAACCCATACTGACGATCTGAAAGAAGATTGTGAGAAGAGAGGTGTTTAAAAATCTTTCTATTAAGGATAAATGCAAAAACATTAGAAAGGCAAGAAATCAAAGCAGTTGGACGATAGTTGGAGGGTTGGGAGTGGTCACCCTTCTTTGGGACAGGCTGAATGAAAGAGAACTTCCAGCAGGAAGGAAAAGTACCAGATGAAAAGCAAAGCCGAAAGAATTTAGATAGGCAGGGTGTCAGCACAAAAGCGCACTTCTTGAGAACGACAGGAGGGACACCATGAGGACCATACGCTTTCCTAGACTTGATCTCAGATAGGAACGAAAAAACATCTTTGGAGGAGATTCTAATTTCAGACATAATTAAGTCAGAGGGGGGAGGAGATGGAGGAGCAGCACCGGAATTGTCCATGGTTGAGATGGAGGCGAAAGTTTGAGTGAATAGTTCAGCTTTATCGGGAGAAGAGATGGCAACTGAGCCATCGGAATGGGAAAGAGGAGGGAACGAAAAAGAAGTAAAGTTGTTGGAGAGGTTCTTAGTTAGTTGCCAGAAAGAGCGAGAATTAGAATTGGATATATTTTCACATTTTTGTCTGATGAAGGAATTTTTGGTGAGTCAAAGAACAAATTTTGCATGATTTTGGGCAGAAATATAAGCTGAGAGACTGGAGTTGAACGGCGATGATACCTTCTGAAAGCCTCCTTTCTGTTGCGGATAGCATTAGAATAAGCCCAGTTAAACCAAGGTTTTTTTGAGACTCACCTCTGTGATGCCCTCAGCGCAATCGGAGGGGTCCCCGTCCACGGAAGTACTCATCATTTCATGATAAATCAAAGAAGTACTGTCTAAGGGCCTTCCAATTAGCGGCGCCAAAGTGCCGACGGCGTCTCCTCTTGGGAGAATCCAAAGGCCGAACTGGAGCGATAGGACAGGAAACAGATGTAAGATTGTCGTCAGAAGAGCCTAACGGAGATAAAACTTTGACAGAGTAAGAAGAAGGATGGGTGGTGAGAAATAAATCCAAAATATTGGGCCTATCTTCAAGGCGATCGGGGCTACGAGTTGTGTGCTGTAGAATCTACTCTATGTCATTCAGGATAGAAAAATTGTAGGCCAGTTCACCAGGGATGTTAGTGAAATGGGAGGAAAGCCAAAGGTGGCGGTGAACATTGAAATCTTGTAAAATGGAGATTTCAACAAAAGGAGAGTGGAATAGAATGTATTCCACTTTGGAAGTGAGGTAGGCAAAGAATTTTGGATAGTCAGTAGAATTAATAGAAAGGTAGACAGCACAGATGTATTTAGTTTGAAATTGGCATGTAAGCCGTAGCCAGAGGATATAGAATGCGGAGGATTCAAGTTCAGGAATACGAAAACAAGTTAGGTCATTGCGTACATATACGCAACATCCACCTTTGGAGTGAAATTGAGTATAGAGAATGTAGGATGGTACAGAAAATGGGTAGCTGTCAGTCGTCTCAGACACTTGAGTTTCAGTGAGGAAGACAAGGTGAGGTTTAGAGTAAGAGAGTTGGTGTTCAACAGATTGAAAATTTGAGGAAAGGCCACGAATGTTACAGAAGTTTATGAAAAGTGAATCAGACAGAGGTCCAGAACATCTGGAATGGGCGGTAGCAGAATCAGCCCCGCTAGCTAGTCTGCGTTCCCGGTATCGGCAGCAGGGGAACCAGAAGTGGGGACATTTATGGTCCTCTCCCCAGGGAACTTCGAGCTCTTAAAGTCGTTGCCATTGTTTTGTTTAAGTTTTTAAAAGATGTAGTATGCAAGATGCATGTATGTGTAGTGAAGAATAGGGAGAGAAGCGTGTGTTTGAGAGCATGCTAGACTGCTTACATGGTAGATGACAGGAGAAACGGGAGTTCCATCACTCCCTGTCTCCTGCCTAAGTCCTCTACCCCGACGCAATACTTCCTTGGTCGATATGGTGTCTATAATCTCCTCCGAAATATTAATAAGGGTAATATTAATAAGGGTAATAATAAGAATAATAAGAATAATTATGATGGTAACAGTAATAACACGAATATTGGTGCGGAAAAAACTCAATGATACTTGCAGGAATAAGGGAGAGAAAACTAAACTGGATTATAAAGAGGTATAGTGGAAAAATATTGAAATCGTTACCACAAAATAAAGAAAAAGGGTAAGGTATTGAAGGTTTGCCGAATTTTATTCTGGGTTTGATTTTTTGGGAGGTTATTCCATCCTGAGACGTCGTCTTCTTTAAACTGTATTCCATTTGAGTTTACAAATACAGTGTTTTTCCGTGTTGAGTCTACAGGTATATATAAAAAATATTATTCTAAACGAAATACAGGTCTGTATACCGACGCTGATTTGGGATTGTGGATACTCGTGGTTTTTGGACCAGTTTATGTAAAGCAAGCCTGAGGTAGTATGAGTGTGACTGTGATTGAGAGAAGTAAATTTGTTCTGCCTTAGCGAGGAAACACAAACATGCGATGCATCTTGCTCCTAAAGAATCATACACCAAGACTGATAATTGGGAGGTGTCTGCAATACAAGCGAACGAAAACTGCAATATATTGAATACGGATATGGCTAACACAGAGCATTATTGCTTTCAGTGATGATGAACCATGTACAAAAGCTTCGTCAGTACTTTGACCCCATATCTACTTGGCAATACTGCTGCGAGTTGCTCGTACTGTGAAATGTGCGTATGGGCGGAATGGTGCTCTGCGTGGAAAGATGTTTACTCCTTCATATCTCCACTTAAACTATGAATGCATCGCTTAAACTATGAAATATGAATGCATATGTATATATCGTACTTCTTCATGTTCCATGAGAAATAATTTCCTTAACATGCAAGAAAATAAGAAAAAAAAAGGTGTATACAGGGTGATGCATAAATGTGTTTCATAACTCGCAGGGTGTATTCTTGAGATAAAAGTAAAGAAAAAAGACCCTATAAATATAGGTCGAGAAACCCGTAGGTTTCGAGCTATAGCACGCGACAGAAAAATGAAACTCCTAAAGATTTTTTACATTTTATACAAATACACAGTGTGATATATTTGCTTCATTAAAGTAAATGTTCGAAATTCGTTCCTACTTCTTGAATGCATGCCTCAGCACGTTGCAAAATAGGATAGAGGAGAGATAGTAAAAAGGGGAAAATGAGTGAGTATGAACAAGTGAGGAAATGGTGGTTAGCGGTAGTTTACGATGAAGGGGGGGGGGGGGTAGAGAGAGAGAGGGTGGTAAGGTGGGGCGGACTGGTCGATGCTGTGTATCCTGGCAGGTGAATAGGGCGCGGTGGTCCTATTCCGTGGCCACCTCGGTCACCAGATTTAAATTCTTTTGATTATTACTTGTGGGGACATTTAAAAAGCCTAGTTTATGTTACAGAAGTGCACGTGATGAATTGTGGCAACACGTTTGAGATAACTGCGAAACGATCCACGATACTCCAGGAATTTTTGAGTGTGTCAGACAATTACTGGTGCGACGTGTTGAGGCATGCATTTAAGAAGTAGGAACGAATTTCGAACATTTACTTTAATGAAGCAAATACTGTATATTACACTGTGTATTTGCATAAAATGTAAAAAAACTTTTGGAGTTTCATTTTTATGCCGCGTGCAAAAGCTTGAAACCTACGGGTTTCTTGACCTATGTTTATATGGTCTTTTTTCTTTACTTTTGTCTCAAGAATACACTCTGCAATTTATGAAGCACATTGATGTATCATCCTGTATATATATATATATATATATATATATATACCTTATGAATCTTATGCCTTATGTTGTTTCGTGCGTTGGTCTCTCTTCACACGGAGGTCAAGCTGGTGGCCCCGCCTCGGTATATATAATATATATATATATATATATATATATATATATATATATATATATATATATATACTGGCGCGCAGCAAAACCGAGCTGTTCATCCTTCCACACAATAAAAATTGGTTGGTAGATAAATGTACAGATTGTACATCCTGGGTAGCCTAATGGTTAAGACGCTGTGCTGCTGATCGAGAGGTCATGGGATCGAGTCCGGCTGAGGGCTTTGTAATTTTTGACGGTCCGTAGTTGGGCGTGGTTCGGATTCCACGTTAAATTGTAGGTGTAAGGTGTAGTGACAAGCTTGACCTTCATTAGTATCAACAATTCGGGCGGAAGCAAAACCAAGATAACCAATCACCAAGGTGTATGTATATATATATATATATATATATATATATCTATAGATAGGTAGAAAGAAAGATAATGAATTTGAACTATTCATTCGTGGAACAAACGCAAAATCGCCAATGTGGCAAGTTCGCCCCTCGCACTGGCGATGCCTCAATTAACTATACTGTATTAGTTTTGGAGCTTATTTTCTTATTTCAACGTAACGTACCGTAACCACAATCATATTTTTGAAATTTAAAATAAATGAGTTTCCGACATCATTATAATATATATATATATATATATATATATATATATATATATATATATATATATAAAGGGTGATCCAGAGAAATGGGACCCAAAAGAAACCCCTGTAACTCTTAAAGTATAAGTCCTTTTATAAAATCATACGCATCATTCGAAAGAGGATAGTTACAAGTTTGTACAGGATTGTATAGGTTTTGAAAATACAAGACAAGATAAGATACAAAACAAACAAAGTGTTAGTTAAAACTAACCCTTCAAGATGACTGCATGGACTGTGGAACAGCTGCGTTTCATAACTGAGCAATATTATGAGCATGGAAGAAGTGTAGTTTCAGCTCAAAGAGGAGGCGGTGTTATGTTGTATATCAAAGATAATATTGCGAACGTTATAGAAGTAAAGCACTCAATTCCAGAACCGATAGATTCGACTATAGCAGAACTTAAATTAAACGATTTCAAACTTCTTGTTGCGGTTATATATAGGCCCCCAAATCAAACAGCTGCTACGGACGAAGCGTTATATCGTGAACTAAAGAGAATAATCGGTAGTGAGCAGGCTTTAGTTATGGGTGACTTTAATTGCGCCAACGTGAATTACGATACAATGCAGGGAGACGCGGAAGGTAATCGTTTAGTTAATTTTCTCGAGGATAGTTTTCTTATTCAAAAGGTTGGGGAACCTACGAGGTTGGACAGTATTTTAGATTTAGTAATAACTACGGATGATAGGCTAATTACTGATCTTCAAGTAATAGAACCGTTGAGCAATAGCGATCACAATATGGTAGAGTTTGTCCTCTCAGTAAGTCACTCGAAGCCAACTAACTCGACTAAAATTCCTAACTTCCAGCACGCAGACTTTAGTAAATTTCGAAATAAATTTTCACACGTCAATTGGGAAAACGTAATGGGGAACTCCAACGCAAAACTAATGTAGGAATCGTTCGTAACGGTATTTAGGACTATAAATGAGGAATGTGTACAGTACAAAATTAAGCGTGCGAAAATAAACAACAAGCCCTTGTGGTTTACTTGTAGAGTAGGAGACATTATAAAGAGTAGAGATAGGGCTTATAGGCTATATAAGTGCGATAAAGATAATCTGTTGTTACGAAACAACTACATATCTCTAAGGCGTGAAGCTAAAAGTGTAATAAAAAAGTCAAAACGCGAATTTGAAATCTCCATAGCTCGTGACGGTAAAGAAAACCCCAAGCGATTCTTTCAATACGTCAATAATAGAAATCCAGTAAAAAGTGTCTTAGGTCCATTAAAAAATGGAAATGGAGATCTAGTCTCTGAAAACAAGGAAATGGCTACCTTGCTAAGCGAATTTTTTACGTCAGTTTTTACTATAGAAGATGTAACGAATATCCCTACGGTCATAGACATAATACCTTTTGATAATGGTAATATTTTGGATAATATTGTCGTTAGTGAAGGGGGAGTAATGCGCTATATTGATAAAATGAAAACGCGTAATCACCGGGTCCGGATTCCATATATCCCATACAACAAAAGAATAAAAGATAGCATTGTTGTGCCGCTAACAAAGATTTTTAATGCGTCTATTTCTGAGGGGTGCGTACCAGATAATTTCAAGTTAGCAAACGTAACACCAATCTTTAAGAAAGGCGATAAAGGTGCGGCGGGAAATTATAGGCCAATCAGTTTAACGTCTGTTGTAGGTAAGCTTTTGGAATCAATAATTAGGGATCGTATAGTCGAACACTTAGAATACCATAAACTTGTTAGAAATACGCAGCACGGATTTAGGCGAAACAAATCTTGCTTAACTAATCTTTTAGAATTTTTCCAAAGCGTGGTTGACGTTTACGATAGACATCGGGCGGTTGATGTAGTGTATTTAGATTTTCAAAAAGCGTTTGACACCGTGCCGCACAAAAGACTCATTGAAAAAACTAAGGCTCATGGAATCAGGGGTGTAGTAATAAATTGGCTAGAAGAGTGGTTGCGAGGCAGGAAACAGAGGGTGGTCGTTGATGGAGCGGAGTCGTGCTGGGCTAATGTAGCGAGTGGCGTTCCTCAGGGTTCTGTATTGGGCCCCTTGCTTTTTCTTATATATATTAACGATTTAGATGTCGGCCTAGTCAGTACAGTTTCAAAGTTTGCGGATGACACGAAGCTGGGTGGTAGGGCGATTAATGACGAAGATAGAGGTAAAATTCAGGAAGATCTGAATAAAATCGTTGATTGGTCAGTCACATGGCAAATGAGATTTAACGTTGATAAGTGCAAAATTTTGCATATAGGTTCGCGTAACGGTAAATTTGCGTATAGTATGTCAGGGAAAGATTTAACAAGCGTAGAGCAGGAAAAAGATTTAGGAGTTATAGTCACTAGTGATTTAAAAGTAGCGAAACAAAGTACAGCAGCGGTCAATAAGGCGAACAAAGTGTTAGGTTTTATAGCTCGAAATTTTGAGTACAAATCGCGCGATATTATAGTTCCACTTTATAAATCATTAGTTAGACCCCATTTGGAGTACACGATCCAATTTTGGAATCCGTATATGCGCAAAGATATAGACAAAATCGAAAGAGTTCAAAGACGAGCAACTAAGATGATTCCGTCGCTTAGGTCAAAGTCGTACGAGGATAGGCTTAAGGAGTTAAAATTGACAACACTCGAGACCAGGAGGTTAAGGGGTGATCTAATCCAGGTTTTCAAAATTATGAATGGGTTCGATAACGTAGATAGAGATAGCTTTTTCGAAATATCTCAATATAATAGGACTAGAAATAACGGGTGTAAGTTGACAAGTAGAAGGTTCGAGACAGCAGTTGCGAAAAACTTTTTTACGCATAGAATGTAAATAGCTGGAATAGTTTGCCGGTAGAAGTAATTAGTAGCACGTCTATAAACATGTTTAAAAATCGATTAGACGCATATGTTGATAGAAAGGGTATAGTTTAAGGTAGTAAAATTAAGGCTTTCTGGGGATAGATCCCACAGCTCAACACAAGTGTTGTGGGATATAGCGAGGCAGCGTCTTGGGTTAGGGGATACTCTCTGTCCTTACACACCCCATTTAAAGAGATTCCTCTGCCGAGCGGTGCCCCCCATAGTACTGTGAGGTATTGAAAAACTCATGATCTTCACTTGCCCCACAAACACCTTTAAATGGGAGACCCAAAATGGGTGCACACACATTTCTACATTACTGTACAGTCTTTACAGCCACACCTACTCTTTTTCTCGTAAGTGTATATATTGTAATGTATATGATTGTAAATTTTGACTTGGTCCGCTATCGATATGGACCGTGACTTGATGGGTACCGTAATGAAATTGACTGGATTCTTTGGATCCGATATATTTGCATGTCCTTTATAAATAGATATAGAGTGTAACATATTTGTGGATAGTAGTCTATTATGACTTGATCCTCTGGATCAGAGATTCTATCTTTAGTTTTAAATCGATAATTAATTAGTTTTAAATTGATAATTATTTAGTTTCGTAAAAATTGGTCGTTGCCAATTTACCGGCAGTTTTTACATAAATTTCTTATGTTCTTGTGGTTCGGAACCCACGTAAAATTGTAGGTCCCCTCCGCCACCACGGAGGACATACACAATACACGAACACAGTTAGGTAGACCAGCCATGAGTGGATCCTAGGGTCTTTGTTGGTCTGAAACATTATAACATTATAATTATAATATATATATATTATATATATATATATATATATATATATATAAAAGTCCAAACTATTTTGTCAGATATCTCGAGGTTATTTTAATAATTTAACTCATTCGACGCCATTATGATGTACAGCGTAGACGTCGTATTTCAGGCAGCCTATATTTAGTTACGCCGCAGAGAAAGGGTTAATGTCCAGGGGGCCTTTTCCGAGATTGAGTGAAATGGTCTTCAGTTAACCAGAACGAAATCAATAAAGTGTCGTTGGCCGATATATGAAGAGGTAAGTAGGATGATTGAGACGGGCTAACGACATTTGATCGATGTGTCATAAAGTCGACAAGTTATTGTAGGTTAAATTAACTTAGGTTAGGTTAAGTTAGCATAGGTTGTCACGCTAGGTTAGATTAAGTTAAAATAGTTTTTTAGTGTCGATGTTATTGAGAAACATCGAAAAGAAGGTTACCCGTTACTTAAAAGAAGAAATCAGAATATTAAAGTAGGCCTACAATGTATAAAGAGGCCAGTGAACCTCATCGTTAAGGGTACTGGAGGGGAAAAAGAGTCCTGATTTTTTTTTAATGAAAATTCTTTATTAAACTCATCAACACTAACGAAGTCTATATTTCTAAATATATTTTAATGAACGCATGACATACAGGCAAACGAGGATATATGTATACAAGGTGTAACAAAAGTCCGTTCTCATAGGAAAATAATATATATCAGAATTGAACGAGAAAATAGTTTTAACTATACATTACAAACAATACAATCAACTTACCAATTAATCCAATACATACTCAAGTTACATTCCATGCAGCCGTCGACACATTTCCACTTGTCTTTGACGTATTTCTACTCGTTTTTCTCGTTCATTTCTCTTATATTTTATTTCCCTATGAGAACGGACGTTTGTTGCACCATATATATATATATATTTTAACTGCAAACAACACACAGTATAATTAATGTAAAGAACGACGCTTGTGTAGAAGAGCGTCCACACAAGATGGGGAGAGAGAACAAGCAAATGAAAAATGAAGCACCTCCCAGGAATCGAACCCGGGATCATCCAATTGCCGGTCGGATATGCTAACCACTGCACCAAGGTTCCAAATCAGTCACAACTCGTAATTCTCCTACATACGAGCGGAATCGAATGCCCTGAGGGGGCACCTTCTCATGCCGTACATATATACATTTTAACTGCAAACAACACACAGTATAATTAATTATACTGTGTGTTGTTTGCAGTTAAAATGTACATATGTATGGCATGAGAAGGTGCCCCCTCAGGGCATTCGATTCCGCTTGTATGTGGGAGAATTACGAGTTGTGACTGATTGGGGACCTTGGTGCAGTGGTTAGCATATCCGACCGGCAATTGGATGATCCCGGGTTCGATTCCTGGGAGGTGCTTCATTTTTCATTTGCTTGTTCTCTCTCCCCATCTTGAGTGGACGCTCTTCTACACAAGCGTCGTTCTTTATATATATATATATATATATATATATATATATATATATGAGCTTACGGATCACCAGTTTGATGTGACCCAGAAAGTAGGCTTAGTATAATTTATGCATTAAATTGAATTGAATAATTACGGTCACCATCTTGGGCCTACTGCCCAAACAAACAATATTTAATAAGGAGAGAGAAATTACTTTGTTGTTTTGTGTTTAATTAGGAAAATAAATGAAACATTTGTTCACAGTGATTAACAATTCTGTAACGGTATTTATAGTGATTAACAATAATATAACGGCATTTATACTATGCTAAAGATGACTGATTATATATTAGCAATAAGAAATGGTTATACAGTCTAATTGTTAAGTAAGTACACTAATTCAGGTAGGCTAATGAGATATACAGAGGTGAACACAAAATAAGTAAGTGATTAAGCCAATAATGACTGAAATAATGAAAGTACGGTGTTGTACGGTAAATGAATTAGGTCATGAAAATGAAATGCATAAATGAGCAAATAAACAAGTGGAGTGGATACAAATACAGTAAGATAAATGAATATGGTTAAATAATTGTACAGGCCTACCGCAGTCGTAATGAGAGAGTTAGTTTGCCTGTTGCTTGCGTACACTTTTGAGTATAGCCTATTCGCGAGGCTGCAGTTACACTGTGTAGGCTATGCGGGAATTGCTTAACACGAAGGCAAAGGTAGGCTTGTGGCTTGTAGCCTACTAGAAGGTTTACGGACCTGGGCTTCGAAGGATTGCTTCTGCAGGCGGACTGGCCTTACCGGCGAGAGGATGAGTGTTGAGGGCCGGTAGAGACTTATTGAAAAGGGGCCAACGGAAATCAGAGAAAATATTTACCACGATCAATTTGTCTCATTGAGATACCTTTTTTTTACCACTTTCCAAGTCGCAATATGTAAAATTGAACTACTTATACATTTGTTCTTTTTTGGACTCTCTTAAGAAAGGTTCTCTGAATATGAATGTTATTATTTATCTTTCATAGCCTTTGTACTTCAGTTTCACGAGTAAGACAATGGATGCCAGTAGAGCGTTTTATTCCTGCATTAACAATCCTGTTTGCTAATCCATGATTTCGAGCAGTTCTTGCGTTCTCTGTCAAGATCCAAAGTAATGTAATGCGTCACTCGTACTGTCGTCATAGTCCTGATATCCGACTCTCACAGTTTTAACTCGTACCGCAGTCCATCACACAAAACCATACTCGTACCTCGCGAAACTATTGAGTCTCAAATTATTTTTAAATTGGGATATTGTAGCGTTATTTTATGTATAATAAACTCCTACAATTACGCTTTATAATCTGAGCTTGTCAATTGCCATATAAAGTTTCCTTCACTAAGCATTATTAGCATTTCATGCGTCGAAACAAAAAATTATCCTTTCATTTCAGCGTCTCTCACGAAATCCATGATCACTTGAAATTTCTCCAGTTTGTCAACCCTGTTTTAAATTTTCTATAAAAGTTACCGTTTCAAAACGGCTCCTCTCTCTCTCTCTCTCTCGTTTTCGGTTGTTTAGCATAAAAACCAGACCTTTGAAATGAAAAAAAAAATCGATTGAAAGAGGACGATAACTTATCTTTCTTTCCTTCATCAATCACAGACAGCCATTGTAGGTTCGGCCTCTGATATGATAGTGGTGCCACACTGAGACGAAGTTAAAATATTAGAATTCGATAATATAGAATCATTGAGAATGAATAAAACCATATTTACAAATATTTATTAATAAATAATTACTACACAACACAATTCTTCTCTCTTTCATTACTTTTATATAATTGTTAAATAACTCTCTCCATTCATGCCTTTATACTTTTAATATTTTTTGTTGTTATTCATTTATACTCTAATGATTTATACCTTGATTTTGGCTCTCTTCTTCTTCTTCTATGGGAGGGGCGCTTTTGCGGGCATTTGCCCTTGGCCCCTCCTTCATGCATAAAAGAAAAAAATATATATATATAAATTAATTTCCTTTGTAAATTAATTTCCTTGCCATAAAGCAAAATAATTGGAAACGGTAATTTTATATTTTCCTTGAAATTACTATAATCAAAATTACGAAGAAGAACCTGTTTCGAATAAAGTGGTGTTGGAGCTATTGAAGAATAGGGACCCCAGCCTTCTTTAGTTAGCTTTATAAGGCTAACTAACGAAAATATCATGACCTAACCTAACCAATCGTTAGGTTAACTGTACGCCCTTGACGATTGGTTAGGTTAGGTCATGATATTTTCGTTAGTTAGCCTTATAAAGCTAACTAAAGAAGGCTGGGGTCCCTATTCTTCAATAGCTCCGTGGTGTTAAAAAAAAGTCGTGATAATAATTTCAGAATTCATTCTATATTCACTATAAATCCATTATTAATTTTACTTCATTTTTATTTTAGTGTTAATTTTCTATAGATTTCACTCTGCCATTAATGTCACTCTCTTTTTTAACTTTCATCGTGTCTTTAACTTTACTCTTACTTCATTTTCACCGTGTCTTCAATTTCATTCTTTCTTCATTTTCATTGTATCTTTAATTTCTAATTTCCTCATTTTTACTGTAAATTTAGTTTCAATCTTCCTTCAGCTTCACTTTGATATTATTTTCTCGCTTAATTCATTTTCACTGTGTCTCTAATTTCACGCTTCCTTCATTTTTTTGGTATCTTTAATTTCGTTATTCCTTCATTTCGCTGTATCTTCAATTTATTTTTCCTTAATTTTTACCGCATCTTTAGTTTCACTCTTTTATTTTCACTGTGTCTTTAATTTAACTCTTCTTTCATTTTCACTGTATCTATAGTGTTACTTTTCCTTCAATTTCGCTGTATCTTTAGCTTCACTCTTCCTTCATTTTCACTGTATCTTTAATTTCACTATTCCTTCATTTGCACCATATCTTTAGCTTCACTCTTCCTTTATTTTCACTTTGTCATTAATTTCACTATCTTCAGCCTCACGCGAGCCAGCTGTTATGAATTCAGTATATCATTAATTTCGCTCTAACTTCACCTTGTCATTAATTTCACTAAGTCTTAAATTTCATCCTTTTAGTAATTTTACTGTTCGGAAATCCACTCTATCACTAATTTCGTTCAAATTTCTCTCTCTCATTAATTTCGCTTAAAGAATACAACGAAAATGGTGAAAATGTTCGTTCGTATATACATTGGTTTGTCCGTGACCTCGTGTTCATTGCAAATGTTTGGCAGGAAAACAAACATTCCGGAACCAACTGAGGAAATATATATATATATATATATATATATACTGACGAAACATACCATAGTTCGATAAAAAGAAACAGATTCTCGAGGAATGATATTTTGAACTCCTTATCACAGCAGACAAAAAGTTCAAATTTCTTTCGACTCCTCTGGAATGTCGAAATTTAAAAATGTTGAAATGAGGAGTAACATCATCTTGAAAATAGTACTTTTTAAGTTTTAAATTTTTAAATAACTTTACAGTCATTTTTAATTTTCAATTTTCAAATTTTAATTTTTAATTCATTTTTATTATTAATTTCTCTGTGTAAACCTGGTAAAAGTTCCCTGCGTCAGTCTCTTTTCACACGAAGGTCAAGCTAAGCTGGAGGCCTCACCTCTAGACCGGGCCTGATGGAGGAGCGAGTTGCTTTCTTGAGATCTCCATCACACATAGCCAGGCACACCCGGCTCATCTGGTAACGTCCTGCGGCAGGCACCTAGTCTTCTTTTGAAGATTTCAACTAACCCCTGCGACGTTCCTAAGGTCCCTTCAAAGCTGGTTAAAAAGTCTTGACACCCTGACAACCAAACTATTTTCCATCAGTGATGAGGGTGTCCCTTGTCCGGCCTTTAGTTTGGGAACACTACACATTCTATCTTTCCTATTTTCCAGTGTTGTTTGGATGTTAATTGGGTTTAGTTCGAGGTGAGGTACCAGTTTTTCGATCATTTTCCATATGTACCATATGTAAATTATGGTGTGTATCTCTCTTCTCCTTTCCAGCTAATACAGATTTAATTTACGTAGTTTTTCACAGTAGTTAAGTTCTTTGCAACCATCAAACTTGTCTGTAAAGTTCCTCTGAACTACTTCTAGTTTATTAATTTCTTCTTTTTTGTCAGAGGACATCAAGATTGAGCAGTATTCAAATTTTGGTATGATCAGTGTTTTCAGCAGGAGAATCATTACCTTTCTGTTTTAAATTTTGCATCATCGGTCATTATTACCCCTAAATATTTTTCTTTCGTGCTTCTCCGAATTTCCTGTCTATCTTGGGCATAGTCTGTTTAAATTCTTCATTTCTTCGACATCTGAAGAGCTGAAATTTCTCGGTGTTAAAAGTCATATTATTGTCCTCTGACCATTTGTATATTCTGTTTATGTCCCTCTGTAGGGCTTCCACCTCTTCTGCATCGCCGATTTTTCTGTTGAGCTTTGTATCGTCAGCAAAGGATATACTATACTGTTGTCGTCTACTTCATTGTCTATGTCTGTCAGCATGATAACACAGCTCAACAAAAAATTTTTTTTGTTTCGTTGCCAAGGAAATTCGTACGAATTTAGGGTATTTTGGGGTTGCTGAATTCCAAAATGAAAGTAGTTTTTCCGATTTGGCTCTAGTTCTTGAGATAATGAATACCCTCAATTAATAGGAAACGTAACCATAACGCGTGCATATGGGAAACTACCGGAACATTCTAGATGGTGAGACCGAATAAAATGCCATTATGTATTTCATGTGTTTACTTTTGTATGATTTGAGACAATTTCAATGCGATTTGTAAGTAGGCTCCGCCTCAACATTAAATTTTTTGCATTTTTACGTGTTTCAATGGGGTACCAATTATCTCATAAATTAGAGCCAATCTAGCAAAACCGATGTCATATTCGGAATCAGCACCACAAAGTTACCCCAAAATCACTCTAATATGATTGGCAATAAAATGAGTGTTGACCAGTGTAATGAATAGGAATGAAGCTAATACTGTTCCTTGTGAAATTGAGCTGCGTACTTCCGATTTTGATGATAATAAACAGTACCTTGGATTTTTACGGCTTGCTACGTTTCCCTGAGGAAGTTACAGATCCATTTGCCTACTTTGCCTACACTTATCGAATACTTTAGCAAAATCCTTGTAGATTACATCGTAGTTATCATTGCTCTCAAGTGCGTCTGTGATATTGTTATAGTGCTCTATTCGTTGTAATAGGCACGATCTTCCTGATGGGAATCCGTGCTGGTTCTCATTGAATCTTTCCTGTCTTCAAAATTCATATATTTTCTCCCTAACGATTCTTTCAAATATTTTGGTTAGATGTGATGCCAGTAACACCTGCCTATAGTTCTTTGCTTGAGATCTATCCCCCCCCTTTATATATAGGAACAATGTTCGCTCACTTTAGTATGCACGGTATTTCCCCCGTGTCCAGGGATCTTCTTTATATTCAATAAAGGGGTGTAGCTATTTCGTTCTTACAGTTTTTAATCAGTAAGGCATTCCATTTGCCCGGGCCTGTAGCTGAATGTGATTTCATTTGCCCTATACCTTTCGCTATATCTTCTGCGGTAAATTAAAAATCAGTTATACATTCTCCATTTAATTTCTCTTCGAAAAAAGTATTTCTGTCAGGTACTGCTTTGTCTCTATTTGGGGTACTGAAAACTGATTCATATTGAACTTTCATTATTTCAGATATTTCTTTTAGATCATCGGTTAGCTCATTATTTTCTTTTCTTCAGGGTGCGATGGTGGTCCGCGTTTTTTTTTTTTTTCGCGAATCTATAGAAGTACGAGTGTTCACTTTTGCTTCTCGGGTAGTTTCTCTTTTCCTTTGGCTGTACTTTCGGAACATATTTTTCCAAGATTTTAAGCGTCTTATTTTCGAAGGTTATTCGCATTTCTTAGGTTGTTTTATTCCCAAAGACTGTTTTCCACCCTATTTGTGCCATATGGGATTTGATTTCTTCCCAATTTATAGCCTTAGAGTTTAGATTAAAAATCTAAAATTTGCTTCTTTCTTCAGTAAGCATATTTTCTTTTTGTGCTCTGGCTATATTAGTAGATATCTCGGTAATGTTATGGTCTGAGATACTTGTCGGTGTTATTTTTGTATCATTTATAAAGTTGGTGTTATTCGGGAATACCAGATCCAAGCATTTTTTTTTTGTGTTATCTGTTATTTCTTGTGTTAACATAAATTTATTTGTACAGGCGTATGTATTATATATATATATATATATATATATATATATATATATATGTCATTGTAGATGGACTACATTACCTTTCCAGAGTCCAGTTATTCAATTTATGACTTTTGACTGTCAGCTCCAATGGGCAAACCTTCCTCCCGCCTTTGTTTTGGTGTTAAATTCCTCAACAAACCTTATAACTGAATGTATAAGGTATGTAATTAAGGTATGTAATTTTTTCATTCATGTTCGTACACATGTGCTCATAAGTATGCGTGTATATGTATGTATGTATGTATGTATGTATATGCGCCTGTACGCATATTTACATACGAGATATACCACAACATTATGTGACAGAATTAAAAACTCCCCAATTTTTTTTTGGGGGGGGGAACCTTATTGTCTTTTCTTCCTTAAGTTCAAATAACCTCCTTAAAGGAAAGGTTAAATATGATTATCAACATCATAATATTCATTAACATATGTTAATTGAACACTATTTTGGTTATTTGAAAAAATTTCAAATATATATATACAATAATTTTTTCCTGAAGTCGAATTATCAAGGTTAAAAAGAAATTATATATTATATATATATATGTTGTGTATATATATATATATATATATATATATATATATATATATATATATATATATATATATATGTGTGTGTGGTGTGCGTGTGTGTGCGTATATATATATATATATATATATATATATATATATATATATATACACATACACACAATATCTACAGTCTGCATATATATCTAAACAGCTAAAAGATTAATTCGGTGCGTGAAAATCTTCATCATATAATATTAAAACTCTACGAACTGACCTGACCTTGACTCGTAATTAGAATTTATGATTTAATCGGTCATAGTTTTATAAATAATGACTTTTCTATGTATAATCCTAGTTGGGTATAGCAATTCTCATATTCGTGGACAGTGGGAGATTGTATTGTATTGTTACAGTATGTACACAGTACATTTACTACATATTATTACTTTAGTTTGCTATATGCTTACGCAGAATAATGTACATATATAGTACACGAGTATTTAATTTGTACTTAAGTACATGTATTAGTACATTTGTTTCAAATAAGTCCTAATTCTAAAATGTAAATAATGACTTTCTTAATGAAATATTTTTAAAACCTGTTTTTGAATATATCATCCAGAGTGTGTGTGTGTGTGTGTGTGTGTGTGTGTGTGTGTGTGTGTGTGTGTACTATTTCTAGATGACCTACAAGCTGCAAGTCAGAATAAAATAATGTCTATAATGCCAATGAAGGGTCCTTTCGCGCTAAGACTCGGTGAAATCGTCTGGCGTGAACCAGAGCAAACTAGTATAAAGTTGGTGCGCTATAGACATCATGCACACGGTTTTAAATCAGGAAGTGTCTGGCTTTGAAGGGCAGGTCGAATTTTAGTTTAGAATAAATGGAAATTTTCACTTTTAAGGTTCGCCAAAAAAAAAAAAAAAGATAAAGAATTTATTTAGAGACATTTTCTAACGAATTTATTCTGAAAATCTATTTCGGTAACAAATTAGGCCTTCCATATACCTAAAACGATTAAACCTTATATATATATATATATATATATATACATTCAACTGCAAAGAACACGCAGTATAAATAACGTAAAGAACGACGCTTGTATAGGAGATATTCCGCGCAAGACGAGAGAGAGAGAACGAAACAAATGAAAAAATGAGGTAACCACCTGGGAATCGAACCCGGGATCTTCCGATTGCCGGTCAGACGCGATACCATTACACCATGGACCTCACTCTTCCAAATGCCGTAATTCTTCTACATACTCGCAGAAACCAATGCCCCAAGGGGGCACCTCCCGCATGCCGTAACATTATATACATTCAACTGCAAAGAACACGCAGTATAAATAACGTAAAGAACGACGCTTGTATAGGAGATATTCCGCGCAAGACGAGAGAGAGAGAACGAAACAAATGAAAAAATGAGGTAACCACCTGGGAATCGAACCCGGGATCTTCCGATTGCCGGTCAGACGCGATACCATTACACCATATATATATATATATATATATATATAAAGGGTTGACAAAATGATAAAAGTGAATAGAAACCTTTGGTTTTTCCAAAGTATTTTGATTTGATAATAAAAGTCAACGAATTTATTGATTGAATATACTGTATTTAGAATCGTGTCCCTTTCCCTTTTGCATTACGTTGAGTTGACACACGTTCTGGCATTCTTGAGCCTTGCTATTTGTTCTTGAGGCTTTGCAGCCCATTCTTCTTTTATGGCTTTGATAAGGTTTTCGGGATGTAGGTTTTGGTTGTCGTTTCCTTAATGACTTATGTAGCATGTACCACACATATTCTATTGTAATGGTATCCGAGGATTGACTTGCCGTGGAAACGTTCAATTCCATGGCTTCCATACTACTTCTGCATAACACGAGCGGTATGAGCTGGAGCACCATCTTCCATGAATGCACTTTAGTGTGGAAATACAGTTTCAGTGCACAAATGATCTTTACTTACTTTTTTTCATGCGGGAAGGAGGAGCGAAGGGCGAGAGCCCACAAAAATGGCCCCCCGCCCTATATAAGAAGGAGAGAGCCGAAATCAAAGTCTCCGAGGCTCACGATGCCCCTTTTTTTTCAATTTTGAAAATATTGTTTAGTGTGTAAAATACATGTGTGTGTAGTGAAGAATAGAGGGGGAAGCGTGTTTTTGAGAGCATGCTGGACTGCTCAAAGGGTAGATCCTTGGTCGATTGGTGTCTACAATCTCCTCCTCTTGGCTGAATTAACAGCTAGTTTCTGTGCAGACCAACAGCTCTGTTTGTTCATTGGTCCAAATTGCACCTGACACATTTTTAGAAAATACACCAAGTTTTACCTTAGTGTGGAAGTGCCTCAGAGAAAATACTTGGGATGGACGTCTCCGTACCCAAACACGCCCACTGCGCCCACTCTCTGGAATTGAAGCAAACCGAGACTCATTCAAGAAGATTACGGTGTTCCAAAGTGCAGAATTACGTTTGATCATCGATGTTGCTCACTGCTTCCGACGGGAGTAGTGTGCCCACAAAAATGCTGAGTGCAATTGCAATGCAACATTGCATACAACATTGCATGTACCATGATGAGAGTGTTTTACCTAACCTGGCTGCTCAGGCCCACAAAAATATATGTATGTGGGGTGTGTATGCATTTATAGAAAAGTTGTATGTATGTGAACTCCAAGAGGTAACCTAACCTGTCTGCTCAGGCCCACAAAAATATACATATATATGTATGTAGGTGTGTATGTATGTATGTAAATGCGGGTAGCATAAAATAAAACACAAGAAGTAGGTCCTTTCACTGCGGCGTTTCGAAGCATTTTGAATTCTCCACAATCGCCTTAGTTTAGTGCCCTATATATAGGCCAACTGAACCTCTACAACCACTCACAACAAATTCTTAAAGTACCCTGTATAATTTCTATCTACCTATCTATCTATCTATCTATCTATATATATATATATATATATATATATATATATATATATATATATATATATATATATATATATATATTATATATACGAGGAGTGATCAAAAAGTAGCGATAATTTTATTGCTACGGACAAATGAATGCACATAAGAAATAACCGTTTACATATATGTCTTCCTGCCCTCTGGGTTCTGCAGTCTGAAGCAAAATCTGCTACCATGAGTCAGTAGTTGGTTGGAGCGCTTAAAGGGAGGGTGTGTTTTTGCAGTACGTCGGAATCTCGGAAATGGAGCAACGCACATTCGGAGACGAACGAAATGATTAAAACAGCTTTTGGAAATGATGCTCTCAGTGTAGCTAACGTTTACAAATGGCACAAAAAGCTTAAAAATGGAGAAACATTTGCTCATACCAGAAATCGAATCTGTTGGACATTTACATCCGTAATGAGAAGTGGAAGGGCGGCCACTGCGTTCCTTGTTTTCAAGCGATGTTTTTTCCATTTTTAAACTTCTTGTGCCATTTGTAAACGTTAGCTACACTGAGAGCATCATTTCCAAAAGCTGTTTGAATCATTTCGCTCGTCTCCGATGCAGATTTTCCAAGTTTGGCACGCGCGTTGCTCCATTTCCGAGATTTCGACGTACTGCAAAAACCCACTCTCCCTTTAAGCGCTCTAACCAACTACTGACTCATGGTAGCAGATTTTGCTTCAGACTGCAGACACCAGAGAGCAGGAAGACACATATGTAAACGGTTATTTCTTATTTGCATTCATTTGCCTGTAGCAATAAAATTATCGCTACTTTTTTATCACTCCTCGTATATATATATATATATATATATAGTGTCCTACGGATCACCGATTTGATGTGGCTAAGAACGTAGGCTTACTATAATTATTGTGTAAAATTGAAATTAAATAATTATGGGGTCACCAACTTGGGCCTACTGCCCAAATAAACAATATTTAATAAGGAGAGAGAAATTACTTTGCTGTTTTGTGTTTAATTAGGAAAATAAATCAATTATTTGTTCAAAGCTATTAACAGTTCGATATAGATATTTACAGTGATTAACAATTATATAACGGCATTTATACTATGCTAAATATAACTGATTCTTAGAAATAAGGAAATGGTTATACAGACTAATTGTTAAGTAATTACACTAATTTAGATAGGCTAATGAGATATGCAACAGGGAACACAGAATAAATAATGAAGCCTATTGATAACTGAAATAATGCACGTACAGTTGGTACAGTAAATGGATTAGTCGTTAAGAATGAAATGAATAAAAGATCACATAAACAATGAGAGGCAAGATAAGTAAATTACACGAATGAACACAATAACAGGGTGATACAAAATTACGGTATTGGTACAACACTTGAATAGGCCTACTGCGGTCTTAATGAGAGAGTTAGTTTTCCAGTTGCTTGCGTACACTTCTGGGTATAGCCTAATCGCGTCGCTGCGATAACACTGTTAGGCTTCACGGGAATTGCTTAACACGAAGGCAAAGGTAGGCTTACCGAAATGATGAATAACTCTGGAGATTGAAGACCTACTTGAAGGTTGACCGTACTGCGTTGGGCCGTAGATGACCTTGGAGACTGTGGTTGACCGTATTGCGTTTGGCTGTAGATGACCTTGGAGACTGTAGTTGACCGTATTGCGTTTGGCCGTAGATAACCTTGGAGAGTAGAGGGAAGGTTGAGATACTTCTTGAACGGGCGCCGATCGGAGTGTGGTGAAGGATGAGTGGAGAGCAAAGTGGAGGTGTAGCTTGTAGCCTACAGGAGGTTTACGGACCTGTGCTTCGAAGGGTGTTTCTGCAGTCAGGTTGGTCTTGCCGGCGAGAGGATGAATGTTGACAGCCGGTAGGAGACTTGTGGTAAGAGGCCAACGGAACGCCTACAGAAGCGATGTTCTTTCTTGCAGGATGGAATTGTAGAGTCGCTTCAAGTGTTGCTTCGTTCTTGTATAGTTGAAGTATGACTTGGGACTGAGGCCGGCTGAGGTCGAAACGGCGCTACGTGGAGAGAGGAGATTCACGAGGAGAAAGTAACGAGCGGAGTGAGAGCCTTACTTGATGATAGACTTCGTGTAGGCTCGACCGAACATTCTCGCTTGGCTAACCACAATGGATTCTAACACACCAGAATTCACAAACAGTGAAATAGACCTATTTTCTTCACCAGATGTGTTCGAATCTGGAGACATGGTGTATATACGTGAAGTGCCTGAATATATATATATATTATATATATATATATATATATATATATATATGATACACGATTCCCTTATATATATATAATATATATATATATATATATATATATATATTATATATATTATATATAGCGGAACAGACAACTACAGACAGAAAACAGACACAGAACAGCCATAGGAATTCTTTTCACCGCCACTTTTTCAAACATCCTTAAAAAACACGTGGCGTCGAGGAACAAAGAAAACTCAGAAGGGGCGGGTTTTTCAAGCAATATAAGAAAAACAATGAAGCTAGCTTCGAACTGCGGAATTCGAAGTTTCCTAAGGTTATATAAGACGCAGTTCACTGACACTCGCGCTCACTTCTTTCGTGCGTCCACTCGTAAGTCCACTCCACACGCAGTCTTCCAGCATCAGCTTTAGCCGGCTCCAGACCAAGGCTCACTTCAACATATTCCATTCAAGAAACGAAGCATCACTTGAAGTGAACTACCAATCTTGCCCGCAACAAACCACGACTGCAACAGGCGTTTCCCTTAGTCTCCTCATAACCTCTCAACCGGTTATCAATCATCCATCCTCGAGGACAACCAGCAAAGCTCAACGCTACGAGAAGAAATCCTCAAGGAGGACACATCACGTGACCCGACGGTGAAGCCACAAACCCAAGTCACTTCATCTTTGGTCAGCCTTCACCGCTTCACGAAGAATGGCCGTCAACAAGAATCCATTAGGCCCGATCACCTTCAGGCCTGCCTACAGTCTACAAGAGATATTCAGCATCTCAGGCCTACATCTGCAAGATCCTTCAAGCATCTTCTCCTTTGCAAGAGGCCTAATCAACAGAGCGACCATCGCGCACTCAACTCACTCCAATAGAAAGGTCAACACTTCGAGCCTATCAGTTCAACAGGCCACCCTCCGAGCAACGCGTCAACAGGTATCATTCTGTTACTGGTAAGCCTTGTCTCTTTGCTTAATAACAATAACGTAAAGCCTACCCAGTGAACCGCAGAAGAGTAGGCTATAAACGCAGTGTTTCATAATTCCGTCAAACTGACTCGTTAAACGCAGTAGGCCTATTACCCAATTCAAGTGTCATTCCGAAACCGTAATTCCGCGTAGTTCCGCTATTGTATTCAGTCCTGTCAGTCAGATAAATACGTTGCAACCGTTCATCCACGTGATTACGAAGTACTCTCTTACTGAAGGCCTGCCTAATCCATTTACTGTGTACCAACTTAGCATTATATAAATACCTTTATGTATTTCTCTCAACTATCATTAGGCCTATCCATAAACGCACGTCAATAATTTCCATTATTATTTGGCTGCATCAATCATTCGATGTTTATTCATGCCTAACATCTAGACTACTTAATCAGTGTTACGCATTCTATTCAGTGTACTAAAAAAACGTGCATTCTGTCATTAATAGGCCCTTTCGATGTTCATTCATGCATAATCGTTAACTTTCATAATCAGCATATTGCATAATCTATTTGTTATTTTATAACGTACATGCAATAATTTATGTAACCACTAAGTTTCATATTTCAGGTTGTGTCCCATTTTTTGTATACCATTAAGCCTCACTTAAACGAGCGAATTTCTTAACAATTGATCTGTGTAATCCCTTTATTTACTAATCTTCTGTCAGACTTTTCCCTAATATAAGGGTCGTTATAGAATTGTTAAGCACTCTAATCATTGTCAATCACTTGTTGTTCACTGTGAAATATTAATTATTTATTTTCATAATTAAATACAAAACAATAAGGTGTCTTTTTTAACCTTAACAATAGTATGGTAGGCCTACGCCATTAGCCACTTCCAACTGGTGATACTGTACGATATCATAAATTGTTAACCCAGCCTATCATTAATAAACAATCAATTTGCATCAATTAAGCACAAGCATACAATTAAATCATTATCACCTTAAACGGCTAAAACTAGGTCCTCTCTCTCTCTCTCTCTCTCTCTCTCTCTCTCTCTATATATATATATATATATATATATATATATATATACGGAAGAGTGATTTTTTTCTGCTGTTTTACAGGGCAGAAGCAGCTATACAACTTTTCACGATCGTAGACAAAGGGGAATTCTTTTCACCGCAAGAGGTGGCCAACATTTGGGGAACTGCACACGCCTGGGCAATGGACTGCCGTACATACGAATTGTAAGTAGAAAAACTATATCTTCGTATTTCAACTCAGTGTTTTTTGTCAAATCGCATAAATTCTGTCACTTTTCTCTATGTTTTTAACCAAATTTTCTATATAAACTTAAATGTACCCATAAAATAGTGTAAAAATGATTAGACTTTACTATTTAATTTATATCATAATTCAGTAGCATGGAAACTTTCTTCAAAAATCCACTCATTTCGGATATCTTCAGCCGAAGTATTAAATTCCCGTCGAAAAATAAAGACGGACAAGGCTGGACCTCTTTCAGTAATTTTTAAACGAATTTTTAATTTCCGGCAATAAACAGCTTTATTTTATTGTTTCGCACAATATAATATGAAATAAAGTATAAAATCTTCAAATAATTTTACTCATCTTTTTTTTTAAAGCAGTTGGTCGGAGATGGAACGTTTCGCGGAGGTGTTCAGTGACGGTGTGGACGAAATTCAAATTAACGTCAACGATGTTGGAGAGGGCCCAGAAATTTTACCAAACACTCGACACTCCTGTACTGACCCACAAAGCGAGTGTGATGTAATTGAAGAAATAATGTAAGTTTTCTTTTTTCTTGTGTGTGTGTGTGTGTGTGTGTGTGTGTGTGAGTGTGTGTGTGTGTCAGTCAAGAATAAACCAAGTATTTTCAACATTTTATTAAATAATAAAACTATGAGGAACATTTTAAGTATATTTATAAATTAATACAATTTCGTTTATTGTTTTCACCACATTTTTATATTGTCTTCAATGCTTCTCGCACATATACAAATAGAAGTGACAATAATTTAATTTTTATACATTATATATATATATATACACAGGGTGTTTCATAACATATATATATATATATATATATATAATATATATCTCCAACTTTAATTAGTTACAGAATTAACATCCATTACATTTTAAAATATTTGCAGAACATGATCCCGGCCTTAAGCGATGCACAAATTAGTATTAGGGATACATTTTATAAATTTACACGATATAATACTAAAAGCTGTACTGTGCATATTGTTACAATTTAAAATAATTAACTGATGAAGTTGCAATTATATATACACACACACAAAACTTCACACAACACATCGAGTGACTACAAACGGGAACCTGTTTTTTATCTGGCTGCATACCAGTTCATCATTAATTTTAGAGTTACACAAGTCGAATAATTTTTAAAAATTTGTAAAATCGTTCCCGCGGGTCATATGCATCCGAAAACACAAACAGTAAATACCACAGACATTGCTGTAGTAACTCTGGAATCGGTAAGGATTCCAGACTATCTGCCGAATTTGTAGTAGTTCGAGAAATTTTACAATAATAGCATCAATCCATGGATGACCCCCCCAGTGAATTAAAGTAGTACATTCGCTCCCTATTTTTAAAATAAACGGCTATCCAATGAAGCCCTTTACCATCGATAAGATCCGTATTGAAAATAAGTGCGCTACAGTCTCTCGTGGTTGGGGTGTCAACGTTTCATTCTTCGCAAACACGCCGATAAATTTGGGGTGTGTGAATCGGTTACTCTTCATCCTCTCTGGAGTGTAACCGTGTCCACTTTTAAAAGTCTGTGACTACGGCCCTAAACCTGTCAACTTCGATTAGTGCTTGCGATTCGAGGTAAACTACTACACTAATAGGTGCGTCTAGCGGCTTGTCAAATTCTAACCTGACTGAGATGTTTCCGCTCTGTTGGGGACTTGTGTGTGTGTTTATACTCGCAGATAAATCTGGGGAGAGGTCAAAGGGGTAAAGATTGACTCTCTCAACGAATTCCTTCTACGTTACGCCGATTCCTAATTCGTCGCAAGTACCGGCAATATGCGCAAGATTGCTATACGCCCTGGAGCAAAGTGGAAACTCGTCATCTGTAGAATAGCTCGTTTCCAATATCCCACTTAAAGCCACCCCATTAACATACAGAGTTATATTTTGAAGACCGAAATTTTCAAATTTAAATGCGGTCTTTTTGTATTTTCCATTCACAGAAGCGTGTTCCTGCATACCAATTAATGTCCTTTTAGGTAGAGCGCCAAGAGCAACATTTTCTATCTGCTTCGATGTTAGCCCTGAGGGTACTGTAAACATCTTAAGTTGAACTTTATTAATTGGGTATTTTACTGTGGCATGTAGTAAATTTTTTCAATTTCCATCTGCTTAACAGAGCTGAATTTCACGCGACGTACGCGGAGATATGTCTCCATAATATGAATCACCACAGACTTCGGCCTCTCTTCTTCGTCAGCATCCAGATTTAAACAAATCTCAGGGCTCGTACGGGTGAGCTTTAATTTCATATAGACCCCATTTACAAGCAACTTCTGGAATGCGAAATCTGGAGAAGGCGTCCAAAGCATTCATATATCTTCTTTTTAGAATTTTTTAACTTTTCCTTCATAGTACTTTCATCTTTAGCTTCATAATAACCTTCTGCAGTTAAAAAGGTATCCTTCGCGTCCTTTGAAAAGTTGAGGACATTTTCTAGATAGCCCATAGGTGGTAGTAGCCAGACCCTGCCGGGATGGTGATCTGATTTAAATACACATCACACTGACTGAATATGGAGTATAGAAAGTTTGTTTCTGGGCATACAACGTAGTCGTTTTCACAATCCGTTCCATCTGAATATTCTATTCGTAGTTTAGCGTACATATGCACACAGCTTGGGTTAAAAAAGTGGGGGCCTGGGCTCAGGATCACGCACTCTATAGGAGCACTGGGCGAGCTAATAGTGTTTAGTGGATTAATTGTAATAAAGTCGCTATGCTCTTTAGATATTTGTGTTGGGGGCGTGTCAAAGAGGGCCAGCTCCGATTTACGACATTGTGAACTACACAAATGGATGAAACGTGCCATGGCGCATCAGAAATAGTGTCACCTCTCTCGGCAAGTAGCAGTTAGTCTATGATTCATGAGAGCAACGTCCTTAGCTAATATCAGTTAAAAAAGTGGTCATCTAGGTTTCATGTGCTTAGAACACTTCTTTTTTGATGTCCTTTTACGTTTAAAGCCATGAGTTGGTAACCTCTTCTTCTTCCTCCGTACAGTGCGCTTCTTCTTTCGGTTTTTATTTCCGCCACCACGCATTTTTCTCTTTGTCTCTTTGACGATTTCGTCTCGTGAATGCTTTAACCCTTTACTGCCCAAAAGGACAAATTTGTAACCTTTCAAATACACGCATTCATTACTTAACCCTACAAAATATTTAGGCAGTAAAGGGTTAAGTGTTTTTTAGAGCTTCTTTAGGCCTAGCCCCGGCCATTGTGTCTTCTACAGTGTTAAGATTTGATTGTAACGCTTTCCCGCCGAGATATCTGGCACCACTCTTTAGCATGGGGACAGTCGTACGCAGTATGGTTGAAAAAATGGACCCAATCCCGCTTCCGCGCTGGTATTCACCCCTCGATAGACTGTGAACGGCCTTTGGGTCATTCTATCACAGTTCGACGGAAGTGAAGCTTCACTGTTAAGCTCCCGCCACCGAATTGAAAACTTTTCCCCTCAATCGTTCTTATATATATGTATTAAGATACTGGTTAGTAGGTTAGTTGCGACTTTGACATAATGAGGCTTGTCGTATGTGATGCTTAAGCTCCTTCCTCTATGATTGGGAATGTGGGTGATGCGCAGCAGGCGCGCCTGGGCATTCCCAACAAACTGATGCTCCACGATATTGCTGTAAATATAGCACATGTGTGGGGGAGGGTCTCCAGAGGGCAACTTCTCCAATTTTAACTGATACAATAAACTCGTCAAGTCATCTTGTGACTCGTGAAAAGTATCTCTTTGGAAGGCTAGAGCATCTGCCCTCAGGTATAATTTTGAATAGTGCGTTGTCATTAATATTTCTGTTAGCCTTTGATTTTAGCAACAAAACATGCCCTGACTTATCTCTGTTTACGATTTCGTATACTAAATCAGCCGTATGATTTGAACTTTTCAGACTCCCATTTAACTCTCTCACAATATCCCCAGGCATAGTGTTACTTTTGTGTTGTAGTACTACAACTTACAACTCCAAGCTGAGCGCAGGGTATCGTCCCGAGTTACTCCGACCTCTTCACATTCATCGCGACTTCTAAGAACCATATAAACGGGTTCTTTATTATAGATACTTAAAAACTTAGTAGCCAATTGAAATTCGCATATTCCTACCTCATATGATTCACGGCCCAATTCAATGGGCCCATGGAGTTCTGTTTTAAAGTTGGCCAGGGTGTTATTATGATGTACAGACAGAGAAGAAGAGAACGGGAGTGTGACGTAGAAGTAGTTAGGCGCCATGTTGTATACTATTTAAGTTTCATTATTGCATCAGTTTTTATATAGGTGGTGTTGACGCTTTCTGGGTACCCGAGCCATTTTGCCAGGTACATTTTTCTCTTTCCTGCACCTTTGCTTCCTAAATTTTTTTCAACTTTAAACACTTTTTTTCCTAAATTAATTGTCACTTTCTGCAGCTCCTCGCTATAACCCCCCCCCCCTGCAATTTCTTCCCCATTCAAATATTTAACATAATACAGTATCAACTCGTCTTTAGGTCTCATACCCCTAACTTAAAAATCTCACGTGTCCAACCTTGCTCAAACGCGACTGCCTTACATAATCATTGATTTTGAAATGCACAGAGCGTGGTGGCGCTCTACGAATATCTTTTCTCACCTCACGTTCTGTATGTGTACCTCTTTCTAAAATTTCGCTAGGTGTTGTACCAATCGCTCGGTGGTGTGAATGGTTGTAGGATGAGGCCAGCGAATCCAGAATGCCTATATATCTGTATGTATTTTTATGTGAGAAATAGCGATGCATGCGTTCCTTTATGGTGCGCTGAACTCTTTCAGCTAAAGATGCCTTATGTAAGTGTAATAACTAATGTATTAAACTCTGCCAACACGTTCTGAAAAGCTCGGCCTATAAATTCTTTCCCTATGTCCGTAGGAAAATAGCCAGGAATCCTGTTTTCTTTCAACATCAACGCTTTGGCAGCTTTAGCAATGTTTCAGTCGATTTATTTTTCAGTGGAATTAGCCACAAATATCTAGAGAATACATCTATAATAAACAGAATGTAGCGGTAGCCTCCATTATACACTGAATATCTCTGCATACCTGTTAAATCCACATGACAAATAGAATCAACCGAGGCTGCTGATGTCTTGGCCGTTTTAAACCTTTTTCTCACAGGCTTATGAAGTGTATAAGCATCCTGCTCTCGCAAGAACCTCTCAACATCTTTTTTCCCTATTCCCTCATTATAAACGCATCTGTACAGTCTATTAACACCCCTGTAGGAGGCTGGATTAGAAATGTCATAATAGCTTTTTCTTAATATGTTAGTCATTTGCGTATTTTAGAGGCGCGCGGATAAGGTTGTGCGTTGCTGTTTGGCCTCTTCTTCTTCCTATTCAGAGATGTTACTGCTGGGGGCGAAGGCGTGTTCAGATGTGGTACATGCGATGCTTGTCCGAAGTCTTTTAACCTGTTCAGATTACCTATCAGTGTTTTTGGGATGTTTAATTGCTGCAGTCTAGCTTTAATATTCTCCCATCCTGCTGATGAGGCCCTATCCCACTTTCTCACCAAGTCATGTACGATGTCAATGATGTTCGAACCCTGTACCTTTGACCCTTCAACAACAACCTCATTTGTATCGGACCATTGTATAATGGGATCCTCACTCAATAGATTATAAAGACTTAAGACTTTATTCCTCACTGTATGTGGAAGACTGTTTTTAACACATGCTCGATATGTTGCGGAATCGCGCCGTTATTCTTTGGCTGTTCGTCTCTAGCCTCGGACCCAGGTCCTATGCCACCACGCTCAACATCATCAGCGCTATGTCTGATAAGTACGGGGACCTCGGTCGGCTTATAATTTTCGTATTCATGAAGAAATTTCTGCAGAGCTTCTTGGTATAAGATTCTTTTCTCATCAGGAGACTTTTCACTGTTTAATAGGTTTATCAATTCGCTTTCCATTCTTTCAAGCCTGCTTTTACGGGATTCTAGAACTGTATCTGGACTCTTTGGGGGTTGTAGTGAAGCATACACCTCGTGTGGAATCACGACTATTTTCTTCATTATATTAAACTAGTCAGTAAAGGGCCTAAAACTGAAAATAAGATAGGAAGGAACGATCCCCCTCTTTGTACAATAATTCCTTTTTCTTCCCCACAGTTTGCCTTTCACGAGCGAGCGCATGTATTATGTTCTTGTAACGACGTAGGCGAACCTTCTGAGAGGGTTTCATTTGTACATTACATTTTATAACGTTAAGACAGATTTCACAGATACATTTAAAAAAATCGGTTTCAATATTTTTAACAAACAGGTGTTGGAGTACAGGTGGCAGCCGTTGATGATTTTTATTAATTCACGGTATTCCTTTAACCTCTGTCATTCTGAGATATACACCGTTTCAGCCTCGTTGTGGCTTCTTTATAAACTTCCAAAAACCCTTTCGCTGATTCGGGAACATTTGATTGGCTAATATCCCAATTTGTGACACATTTCTACGTTGTGTAAATAAGACTAGATATTGTGTATTTAGCGATACATTGCGCATGTATCTATTTTTGAAAAATAGATTCTGATGAAGAATACGCTTATATTAAGATGGGTGAAGAACACTGTAAATGTCTCGGTAAACGTTTTATCCATTTCTAACATGAGATCAGCAATTACAATGACCGTGTGCTCATTACCCTTTAACGAACTAACATCATAGACACCTTTGTGGAACAAAATATCATGTTGGTACTCGTTGAATACGGGCTGGTATGTCGAATAGCACCATATCACTTTATGCACAAAATTTCAAAACAGTTCCCGTTTATCTTCAATGATTTTAAGCATAAACACAGTTTTACCACATCCTGTAGTGCCAGATATAATGCATATGGAGGGGCTGGTGAACCTGAATTTTTTCTACAGAATCCATCTCTAACACGTCACACTCTTAAGTGGAACATTTACAAAACATAATAAAATTTTAAGTGATGTTCCTTATATTCTATAGTCTTGTTTTTCTTCTGGCTCCTCAGAACCCTGAATGATGATGAGGCTGAGGTACTGTGCCAGCAACATGTTCCCATCATAGATATTGCAGATGAGGTTCATCATACCGATGACAGTGTAGTTGTTTGTGAGGCTACACACTGCCCCATTACCCACGCTAGCGTTCCGGAACCCCCAGCATCGACAACTGTAGCACCCCTACGCGACAATTCGAGGAGAAAGCGGGTGCATGACGACGTTGCTGAATTGCCTTCCACGTCAGTTGTAAAGCGCGCAAGGAGTGCGTCGATTGTTAGACCCACAGTAATAGAGCCCCAGCCCTCTACGTCTTACGACACAGCCCCCACAGTGGTTCCTTCTACAAATAAAACTGTGCCCCCTTATTCCTGTTCAATACCGTCCATACCCTCCACAGCAGCATTTCATTCTGTAGACAGTAACATAGTATTCGAGCTAGTGCGCACAGCCCCCCACCCCAGCCCTGACTAGAAACCGGTACGTATTCAGGGTCGACCCGCGAACCATGTATAGCAACGGTGTTGAACACGAACTGCGGCGTGTAGTTGGACGTATTTGGAGTTTGCCCTTCAGAACAGTGAGGAACGTGAAGCCAGGACGCGACTGTCCTTCGGGTTCGGGTCAGATGATGGAGATAGAGATGATTTTTAGGTAGTAATACCCTACAGAAGCTTGGCTGCTGTAGATGTAGATTATATTTTGGGTCGTATTATGTATTCCTCTTAAAGCAGCATCGCCTTCAACGTGGACAACTTCACAATAGATATATAACACATTTTCCGTGTTGCAGGACATACTTCCACACCTTATGCGCTTAACCTCAATTTTCAGTCTATTTACATACAGCATATAAACTCCGAACGTGGTTGCGGCTTTATAGCAATAGTCTTGGCTCATATGTTTACTGTACTAAATACAGTGTCCAAAACATTTGATTGCCGACAGTGGTGTAGCGTGCAGGTAAATTGGCCGCAGACGGCAAGCTCGAGTTTGACTGTAATATGGGGCCTGAAGAGTTGAGAAGGATAGAGCAGGAAATGAATGTTCGTATAATTGTATTTGGAATGGATGATCGACGTAGGACTGTGTATGTTTTTAAAAGCAGTGTGAGAGAACGTACAAGACCTTTACTTATGCTAGGGCTGTCAGAGACACCGTATCTCCCCATCCGCAATATAAAGGCTCTTTACGCAAGTTGTGATAAAGGTCGAAAATATGGCAGGCACCACTATTTGTGTAAGGGTTGCCTCGAGTTTGCAGATGATATAGTGAAACATTGTAAGGGTTACCACATGGTATGCTAGCAGAGTAAAAGCCCCAAATGTGAAAATCTTATTGTTGAAGCTGAGAAGAGGGACTGTAATGTGTGTAGACGCACATTTTTCAATAATAACTGTTTTGAATTCCATAAATAAAATGGTACGTGCAGGAAAATGAGAATCTGTGAATGCAGCATGTTTCATATGATGGATAATTGAGGAAAATTCGAGCACAAATGTGATGAAATTCACTGTTCTACATGCCATGATAAATGTAAGGCAGATGATATAAAGCATGTATGTTAGATGAAAGACGCCGAACCTAAAAATAAACCTTGTATAACTGTATACTACAATATAGAGGCATACACGGACGCAGAAACCAAAGAGGTTATTCCACATCTACTTGTAAGCCAGACTATCTGCGACGAATGCATGAACGTCGAGTGTGATGAATGTCACAAGTGTGGTAAACGAACAAACGTTTTTAAAACGAGAGCACACGACACCTCCGTGAAACTCTTTCTGTCCTATATTATCAAATTAGCGGGCAAGTTAAAAAAAATGACTATATATTCTTGCCCACAACGGCGCAAAATTTTATACACAATTCCTTTATAAGGAACTGCTTCAACACGAATCATCAGAGATATTCACGGGTGACCCCTTGAAAAGAGGAAACAAACTTAAACAGATGCAGCTAAGAGGTAATGTTTAGTTTAAAGACACTTTATTATTCACACCTTATAAATAGACAAGCTACCCAAGCTGATGGGCGTAGCCGCCGAAGTTTCAAAAGGGTACTTCTCTTACACTTTCCTCACTAGCGACACTTTAAATTACGTAGGACTGCCACCCCCCAAACATTACTTTAACTATGCCAACATGAGTGATAGTGAGCTTGAAGATTTTGAGAGGTACTACAACAGTTTTAGTGAAGATAATCCTTACAATATAGCGGATGAATGCGAGCGTTATTGCGTGAATGGCGTACGCGTACTTAGATTATACTTCCAGGCCTTTAGACGGATGTAAGCCACAACCACGATCGCCTCATTATGTTTTACGGTGTTGAAGAACAACTTCATGCCTAAAGACACACTAGCCGTCATTCAAAGAAACAACGGACACAGTTATGGGCATAAGGCGATTTACTGGCTCATACACCTAAAACAACAGACCGGAGTATACATAAAACATGCTCGGAACACGGGGGAAATGGCCATTAAGATCAATGGCCGTATTTTTTGGGTGGATGGTCTAAGCGAAGACCGCGCCACTGGTGAGAAGACGGCGTACTCCTTTAACGGTTGCTGGTCGCATGAATGACAACGTCCTGAGTGGGGAATCGTAGCGATATCCATGGTAGATCTGGCGAGTCTCGCATGGACCCGTACCCACGATCAACTTATAAGCACCCACTTCACTCACAAGGTTTTGTGGGAGCAAGAATATGATGCACGGATGGAGACACTTGGACAGTACCGCGAAGAAATAAACACCATTAAGCGTTCAATGGTGCTGGGTCCTCTCAAATGCGGCGATAGCTTGTTCGGAGGGCGTACAAATCCCTTCAAGCTATATTTTCCGCCTACGGAGGGCGTAAAACTTCATTACTACGACTTCTGTTCTTATACCCCTACGTGATGAGGAAAATCCGTACCCCGTACCCCGTAGGGTGCCATCGAAGAGTTCTCAGCTAAACTGAACGAGAACTATTTCGGCTTTTCTTTCGTAGATGTGGTACCCCCTCGCGATTTATGGATGCCAATCTTGCCCGTCGTTATAGATCACAAACTCATGTTCCCTGTGTGTGTGAAGTGCGCAGAGGAGAACAATGGGACCTGTAATCACATAACCAACCAGAGAAAGATCAGAGGCGTATATACAAGTCCTGAGCTGTCCTTAGCCATTCGTTACGGCCACAGAATATTGAAGATATATGAAGAGTGGAGGTTTCAGAAGCTACCCAACCTTTTCACACCATATATAAACACTTTTTTGAAGGATATGGTAAAAGCATCGAGATACCCACGAGAATTGAGACCGAAAATGAAAAATCGGCGTGTATTCAGCACTACCGTGATCGTGAAAGGATACAACTTAAACGGGGCTAAATTACGAAGAACCCATGCAAGCGCTTTAGTGCAAAGTTGTGCCTAAATAGTCTTTGGGGGAAATTTGCTCAGAATACAGACAAGGGGAACGTCCATCTAGTCCAAAGTTATAACGAGGTGTGGGATTACGCCAACGCTTCCGATAAAGAGGTCATGGAGATCGTGACTGTGAGTAATACGTACATAATAAAGTACAACAGAACCGAATTGGCTACAGACACATCACGTGTTACAAACATACCTGTAGCCAGTTTCACAACAGCATACGCCTGCATCAAACTTTGGAGTCCACTGCATTCTCTTTGACGGAGGGTTCTGTACGCAGATACAGATAGTGTGATATTCACGGAAAGGGAAGGTGAATATATGAGTCTTATTGGGGAATTCCTCGGAGAGTTGAGACGAGATCAAGGATAAGTATGGAGATAGCGCCTACGCTGATTCTTTTGTCTCAACAGGCCCAAAAATGTACGGGGTACGGGTGAGGGTGGGGGAGAAAATGAGATATATCGTGAAGGCTAAAGGCATCACTCTTAACCAGGCGAACCGGCGGATCGTCAACTTTGATTCGCTGAAGGAGCTAGTGAGTTTAGAAGATGAAGGTGACCAACCACCCCAACTGACTGTAGGAACTCATAACTTTCTGGCACAGAAACTGGGGGGCGTGAAGGAGCTTAGGGGGACGAAAGTGTGTCGTAACACATATAGGAAACGATACCAAGTGCCTCGTACCTACGATACTATTCCCTTTAGATACTTCGAGGCGTGAATATTTTCCATATAATTGATGTATTAGAGTATATTTACTTGTTGACGAAATTTTACAGTTTATTATTTTTCTATTTATTGCATGTATTTAAATTGTGTTTCAGCTGGCGTTTAATTTTCTCTTTTGTATGTGTGTGTGTGTTTGTGTGTGTGTGTACAAAAAAAATCTAAGCACCACCCATTGCATGTTACTGACCAATAAAAAGAGTCACGTGACTCCTGCTTCAAATCGGGCATGTCTCCTCCCTGCGTAATCAGTTGATCCCCGCAAGCCCTGGCTCTCAGACGTGTTTTTTACCTGTTAAAGAATTCTCGCGTACAAGAAAAATAAGTTTGGTGGCTGATGATACTGCATGCTCTACATTCCTGAAGTGGTACTCACTAAAGTCTACAGCTGTGGTGAACACCCAAAGAATTTCTAGTCATCCCTCCTTTGAAACCTTGAAGGCCACATTAAATCGTGCGAAGCATGAGGAGCAAGACGCTCAAATACTCTATGGTTATTCTGGCGAGAGCATGGATTAAACTGCACTAGAGTGTACATATATCGTGAAGTGAAAGAATCAACACGTGTAGAAGAGAAAAAAAGGATCTGGGTTGTGAACCTTGTTGATGATTGGTGTGACAGGGGATATTACACCATGTTACATCACACCGAGTACGTGCACACTGGGATGGTGAATGTAAATCTTGTGATTATGGACAGTTTAAAATATTTCTACCACTACAGTCATGTATATCATGACGAGGTGCGCAGTGAAATTGTAGCTAAAGGCTTGTGCGAGTTTTTAGTAGAGTTTAGGGACGAGTATAGTTTGTCCAGGGAAAAGGACAAGTATGGACACATGTTTCAAATAGATCGCCGGAGTGTTAATAAAATGTGCATAGTTCGAGAAAGTACAATGGTGAATACCCCTGAATGTAGATGTATGGTATGCATTCCGGGGAGTGGGTGTGATAAAACATTAAAATCGATATTAATTCATGTATCGCAGATGGAATAATTTTTTAAACACCTACCCAGTATAATGGGATACAAATATTCGGATGATTCACCAGGGCGCAACGAATCTTTCATATTGGAACCATCTCGTACACGAATCACTAACGCTTGGAATTGTTCATGACGCAATCCCGTGTGACTCATACCTATCCCACGCCTCCCTCCTCCCCAACCACCCGCACGATCCCTCCGAGTCCAAAAACAACGCGCCGGTTGCTCATAGTCGCCTCAGAGCTTGCCCCGTCTGAACGTTCTCACCTCGCAGGATCAGTAGAACACTATTAAAAGATGGAATTTCCGTTAAGCAGCATCCTCAATGCAACATACGACGTGTCCGTGTTGAAGTCTGTGCGTGTATTCAGGCGTAATACCGGTGCTGTTAATTATGAACTTAAAACGAAATGTAGACATTCAAACTCCGGTTGACGCATTGTTATTTACTTAAGATTTGAAGAGATGAATAGAATCTCCGTGTTGGTTAAAAAGTGGGGCGAGGACAGTTATAAAATACCTGTGGGTGTAGGCACAAAAAGAGAGGAGATTAGTGATGCATCCTTATACGCCATTATTTGTACGCTATGCATAAATCGTGATACAAACCAACCCTGCGTTGAATACGGTTGATATGGAAGAATGCTACTGACAATAACGCCCTTATCCCCACACGAAGCCGTTTCATTCTTGACAGAATGTTTGAATTCGTCGGTTTCCGTAAACTGAAACCTATATTAGACGCCCGTGTTGCTGATATGCGTTATTTGAAATGGTGCTTGAATACGCATACACCGTACTGCTCGATGATTTTACCAAGTATAGAGCCGAACAAAGCGAGAATTGTTTGGAACTGGCTGCGTATTTAGAAGGTGCAGACTCCTCGAAATATCATGAACTTTGGTACAAAGGGCTAGAAAGGTACAGGGCTGAACTCACCTTCACTGTTTACCCTGAAGAATTATTTCTTTATATAAGACTCAGTTGTCGGCACGATTTAGAAACGTACTTCAATTGTCGATATGAGTTGTGAAGAAGAATTTACAGTTGAAAAGGTCAGCGTTGAAAGAATAAACAACCGTTTGGAAAGGAGTGTTTATACTTAATTTTAATGGTGATGTTGCAGCAAACGATGTCATCTTTGTGCGTGCTTTTGACTGTATTCTAGCCACGTTTAAAGAGCGTGATAGTTTGACCCCCAATTGTAAAGTAAAATGGGTGCAAAAATAGTGTTATTTTGTAGTACAGAACAATGAGGATGTAAGTGTGGACTTGATTACGTGTAAGTTTACTATTTTATTTAAGCGTGATAGAAACTGACCTTAAAGCATGTATTTCCATTTTAACACGTATATATATATATATTAAACAGATGGTGTGTATTTTGTTGTATATAGAATTCTTCTGTACTAACTTAGTATTTTTTATTTTGATGCATATATATATATATATATATATATATATATATATCGGCTATTGATTGGTGGCGCGGAAAACGTAGTTTAATAATAAACAGGAACACCAGAGTAAATACAACCATCCTTCAAGGTTTAATAGTACCAACGTTTCGGAATGCACTAATTCCATCTACAGAGCTAAAACAATAAAATGCCAAATCACATACAAAATACAAATTGCCTAATAACAATTTAAAATAAACTTAAAAAATTATAAAAAGTAGCTAAGAAAATGTAAAACATTAAAACTAAAAGGTAAATAAATGTGAAGTTAAAAAGTTAAAATTATAAAAAGTAAAAGCATTAAAACTGAAACGTAAATAAAATAAACTAGTACCTTAACCAAAACATAGCAGATCTATCGATGATTCGTCAGAATTTAGGTCTGGTTTTAGTTTATAAATAAACAAAGACTCCATAATTTTAAGCTTAAGGTCAGAGCTTCCGGCAGCAAGTACGGCGAAATTAGACTGTGAAATTGGGTGGTTATTGTTGTGCGAGTGATTACGTATGAGAGAATTAGGTGGTTTGCCAAGGGGTAAATTTGTACGGACCGATTTACCGAGATGTTCGTAAATACGGGATTTTAAATGTCTTTTAGTTTTACGTATATATGACCCCATACAGTGGTCACACTTGTATTGATAAACTATGGATGACTTAAGAAGTGTAGGAATAACATCCTTGTATTTAAATAAATGGTAAATCGATTTAGACGGGGTGAATATAAATTTTATACATAGTTGTGTGTAGAATTCCTTGAGCAATTTTAAAAGTTTGTTTCTAATGTTAAAACTTGAGGTTCCCATATAGGGCAAAGTGAAATACAGGATATCTTTGGGGACTGTAATTAAGTCTCTAGTTGTAGGGCTTATTAGTCTATTTAAGGTTCTGCCTATTGTAGTCTCCACCAGTCTAGAAGGGAAATTATTCTTGGCAAGGAGTTTTCGGATGAAATCTAGTTCATCGTGTAGTTTAAAGTAATCTGAACAGATATTGAAAGCTCTGTTGGTCAGAGTCGAAATTAAATTTCGTTTGAAACCTAAAGGGATAAAGGAAGAAAAGTTCGTAGTAAGATTGGTGAGCGTCAGCTTTCGGTAAACGGAAGTTTCAAAAGAGGAATTAGTTTTTATTATCTTAATGTCCAAAAAGGACAGAGAGCTATTAGATTCAACTTCTGAAGTAAATTAAATATTAGGGTGCTTAGAATTAAGGTAATTACGAAACAAAGGGATATGGTCTGGTGATTTAAACAGGAGAAAAGTGTCATCAATATATCTTCTATAAAAAACCGGTTTAAAGTTGGAAGGACAATCATTCAACCATTTGACTTCATGATGACACAGAAACGCGTTAGCTAAGGTGGGACCAAGAGGCAGAGGCTCTGACCCGATCAAACTATGCCATTTGATGTAAAAACACAGTATGCAAAATTTTAGTGAGATATATTAAGATATATATATATTAAACATGTGTTGTATATTTTGTTGTATGTAGAATTCTTCTGTTTTTGCGTCTAATGCAATTCTCCTCTACTGTTGTGGTATTTTTGGTGTAAATATATATAAATCGTGTGTATTATCACTACTTTGTCCCTAATTACATATATATTTTGTATTTTGATATACAGGGTGTCCATAGATGATTACCCTGATTAAAGCATGCTATGAGTTTTAAATAAACACTCGTATTCAAACACAGTTTTAATCATAAATAGATAAACATACAAAGTTTTGATACATAGTTAATGACCTTAATAAGCTTCCGCATGTGCACCCCTAGTGGCACGTAAAATGTCTAAACGGTATTCACAGTCACGCCACACATTTTCCAACATTTGTAGGTTAACTGTTGCAATTGCATCCGTAATGCGTTCTCGCAATGCCCTGATATCTGGAACAACTGTTGCATAAACCAAATCTTTAACATGACCCCAGAGAAAGAAATCCAGCGGGGTAATGTCTGGTGATCTTGGGGGCCATGGGATTGGCCCGTCCCTGCCAATCCATCGATTTGGAAATGTTGCGTCGAGAGTTTCACGAGCAACATACGCCAAATGAGGGGGTGCCCCATCTTGTTGGAAGATGACAGTTGGCTGCCTGTCCTGCAGCTTGGGGATGGCGTAATTGGTGAGCATATCCAGGTACACAGTTGCGGAAACTGTTCTCAGCGAAGAAGAAAGGACCAATTATCTGGTCATGCATTAGTCCACACCAGACATTGATCTTCGGACTGCCCCGAATATGCTCCCTTACGGCACGTGGGTTTTCCGATCCCCAAATACACACATTGAGTCTGTTGACTCTACCACTAAGATGAAACGTAGCCTCGTCTGAAAAGCAGACACGTAACAAGAAGTCATTATCCTCGTCAATGCTATTCAAAATGTCAATGCGAATTGTTCACGTTTTGGACGGTCATCAGGCTTCAGTTCTTGAACAATTTGTACCTTGTAGGCGTGTAACTTCAAACGTTTGTGTAACACCTTGTGCACCGTAGACTTCGGTATCTTTAGTTGGCATGAAGCTTGTCTCACCGATTTCCTTGGTGACCGTGTGAAAGCAGTTTGAATGTTTTCCACCGTCCCATCGGAAACTGATGGTCTACCACTGCTCTTTCCCTTTTCCACGTTTCCAGTTTCCAAGAATTTTTTCATCCACGACTTAATTAACTTCACATCAGGTGGATTCTTTCCATACATTGTTCTGAACCTTCGCTGAACACTGACAGGAGATTTTGTTTCTGCAAGCCACACAACACATTGTGCCTTCTCTGTCACAGACGCCATCTTAACTGAACAGCTACTACAGCGCTCCTAGCGGCGAATGCGGTAGACGAAACACCAGCACAGAACCTCTATGCGTGTACGAGATCACCTGTAAAAAGAAAACGGATGTAAGATTCGTCATTAAAACATGAGAGCATACTGTTTTCAGGGTAAACATTTATGGACACCCTGTATATTAAATAGACAGAACGCTGCACTTGTGTTTTATTTGCAACATATAAACAAATATTAATGGAAATGAAGGGTATATATATATATATATATATATATATATATATATATATATATAAACGATACAGCGTGTGTGTGTGTGTGTGCGTGATGGTAATTCACCTTTATATGTACGTACAAGGAAATAGCTGTGTACGTCAAATACGACTGGCTGTCTTGGAAACCGGCTGTCTGTGAAGCTAAAGCCGCCTCACGAAGGCTAGTGAAGAATTCAAAATGCTTCGAGACGCCGCAATGAAAGGTTCTCTCTCCTCCTTCTTGTGTTTTATTTTAGGCTACATACATTTACATACATACATACATACACACCTACATACATATATATTTATTTTTGTGGGCCTGAGCAGCCAGATTAGGTTACCCTCTGGAGTTCACATACATACAACTCATATATATATATATATATAAATAATAAGCTTTGCTATACATGTATACACACCCCACATACATTTATTTTTGTGGGCCTGAGCAGCAAAGTTAGGTTACTCCTTGGAGATCACACACACACACACACACACACACACACACACACACACACATATATATATATATATATATATATATATATATATATATATACACACCTTTCAACCTTTCAAATGTTCCGTGCGATGATTCCTCATTTCACGAACGTCAAGCTTGTCGCCACTCATATATATATATATATATATATATATATATATATATATATATATATATATATATATATATATATATATTGATATATAATTTTGGGGTGGGGCTAAGGGGGAGGGGGATAAAACATTTTCATCATGTTGCATTGCAATTGCACTCGGCCTTGTTGAGGGCATACTACTGACGGACAATGTTGTGAAAGGTGAGCGAGGGCTTCCTTCTAGCTGCTTCGCAATAGTAGCCCGTGTCGTGGAGATATCGTCTGATGATCCAAGAGCTAACCATAACATAAACAGCCAATTTAGCAGAAGTTTGACGAGCGTTTATTTTTGCTCGTTTTCCGACAACATACTTTCAGATGGAGCTAGACGGCCAGAATGATTAGCAAGTGTTGTTTTCTGAGTATATTTGGACGGCACAATGACCGTTAATTGTTGATAATGGAATACAAAGCGTACTTGAAATTTCCCTTTGGCTTTGCTTCTCAAAGTCTAATACTTGGATCTCTTGTGAAACCTGTCATTTCCCGGGAACCTTTGCATCGTGGCATTGTGAAATACATATTAATTTATCTTTGACAGTTACTTTACCCAGTCAACTTGGTTTTATCATAGCATAAGTATTCTTGGTAGGCTAGGCCTACTGTATATCAAGGGGCCTAGTTCTAAGGTTAGGCGCAGGGTCACAGGCTGGTTCCTACTCTTGAAAGGCTTTACTAACCAAGGCCTAGCCAAATAAATAAAATTAATAAATGCATGAAAAACATGAAAACCTGCATGGAGTAACTGAATAAATGCACAAATATAATAATTGTTTTCTCCTGTCTTCAGGATAGCCTATAAATATGAACACTAAATTAACTGTTTCACATCCCAATTTCAAAATATTTTTAACTCCAATGAGCATGCGTCTAGGGGCAAAGACTATAAAAAAACTTATTATACAAACAAAATATTTAATTTCTGCGTCCTTATACAGGGTGGGCGGAAAGTAGCTCCCTATTTTGGATTGGTAAAAAAATACGTATATTATCCATTTATTTCAGAAGAAATAATATGAAAAGGTAGGCATACATGGTAGGTTTTCTCTAAAATTCAATGTGGGCTCCAACTCTTTCCACCAGCTTCTGGAGCCGCCCAGGAATGGCATCCACTGACTTTAGCAGGAACTCCGGCGGGATGGAGGACATGACTTCCCGAATTCGGTCCTCCAGTTCTTCCAATGTCCTCGGGTTGGTGCGGTAGACTTCTTCCTTTACCCACCCCCAAAGAAAGAAGTCGCACGGTGTCAAGTTGGGGCTCCTGGCTGGCCATTGATGTGGACCACGACGACCCATCCAACGCCCAGGGAAGTGGGCATCCAGCCCTTCTGCATCCAGCCCTTCTGCGCAACACCATGAATGCTGAGCGGTACCTTGCTATGTTGCGAAACGAGGTCTGGCCGGTTGTCAGCACATGGGAGAACATCGACGATCTGATATTTATGCAAGATGGCGCCCCTCCGCACTTCGCTCTTGTTGTCCGTGAGTGGCTGGATGCCCACTTCCCTGGGCGTTGGATGGGTAGTCGTGGTCCACATCAATGGCCAGCCAGGAGCCCCGACTTGACACCGTGCGACTTCTTTCTTTGGGGGTAGGTAAAGGAAGAAGTCTACCGCACCAAACCGAGGACATTGGAAGAACTGGAGGACCGAATTCGGGAAGTCATGTCCTCCATCCCGCCGGAGTTCCTGCTAAAGTCAGTGGATGCCATTCCTGGGCGGCTCCAGAAGCTGGTGGAAAGAGTTGGAGCCCACATTGAATTTTAGAGAAAACCTACCATGTATGCCTACCTTTTCATATTATTTCTTCTGAAATAAATGGATAATATACGTATTTTTTTATCAATCCAAAATAGGGAGTTACTTTCCGCCCACCCTGTATATCTGAAACAAAGCACAGTTTTCAGATATTTAAAATATCTACTTAACATTTCAAAATAGCTATTATTCATTTCAGAAAGTTAAGTTCATTATGAGAAGTCGAGTAGTCGTTTCATATACATAATCAAACGTCTAGTACCATTTAAAGTGTAATGCGGCCCATTGTGCTAACTTCTGGATTATTATTACCAACGCCATCGGGGTTTGAACCTCCAACCACAGTGCCTTCGCTCACGGGTAAACAGTGTTACCCACTGGGTCGCGGACGTTGGCAATACATGACTTTGGTTTGTTGTAAATCAACTTTTGAGAAAATGGAGCAGACAGAATCTTCATGCTCATTCCACAAGGGGTTGACAAAAGTAAGTAGACACCTTTGGTTTTTTTCCATATTTTTTTATTTGATCATAAAAGTCAATGAATAATATATTTATTGAATCAATATACTTAGTATCGTGTTGCTTTACCCTTTGCATTATGTAAATCTGACACACGTTCTGGTATTTCACTGATGAACTTTGACATTTGTTCTTGAGGACAATTATCGTGGTGTCTATTTACTTTTGTCAACCCTCTGTATAATTGTCCGATTCTTAGTATATTAATAGTAAAACGGATGACGTGTTCACGTCATATCCTCTTTAGCAAACTGTTTTCAAATGTCATGAGAAACAATGAAAAAGGAGTTGAAGTCCCGGGTCTTGTTCGCTTGGCAGACTCTTTCGCTCTTTCGAAGAACGTGGTTGGTGATTTCATTCCTCCAAGAAGACTCTTGAAGAAGAACGTGGTTGGTTATTTCATTCTTCCAAAAAGGCTCTTGAAGAATATCGTCTCATTATGGGGCTCAGCGTGAAAATCTCTCTGTTAACATTCTTCGCGTGTATCTTTGCGTTCCGGACAGCATTTTCAACTATTCCAGAACAAGATGTTGTCCAATACCTGACAAATCTAAAAACCAGGAGTCGAAACGAGCTTCGACATCTCAGTGGCAACGCGCAAGTATGTAAATTTAATTTTGAGTTCATCACCAAATGATTTTAAAAATTTAGATATAAAAACCAAATTTAACTTTATATATTGCATATATAGTATAAAATAAAGTGATTATGGTAATATTAATAATGTAACAGCTACCAAAGTAATCGAGTTTAGGCACAAACTCATTATTGGCCCTGTGCATTACATGATGCGCTATTCAGACCACATTTTTGTTTAAAATTTGGGACAGCTTAAAAATAAAGAGCCGGAATAAAAATATGTATTAACTGGTTGCTATGAGGTTGCTATGGCATCTTCTTGATTACGATCCGTGGCAATCACATTTTTGTACCTTCATTATTTTTGACTGAATTTAAAAAGATGAGAAATTTTTTTCAGTATTGCGGCTCACCATTTTGAATGAAGATATAAAAAGGTTTAGTTAATTAAAATGCCACTATAATCATACCCATCATGAGGTACTTTAAATGATACATAAAATTGGGAATAAAAATTCAACGTACATAATTAAAAAATACACTGTGCGCTCTCTAGATGTGGCTTAGTGTAAAAAAAATGACGTAAAATTAAGGGTATATTGTATATAGGCTTAAGTAATATGAGAAAGGACTATGACTTCTTAATGAATAAAAATGCAATGTACAGGGTGGGCAAAAAGTCTGGGCACCCCCTCAAAATATTTACATATCTAATTTTTACATATCTCATATTTACATATCTAATTTTTCGCATTTTAGTAATTTTTTGTTAAATTAAAAATTAAATTAAATGTTAAAAATGTCAATATGCAATAAATTCTTTCTTTCATGTGCACTGTCTTATTTTAAGCGGGTGCCCAGACGTTTTACCCACCCTGTACTTGTTAACTCAACATATAAATAAAATTTTTACTTTATATCCAAAACTACAGTTGTGAACGAAACGCTCTTATGATTATTTTTTAGGAAAAGACCCGCAATATGTAATTAAAAAATATACTCCTACCAACCTAAGATCCGTATAACGTTCTCTAGTGCGTAAAATAGACCATTTAGTAAAGCCTAAAGCTTTAAGGCCAAGTTAAATGAAATAAATAGTCCAGCTTCACAATTATTTATGTCATTGTTAATTGTAAAACCAATGTATTTATTTTATTATTAATAAAAGTTATTCAATTCAAATTCACTTCAAAATCTAAGACTTCTAAGTTATCACTTAACTCAAGAGTCCAAAATCAGGACATCAGTTTGCAGAAAAACCGTATCCTCTTAGTATATCTTCCAGAAGTTAGCAATACACGCGTACGTCAGTGTATAACGTTTTGAGTGACAGTGCCTCTTTGCAGTCGAATGAAATCAGCGTGTAATTAAAAAAAAAGAATAGTACAAAACAGGCTTATGTTCAAGTAAAGGGTGTCAGGAAATGATTGCCCCCCCCTGTACAGAAGAAACTGAAAAGAATAGAAAAAAACAGACAAAACCACGCGAAAGAGCGTTTAATTTTGAATAAAAAACACTTGTTTTAATATCGGGTGTTGCCCCCATTTGCAGCTCTGACGGCCATTAATCGACGGGGGTATGATCCCAGAAATGTCTCAAAGAGATCGGTATCATGACTCATTTCTTCAAGGACTTCGTTGATCTTTGCAGTCATAATTTCTGTTGAATACCGATTCTGAATGGGTTGTTCCAGCATTAAGGACTCCACCCGATCCTTCATGATGGATCCGACATGTTCACAGACATTAAGATCGGGAGAATTGCCAGGCCATTCATTATTTCCGAAAAAATCAATGTAATTGTCCTTAAGCAGTTGTTGAGTCGCAAGTGCTTTCATACAGGGGGCTTTGTCGTGAAGAAAGGTTACCTGTTCAACATCCAAAACACACTCGGGGTCTTTCAAAAACGGAATTACATGTTGGGCTAAAATTACATTTCGAAAATAAGGCCCATCCCAACTGGTTCCTCTTGGTTTGATAACCCAGATGAGCTTCCGAATAGAGAACATAATGAAAACACCCACACATGCTGGATTTTTTACTATTTCTCGATACTTCTGGTCGTCTGGGACTTCATCAGGAGTTGTTGCCCAAACCCGATCATTCTGAAAATTTGGTTTTCTGGAGACATAAACGAAGAATTCATCGCTGACAACCAAGTGAAGGAAATCGTCTTCCGTCCATTCCTCAAGATAATCACAAAACCATAGCCGATCTTCAATATTAAGATCACTCTTCCGTGGCTTAGCTATTTCATGCAAAGCACTCAAGCCTTGGCGAACTCGAAATTGATGCACAAGTTGCCGATTGACTATCTTACCACGACGGATAAGTATCTCTTTCGCTACCTCAGAGCAGCTCTTCTTTCGGCGCCGTGATGCAGCAAGCACAATGTCTTTCGATTCTTGAGATAATTTCTCCGGTCTTCCTCCTCGAAATTCTGTTTCACAATCTTCAGGATTCTTATTCCAATTCCTTTTGACAAAGTCTTCTGATCTTTTTAATCTCTCAGCCACCCAGTGTCGAGTTATGAAAGTTGCACCAGCTTCCTTTGCTTCACGAAATGTGACAGCTCGAATGCGGTCAAGAACTCGCTTTTTCTCTGAATCGTTCAAAATAGATGATGCCATGGTTTCTGTGGGGAAAAAAATGGTAAGAATTAAAATCACAGGAATAGAATATAATGGTTTTTATTCAGATTTTAACGCTCTTTCAAGTGGTCTCGCCGGTTTTTATCTATCTCTTCTAGTTTTTGCTCTACAGGGGGGGGGGGCAATCATTTCCTGACACCCGTACTTACTTGTACTTGGTACTTGATACTCACGTACCAATTTTTAGGTACTTGTATTTGTACTTGTACCTAAAATTTTACAATAGTCTGTACTTGTACTTGTGCTTGTACGTGATGAAATGTACTTGAAAACATTCAAGTACTTTCAAATATTTTTCAAGTACTTCAAGCATTTGGTAATGAAAAACTACATTTGGTAATGAATCTCGACGAAATTGGTAATAAGTGCAATAAGTTGGCAACCCTGCAGCTGACCGTTACTCACACGTACAAATAATGTTCAGTAGATGCAGGGTTATGAAATGAAAATAGATTAAGAGTAAGACATCCTCTGCAGAGTTAAAGGGGTGGCTCGGCATTGAGTGTCAGTGACTTCATGGTTATGAATATATTATTATCGTTTTTTTTAACTGTGGTCCATGGGCCTTGTAAAGTGCTTGAGTTTACTTTTTGCAACCAGTTGATTGATTCAGTTTCATCATTGTTTTTTATTTCACTTAATTTAGAAATACTCGTGATAACAAGCATCATTGCCTCAAGATGGTTTGCGGGACAGTCCCGCATTTGATCAAAAAATCCCGCGTCCCGCTTTGTATTCAAAATGTCCCGCAAAAAATATTTTTTAAGCAAATTTTAAGCATATATTTTCCATTCCTCATTCCAACGGTGTCTGAAAGAATTTTCAGCTTGATGACAACCAACTGGAGGAAACAGAAAAATCGGTTGCTCATCGAAAACTTAAAATCAGAACTCATGATTAAAGAAAATTTTTCTATGACTTGTAAGGAATTTCAGTTATACTTGAAGTCAGAAGATGGAGCTAAAATTTTGAAGATTAAAAGTTCAGAAAAATATTGACATATGTCATAATATAATTAGTAAAGCTATGTATACTACAATATTTAATGATATGATAATTTCAGTATTATTTACGATATTTCACTATTATGTATAATAATTTCAATATTATTCACGATGTTTAATTGTTAAGCATTATTTTAATAAAAATTTTATAATTTTGTTTGTTGTAACCGTTGAAGAAATCTAGTTTCAATTTGAAAAAAATTTGTTCTTAAAAAAAAAAACAGAAAATTTTTTGTCCCGCGTGGGCATTTGGAAAATCTGGTAACCCTACCTCAGGATGAAGGACAAATTTACATTTAGACTGAATTTAATGTATTCACTTTCATATTCCGAACCAACTTACTTTCAGGCTAGGCATTTAGTGTCAGTGAGGTCATGCTTATAGGAAACATTACTTATTTGTACTATTGGTGTAACTATAAGCCTTGTGATGTTTTCAGGGGCTTTGTGATGGGTTTGCATTTATTTTTTGTGAATAACAATAAAATTGTAAACAAATAAGGATAAATTTTATTTTCTTCCACGAAAGTACTTGTATTTGTACTTGTACTTGAAAATTAAGTACTTGGAATTACTTGACCAAATTTTCTACATCATGTACTTGTACTTACTTTCTCAAATTTCTGAAGTACTTGTACTTACTTGTACTTGATAAAAAGTACTTGAACCCAAGCCTGGTACAAAGTCAGACATGTATAATTTGTAGTAATACGCTTAAAATATATCCATAATATATATAGTGAATTAGTGAATTTTTTTAACAATTATTTTCATTTGGTCTGATTCACTGAATTTTAGGTTATACCTTCACAAAGTTCTAAAATCGAGACAAAAATTGCAAAGCATCTTTACAGGTTTTCTAATTCCGTTATAAAAAATAAATGAGCCGTTCATTAATTTTAAAAAATGGGATATTTTTTGTGTCTAAAGTAATAATGATATGTGTGTGTGATGAAATTTTCTTCACTATTTTTATAGGTAGCCGGCATACAAGTACTGGATCAGAATCTGAGAGAAATTTTCTTCAAAGCATCGCCATATCTCCGTGATAACGATATACATGCGGAGGAAAACCTTTTGTTTTTTTCAGATCTGGAAAAAATTCTCCCATCTTCTGGGTATGTGTTTCTATACACCCACTATTCCCCATGTTCCCAAGGATGCATTTCTCTCGTAGAACTGTTTGCTGAGAGAAATACAGGCCTGCGTATCTTTGTTGGTTTCACTCGGCCTTATGGGACTGGAGACAGGAGATTTACCGATAATGATAAACTGAGGGATTTTCAGCTTTCTTTGTCCGGTACACCTTACAATGTCAAGTACATGTATCTCCCAAAACACGGAGTTCCTCAATGGATTACTTTTGATGCAATGCGTAATGTCAATCTTGGATAGAAAGGTTGGTAATGAGGGCGCTTCACTTTGTCCCCCAACCCTTATACTGTAGAGGCGAGAGAAAAGCTGAAGTCAAAGCTGCAAATACTGATCTTCAGTGTGGACAATTTCTTTCATTCAATTATTTTTTCTTTTTGCATTTACTGAAACTGAATGAATGGCTCAAGGGGCAGTAAAAACCTTCATTAATAGCTAAAAATCTTTCTTGTTTCGGGAAACCAAATTGGAACATCTTTTGCGTGACAAAAAAAATTCATTACTAAATTTATTTTGTCAATAAAATATCGTTAAAAGTCTACACCAAATAACTTTTCTATCACGTTTTTCGAAATAGGTCTGAAAATTAAGTCAGAAGACCAAAGATCATTAAAAAATATCATATAATTTTTTCACGATGAGGTATATATATATATATATATATATATATATATATATATATTGGTTAATTAATAATGAAAGTAAAAGCAGAGGAATTACAATTTCACGACTGCAAATTATTAATACCTTTCATCCTTTCAAATGTTCCGTGCGATGATTTCTCATTTCACGAAGGTCAAACTTGTTGTCCCTCCTCTAGTAAATTAACGAAGCTAACAAAATTGCTTTTGACTTTTCCAAATTCAAATTTTAAAATCTATTGTGTTATGTATCGTGCATAGCGCCTACTTTCCACTGATTTAATTCTGGCTAATGCCAGACGATTTTATTCAGTCTTACGGAAAACCTCTATGCAACAAAGGGTTAACTGTGACTAGCCTTTAACTTCCGTACGAGCTTTTGGCTTCTTGTTATATTATGTTAAACTAAAATATTGAAACAAAATTTTTTGGTGAAAAGAAGATTTGTGATTATATCGTCTATATACGCGTATGTTATTTACAATTACTGCATTTTATCTATGATTTATTAATAGTTGTTAGATATGTTTCGTTTATCAGCTTTGTTCTAAAAGATATGATAAGAATATTATAATAGTGGCTAATGAATGACCCTTGATTAGCTGCATCTTAACTTTATGTTTAAGAATGAATTCAAATCTGCATTTTATACCATAGATTCAATATAAATTCAGGTATCCTTTAATAATAATGGCTTTGTTAAGCAAATTCAATAAATGAAGTATATGTTTACTTTGTATGAATGTAACCCCGAATATTCCTAAACGCGAGATGAAGTTCAATGAATCACCTTTGTAAGTTATTAAGTCTTGGTGAGAAATTTTGCACAAGTTGAGTATTGTATATTTGGGCGATTGATTCAAACAAATTCCAGATTTCTCAAATGCAAAGAAGGTGTCCCTAAAAGTTACTATACCCAATACAAAACGTAATATTTATTTTTAAAAAAACATGATACAAATTTTTAAAGCAACACTTTTTTTCAAATGTGTGGCCGGAATAAAGAAACTTTAATTACTTATAACTGAATGAAGAGTGAATATTATGTTATCAACTACTTTCGTAATATCTCACAGCTGTATTTAAAAAATCCGATCAAGGCCTAATATTCCGTTCCCTAATTCTAGCACCTTCTTAACCAACCACCATGAAACAACACTGATTTAATTATAAACTACACCTCAAACACTACTAGCTATAGGCATTCCTTCTATCTTGCTTGCATTTCGAGTCAATCCCATTTGGAGTCAATGTTTTCCAGAACTGAAGTCAAATCCACAAATTACTTACCAAGAAAATTACGAACACGAACATTTTTGCTTGAATTTAACAAGTCTCTTAATACAGGGTGTCCCGAAAGTCGCTGTGCACCTCTACAAATATTAGGGTACTAGGTGCACAGTAAATTTTGGGACACCCTGTATTATTATTATTAAACTATAAATGCAATATAATATCCATATAAAATTTAAATTCACAATAAAGGCTTTATTATTTAGGTGCATAAAACTAACCAACTATATTTATTCACACATAATAGACTCAAAGTAGCGCCCACAAAATCGACCATCACCTTGCTTACAAGCAACACAAAAGAACACCAGGTAATTCCACAGCTTACACTAAACAACATCAACATTCCACACATTCACAGGACCAAAATACTTGGGGTCACATACAACACATTATCTTTTGCAAACCACATTCAGGACATTAAAAACAAATGTGCGTCAAGACTTAACACGCTTATGGTACTAACAGGCACAAACTTTGGACACCAGCAGGAAACAACATCACTCATATACAAACAATATATTCGCTCAGTTATGGACTATGCTAGCCCATGCTGGGCACCCATTATCTCAAACACACACATAAACACCTTACAGACAATACAAAACAACGCACTTCGTATCATTACAGGATGCACTCAAACTCAAACAACACCAATAGAACACCTGCACACAGAAACAAAAATACTGAAAGTTAGGGAACATTTAGACATGAGGGGAACACAATTTATGGCAGCAGCGACAACTAACCCACAACACCCTTGCCACTACATGTACAATCATGCACGAACACCTCGCACCATTAAGGTAACACCAGAGAGACATTATACCAAATACTCCATTCCATACCACGCCCCCACAGACATCACACAGTACAGAAAACACATACACACACACCTAACCCACAAAGCACTGACACGACTCGATCCGAATGCGGTCCTAGGTGCGAAGCCGCCACCCATTAACAGGTCAGAGATCAGCCTGAGCAGATCGGATCGAGTTAACTTAGTACGATTCCGATGTGGACATCACCCCAACTTACGGACATATAAACACAGACTAGACAACTCCATAGACGACACCTGCCACCTGTGCCAGGACACACCACAAACAATTGAACACATTATGACAGACTGTACCGCTCTAGCACAACAACGAACACAGCACAACATCACTAGTGCGCTGAATCTCTGGTCCACTCCGGAGAGGGCGATCGGTTACCTGCGTGCCGCCGGCTTGCTCGATCAGGGTGGGCTGATCGGCTAAACAACAACAACAACAACTATATTTATTACGTAAAAATAGTTATATACAAGCGGTAGCTCGCTATCGCCCTCCGGGCAGGTAGCAGTATACGTATGTCACAGTATATGTAGCAGTATATGTCACAGCTAGTTGTATATGTATAGTATATGTATATTGTATATATATGTATATGTATATTGGTACTTACGTATTATCGGGACTACCAAACTATTATCGGGACTACCAAACTGTTTATTATGTATTTTTGCTCTCGTCATTTTCGTTTCCGACGTACTTACATTCACTTTTATAGAAAAGAACGCAGCAATTGAAATCTTAAGTTTCATGTCCGAACCCATTGTATCAAAATTTGTGAAGCTTAAGGTTTTTATGGGTGCGTTCTTTTGACCGAAAACTATTGATTCCTCAGTAATTCGGGGCCTGCAAATAGCTCGTGCTCGGCCGTGGAGTGACCTAGGACAGGGAAATTTGACAGAGCACATCGGCAGCTCATGGGCTATCAGTTGGTGGTGGTTGCAGAATTTTCCGATGTGCCGTTTAGTCTGTGCAAGGTTCCGAAGAAAGCGGACAGACACACAGACACATTTTAGCTCAATAGTATATAGGATATACATTATACAAGCGGTAGCTCGCTATCGCTCGCTCTCGCCCTCCGGATTTTTTTTTCACTACTGTACTTCATTTTTTTTATTGGTTGTAGATTTAAAATTATATTATATGAAGCCCTCATAGGAAGAAGTGGCTAAGCGACAAAAGTATGGTATATCACATCTATCTCATATATATGGCATATCACTGGATTGTACAATTAGAAGCACCGTCGTTTAAATATACATCAAATTTTATGATCCACAAATAAGAAGACAGTATTGCGTTTTTTGAATACTATAATATGATGGAATGCTTTTTTACCTCTAAGTCTAATATATCGGAAAATGGTTCACTTGGAGTCTAACTTTATCATTTATTTTTTGTCATACTTTATAAAATAATATAATTAAAAAAATTGTAATGAATCGTAACTGCAAATCGATGAAAGAATGGAGCTTTTCATGTATTTTTTTTATTATATTATATGAGGCCCTCAAATAATGAAGTGGCTACTTCATTTTTTTTTATTGGTTGTATATTTAAAATTATATTATATGAAGCCCTCATAGAAAGAAGTGGCTAAGCTACAAAATTTTAAAAAACGCCATTACCCCCACCCCTTTACTCCATTACCCTCCCACCCCACTTCCCCATTACCCCCACACACAAAAGTAAAAAAAACATTACCCCCACCCCTCTCCCCATTTCCCCCACCCCCACTCCCCCAATTACCCCACCCCTCTCCCCATTATATAGTGTAGCCTATATATCACAGTATAAATGTGAAGCTCAAGATTTTCACGGCTGCGTTCTTTTCTGTAGTTTTATCGCGGTGCTGGGGCCTTCGGACCCAGTAACCAGTGACCTAGGACCGGGAAACTTGACAGAGCACATGGTTAACTCATGGGCTATCAGTTGGTGGTGGTTGCAGAATTTTCCGATATGCCGTTTAGGCTGTGCACGGTTCCGAAAAAAGCGGACACACACACACACACACACACACACAAACACATTTTAGCTCAATAGTATATATATATATATATATATATATATATATATATATAGGGTGTATCAAAAGTCCTTTCCCATAATGTATAACATGATACTGTACTAACATTTGGGGCAGGACTTCTGAGACACTGTATATAGCCAGGAAGCTCATTTCCTATGATGGCGGGGTAAGTGTACCATCAAGGATCACCTTTTGCCGGAGCATTAGCAGGGTAAGCGGCCAATTCAACCCAACTCAGGAGCCAGCAGGCGGGAGCGGACCAGATCCTCATCGCTCAGATTCCGCCACAGTAACCACTGTGGTTATATATGCAATATACAAAGGTGGGCACCCGGGCCTCAAAAAGGACCGACGGTCCCGGTCCTTGCCTCAAACTGGACCGACGGTCCCGTCACGGTCCTTTCTGAAGATAGGACCTAGGAACGACTCGGTCCTCGGTCCTTATATATAATATAAGTGAAAAATTTGATTAAAATGAAAAATGAAATTAAAGACACCGGAAATCTTTAATTTTATTAACGTAAATTATAATTAATACAATACATAAATGATGAAAAAAGTTATTATGTTAAATGCTTGAGTTTCCCTTCAAGAAGACTAGCATTTCAAAATGGCTGTCACTGAGCCCTGACCTTTTCGGCTTGAGGACGTCCTTCCCCAAAGAGAAGAGCCTCTCCACGGCGGCACTGGATGGGATAGGCGTGTTAAACTTGATGAACAAGTCCTTCAACGCCGGGCTGGGGAACGAGTCCTTGTTGAAGATGAAGGGTTGACTTGACTTGAAGTTGAAGCACTAACATCAGTAGATTCTTCGTCTCCTCCAGGTGTTGAAACAAGTTTCAGTTCAGTCTCAGTCTCTTTCTGAGTTTTCTGGAGGAAACGATCCATCTTCTTTAGAACTTCAAATAATCACTAAACACACTAAAATCACTAAAAAAGACCGTCCGGACCGGACCGTCCGGAATTGCTTAAAAATGGACCGTCGCTCCTCATTTCGGTCCTCACTGAGAAAAGGACCGACTTTCCCGCTCACGGTCCTTAAAAAGGACCGAGTCCTGGAGTTCGGTCCTTTTGGAACTCGGTCCTGCCCACCTTTGGCAATATATAGAAGTTATGTGACTGTATCACGAAGGTTTGTAATTCTCAAATATTCAGCCTTTTTTCACAGTAATCTTTTCAATCCAAATATTATTACTAACCGGATGGCGTTCCTGAAAATCAATACAGAATGTACTAAATTTACCTTGATGGCTTCGGCAGGTGCTCCGTACCACCGCCTTACTCAAAATTACTCAAAAGACGGTGTAGCTACTACACCGTCTTTTGAGAGTACTTTTCCATGTGAAAGTTAGTTCCTAAGCAGGATGCCGCGTACCCCTGAGAATCTTCTCGGGTACCCCAATTTGTGAACCCCTGGATTAGATGAAAAGAGGTAAGTGACGTTTGGTAAAATTTTAGTTTCAGTCAGTTCAGTCTATGAATTCGTAAACATATGAAAAATTCTAAACGAAAATTCTTAAAAAAATAAATATACGGTATATATTTTTTTTGCTAATCTCTGAAATTCTTTAAAACCTTCTGAAGATCTTTTGAATTCTTTGGATAATCTTAAAATCTTTAAAATAACTTAAAAATATCCTATATACTATTGAGCTAAAATGTGTTTGTGTATGTGTGTGTCCGCTTTTTTCGGAACCGTGCACAGCCTAAACGGCACATCGAAAAATTCTGCAACCACCACCAACTGATAGCCCATGAGCTGACGATGTGCTCTGTCAAGTTTCCCGATCCTAGGTCACCGGTTAATGGGTCCGAAGGCCCCAGCACCGCGATAAAACTACAGAAAAAAACGCAGCCGTGAAAATCTTGAGCTTCACATTTATATTGATATATATAGGCTATACTGCTACCCGCCCGGAGGGCGAGAGGGGGAGGAGAGGTGGGGTAATTGGGGGAGTGGGGGTGGGGGGTAATGGGGAGAGGGGTGGGGTAATTGGGGGAGTGGGGGTGGGGGTAATGGGGAGAGGGGTGGGGGTAATGGGGAGAGGGGTGGGGGTAATGGCTTTTTTACTTTTGTGTGTGGGGGTAATGGGGGGTGGGAGGGTAATGGAGTAGAGGGATGGGGATAATGGCGTTTTTTTTTTTTTTTTTGGTAGCTTAGCCACTTCTTTCTATGAGGGCTTCATATAATATAATTTTAATATATACAACCAATAAAAAAAAATGAAGTAGCCACTTCATTATATGAGGGCCTCATATAATATAATAAAAAAAATACATGAAAAGCTCCATTCTTTCATCGATTTGCAGTTACGATTCATTACAATTTTTGTAATTATATTATTTTATAAAGTATGACAAAAAATAAACGATAAAGTTAGACTCGAAGTGAACCATTTTCAGATATATTAGAGGTAAAAAAGCATTCCATCATATTATAGTATACAACAAACGCAATACTGTCTTCTTATTTGTGGATCATAAAATTTGATGTATATTTAAACGACGGTGCTTCTAATTGTACCATCCAGTGATATGCCATATATATGAGATAGATGTGATATACCATACTTTTGTCGCTTAGCCACTTCTTCCTATGAGGGCTTCGTATAATATAATTTTAATCTACGACCAGTAAAAAAAAATGAAGTAGTGAAAAAAAATCGGGAGGGCGATCGCGAGCTACCGCTTGTTTGACACTATTATAGAAAACCAATAATTCTTTAAAATTTCAATTCTTATTTAAAAAGAGATTAAAAATCAAAAATTCTTGAAATTTTTTATATGATTTTGATTTCTTGCGCCTCGGTGGTGTAGTGGTTAGCGTCGCTGATTACGAATCTATCGGCCCCGGGATCGGGACCCGGTGATGGCAGGCGGCGCGCAGCAAAACCCAGCTGTTCATCCTTCCATACAATAAAGAAATTGGTTGGTAGATAAATGGGTACCCTGGGTAGCCTAGTGGCTAAGAAGCTGGGCTGCTGGTGGGGCGTGGTTCGGATTCCACGTTAAACTGTAGGTCTAAGGTGGAGTGACAAGCTTGATCTTCGTCAAAATGAACAATTCGGGCGGAAGCAAAGCCCAAGATCAACCAAACCAAACCAACCAAACCATAAATTTAACCCCTTTAAATTTTTTAAAATAATCTCGTTTTTCATAACCTGCAAAAATGTCTCCATTTCTTAAACTATATATATATATATATATATATATATATATATATATATATATAAATAATAATAATAATAATAGAGGGCGTGGCTGAAAGAAGTGGAGTGCATATCCGGTCCTGTTTCTTGTCCCCGATCCCGATTTATCGAAGGAATAAATAGAAGAGATATTGAACGAGACAGTAAAAGAGAGTCTAAAGAGACAGTAAAAGAGAGTCTAAAGAGACAGTAAGAGAGACAGAAAATGATTGAGAGAAAGTGTGAGAGAGATAATAGAAGGAAAGATCCATAGCGAGTAGTTTTATACAGTAAAGAAACGATATTAGCATAAGTTTAAAACTTATAAAAATGTTTCTTCCTCAGACAAATACTATTGACATCTGAACGCTCCACGGAGCTTGAATTTCTCTCATGCACGCTCTTAAAACGTGTTCTATGGAGGTCTTTAAATCTAGAAAAGGACATTCTATACCATCCATTATAAAACTATGTAAAACAAAGTTTAGAAAACAAAGTATAATTGTATTTTGTCAAGTAATTAACCTAAATAATTCGAAAATATATTTTCTTCATAGTTAACTTGCCCGTACAAATATGATACTAAGAAATACTTGTAAATACTTTTTAGTATACAGTATACGAGTATATATTAGGCAAATTAGGGTGGTCCATAAAATCAAAAGTTGTAAGGTTGAATGTCTTACGGAAACCCCTGATATTGTTCGTCTTGAAAAAACATCATACACCAAGTTTTAGCCCGATCGGATAATTTTGAGACGTGTTACATGGAACCTGAAGATTTATACTGTAAGCCTATAATAGCGAAAATCGTAATTTTCAAGTTTTCCGCCCTAATTTGAGTACCCCACTTTTTTCTAATGGCAAACACAATAGATGTCATATGTCACCAGCAACTTCAATTAGCTCAGCAAAAGTGTCCGAGGCAGGGTTGCCAAACTAGCGAATTTGTCGCAAGATCTAGAGACTTTGTTCTAGATCTAGCTCTAGCGATAGCGACTGGTGATTAATTTAGCATATTCACTGAAAAATCGAGCTAATTTTAGCGACTTTTTAGGATTCTTTTAAAAAACTACCATTTTATAAGATGCAATTTAAAGTTTAATGTACTTATTCTATAATTATCATTATATTAATTCTTACTATCTAATCTAATCTATACTTATTCTATAATTATAATTTTATAAATATAATTAATAAGCAAATCAAATCAGTTGCCAAAAGACTAATACTGCCAACTTTTAAAGTAGATCCTCTTGTTTCCAAAATAGAGGAGTTCTTTGATCCAAACCTATACTTATGATATAGATTTGAAAGAAAAACTAGAACTGTGAAGCGAAAGGAAAATCTCATGCGAAGAGAAAAAGACACTCAGGGTGAGATGCAAAGAATTCCTCATCCAGTTACTAAAGCAGTTAAAACTAAGACTGCGTGACAATTTAAATATGTTAAAAAAAGCATCCTTACTATCAGTAGAGAATACTTTGAAGCCAATAAAAGAATCTATCACTAGCTTCATGGAACATATGGGAGAAAGTGAAAATGTTATCGCAGCAGCCGAGTATCATTTCAGAAAATAAACTTCAAAGATTGGACAAACAAGACAGATACTGAGCAATTTTGGGGTGAAGTTTTCTAGTATAAGGGTGCATCTGGATCTAACCCTTTTAAAGTACTAGCAGAATTTGCGATGTCTGTTTTAATATTACCACACTCCAGTGATGAAGTTGAAAGAATTTTCAGCCAATTGAATATAACAAAATCGAAGCTGAGAAATTGAATAGGAACAATTATTGTGAACTCTCTCCTTCATATAAAATTCGGTTTGAAAAGACACCAAAAATGTTGCAATGACTCTGTTTTTTCGAATAAAACATTGAAGATGATTGGAAATATGGAGTCATATCAAAAACTGCCATGTAAAACTAAATCCTCAGAAGCTCCACAAACCAATAGCATCTTGTTCTTCTCAATTTACAGACGACCAAGACAGAGATTCAGATCTAAATGATAGTGATTAAATAAATGTACCATATTACATATTTTCTTTTAAAGTAAATGTTTTGAGGGAACTCGTATATAGTTGCATAAACTTTTACATATTTAAAAAAAAAAGGATTTAGCATATCTGCATACCTGTATAAAGGAAATATATTTTCAATAGTTATGAGTAATTTGTTTTTCTTTCCTTGCATTGTAATGTAAATATAGAATTGATTCTCCAATTAAAGACGAAATAGAGCTAATACATCCATCCATATCCAAACCTCATTTCCAACTCATGTGGGGTGAGAATCGAGTCCAACAGGCCAAATCATTTGCAATAAAACAGAGGGCTAGAATGGATTGTCAGACCAGCATCACCCCTTTCAGTTGCCTTTTACGAGACGGAGCACGTAGGGATATAAAGCACAATCTATTCTATACATTCCCGCTTGCCAGGATGGGATCGATCCATCTGATGGCCAGATACTCTTCAATAAAATAAAAATATTAAATAGATTTAGCTATTTTTCTAGCGATGTTCACAGATCTAACGGAAATTTATCATAGCTACCACTTTGATGAAATTTGACGGAAAAGTTTAAAAAAGTGGCAACCCTGACTCCGAGAGCAGCCTCAGTTGCCCATGGATAACCTTGGTAAGAGAACATGACGTTTTCAAAACTTTTGTTGTTTACATGTAAGTTTCAGTACACTGGCTCGTACTTCAAGAGCAGTGACTCGCAAAGTGATCGAAGTTTGGCTCATTGGTCAACCAGCTGACCAAATTTGTGGTAGGAAGCTCCCATCGAAGGGGGATGTTCTTAGGTGAAGATGCAGAAGAAAACTGTGAAAGAGGCCTCGAAATCGAAGTGAAGGAGTTTTGGGAGATTGCCCGAATCCCGACCATGGCTGACTACAACGCCATTCCGAAAGTGAAAAAAGAGTACGATCACTGGTGCACACTGCTGAAGGTTAGATCGCGGTGATCGGAGCGGCAAATCCAAGAGGAAAAGGCCTTTCAGGGAGGATTGGTCGACCTCTTCGACATCTTCCACGCCGACGCCCTCCAGTTGATCAACATCGACAAAGACCAGGGCCGGCTCGAGGTTTGTCAGCGACCCCGGCAAATTGAATTTCAGCGCCCTTAAGATTTTTTACCATTTTAATAATTTTTTTATAATGATAAAAAACTACAAATTTGGAATAAAGAATTTATAACAGATAAATGAAAAAAAGCAGTCGAGAAATTTTTGTTTTTTCCGCGAGCAATATTTCCTCTGAATAAGGGTTTGTTTTTCATAAAGTTCGAGTACTTGGAGAACGGCTGATTGTGGTGACGCCAGCTCGCTCTTGGGAAAAACCTGATGGTTGCGATTGTTTGACCATACATACAAACACGTATACTTTTATAATTGTTAAGAATTTGTCGTAAGAAATTTACGACACACTCTTCAATAATTATTTGACTTCATGTCGGACGATTTTTATATTTTGGATTTCTTTTTATTCATTTATTAAGTTTTCTCTCCGTTTTTGGCGCCCCCTAGCACATTGCGCCCCGGGCAGTGTGCTGGGGGGCGCCAAAAAACGGAAAGAAAAACTTAATAAATGAATAAAAAGAAATAAAAATGGAAAAATGCTCACAGCTGATGCAGATCTACAGAAAAAATGGAAGGATATTTCAAGGGTTTGATGGGTGGAAGAGATAAGAGGAGTGCAAATATAAACATGACCGTGTAAGGACATGTGACAAAATTCGTGAGAATATAAAAATGGGTAAAGTGAGAGCGGCGGTTCGCAAACTGAAAAATGGAAAAACGTCAGTTGTGGATGGAATTTATAGAGAAATAATTAAGTATGGCAGATTGAAAGAGTTGGAGTGGCTGTGGTGCATATGCCTGAGTGCATGGACAAATGGGAATGTGCCTGAAGACTAGAAGGAATCAATAATTGTTTTTTTTATACAAAACGAAAGGTGAAAGGAGTGAATGTAAGAATTACAAAGAATTACGTTTGTTGAGTGTAGTGGGAAAGGTGTTTGGTAGGAGAGTAATAGAAAGAGCTCGTGGTATTACGGAATGCTTGGTGAGTGATGAGCAAGGAGGGTTCCGAGGTGGATGAGGTTGTGTGAATCAAGTGTTTGCAGTGAGAAAAGTGAGTGAGAAAACATATGAAATGAATTGCAAGGTATACATGACATTTTTGGTATCTTGAGAAAGTGTATAATAGAGCGAATAGAGAAGCAATGTGGCGAGTCTTGAGTATATGTGGGATTGACTGGTAGACTCATGAATGCGGTGAAGAGTTTTTATGATGGAAGCAGTGCATGTGTGAGAGTAAATAAAGAACTGAGTGATTGGTTCGATATAAGTGTTAGTATGCGTCAAGGATGTGTGATGTCTTTGTGGCTGTTCAATCTATTTATGGATGGAGTGATAAGAGAGGTGAAAGTGTGACTACTAGAAAGAGGATTGAATGTGGTGTGTGATGGGATTAAGTGGAGCCTCTCAAATGTGTTTTATGCGAATGGTGCTGTACTACTTGCTCAGAGTGAGCGTGATATGCAAGAGGCTGATAAAAGTTTTGAGGCAGTGTGCGAGAGAAGCTTGTTGCAAATGAATGTGATGGTGAGTGGTGAAGCGCCAGAGGTGGTAGAGTCTTTTAAGTACTGTATTTGGTTTGTGTATTGAACGAAAGAGGCGAGTGCGGATGAAGTTAATGGTTGAGTGAATGAAGGGAGAAAGGTGTCGGGTGTGTTGAAAACGATTGTGAAAAAGTGGAGTCTAAGCAGAAATGCTGCGAGATGTTTACATGAAGGTGTGTTACTGACACTTTTGTATGGGTGTGAAACGTTAGCATGGCATGAAAGGCAGAATACAAGGGTAAGAGCAGTCGAGATGGATAATCTGAGGAGTATGTGTGTTTGTGCTTCGAACTGACAACTAAAAAGTCGTGTGGTTCTCTAAAGATGTGGTGTTCAGAAGTCAGTGGAAACTCTCTATATATTTATAAAAAATTATATTTTTCTGCAAGGAGATTTAATTGGTGCTTGTTCTAATCGGTGGCACTTGTTATTCAAATATTTTGACTTGCTGTCAAATGAGGTTTTGAATCTGAAAACCCAATATACGTACTGGTATCAATTCTTCGTGAACTAAGAATATTAAAGTATTAAAGAACCAAGTAAATCGGCTAATTTCATTTGGTGCAAAACATATTATTTGGCTTTACAAGGATGGTCTTTTGAACACGTTGCTGAGTCGAACCTGGTAATTAAATGACCAAAAACATTTTTTGAGAAGTCAAAAGACTCAAATGTTCCAAAGTAAAAGTGAATTCGTCCACTGATCTGCATAAGTTTGTTCAGTGACTCAGAATAACTCATCAGAGGTAAGATGGAAATAGAACCAGGAGTTAACGAGTAATTTATTAAAAACCAAGAGGTTAGGTTTTAGTTTTCAACCTCGGGACTTCGTCATTTGATTGCCGAGTGCAATAAACTAAAAATCATGAGAAGCAGAAGCGCAAAATACAATAACGCGTGAGAACTTCCTGACATAGTCGGATTCCAGGTTAGGTCAAATCCTTTGGATCGATAAAGGTTTTCACCACTGATCCTTTTGAGATAAAATCTATATTCTTGAATGATCTTTAGAAATGGAATTCGATGATCTTTGGAATAATAATATATAATTATCCTTTAAAAGAAGCACATATACGGCGTTACTTTTATCTTGTTTCTTGCCCATTAATGTTGTTTGGGGTCACTGACGTCAGTGAAAACTGAGGAACTTCGTTGTCCATATCTGATTGCCCGCTTATGTTCTCTAAGTTCTCCCATTCTGTGTTCAGACATCACCCCATTTACCCACAATTTCATAAATTGCAGCCCCTGCAAACGATCCATTGTCGCACTAACTTAACCTATATAACCTAATCTAACCAGACAACCTAATCTTCACTACGGTAACCTAACCTAATTTCAATTATAGTGTAACGTAGCTCGCTGGTCCATGGGAACGAGATAAATAGGGGTATCCCTCAAAACAAAATTCACTGATATGTTTCCGATTTTATTTGGACAGTAGAAAATCAGAGGGAACTGCATTGATCTGTAAATATCCCTCTTTAGTGGGGTCGAGATGGTGGTTGAGAATACTACTCAAATTCTAACCCATTCTTATAATGCATTCGTCAGTGGAAAAATTAAGCGAAAATTATTATTTATAAGTAAAAGGAGGAATGTTCAATTGACGCAACGAAATTGATCATTGATATTGAAAGGTAAAAATATGATTGGTTCGCAATATGAAGAAATTTTATTTGCGTGACCTCGTTTTCAAATCCTTTCTAAGAAGGACCAAATAGAATTTCCAGTCCTATGTTTCAATCATTAAAAATAAAATAAGGAAAGTTTTCTTTTCGTTCGTCACTTTAAAATTATCCTTTAAAATTAACTTTTAAAAATGATCCTTCTTCAGTGAAAAAAAACATTTGTAGGATGGGCGTCGTGTTTATGCAATAGATATAATGCGATAGCGATATTCCATTGTATATTACATATGTATATACAGTAATAATAGCTTTAATTCTTTTGTGATCCTATAATATTGTGCGTAATATATATATATATATATATATTCCGTTTTCCTGAGGATGTCATTAGATGAAAGCGCTTGAGCTCTATTTCGTGTTTTGTTTTTCTTTCGTGGTTATTTTCATTATATATATATATATATATAAATGGATTCAGTATTTATAATACATTTTAATATTATTTAGACGTAAAGAATTGAAGAAATTTGGAACCAATTTTTTATAAGTTAAAAAAAAGAATAAATATTTTAAAGCTTTCTTCGTGAGAATTTTTCTTTCTAATCTGGAATGCAATCAAACAACTTATCGTAGACACAACATTCCAACCTTGTGCCTCATTGGTGTGCACGATTTACATAGGTATACACTCCCTAGGATTACGCATCATGTATACGCAGTATGGGTACATACTTTCTTTCGTAGTAGGACTATGTGTATTTTCGTCCTCGAAACGTACACGCTCATCAACACATGGAACCTGACGAAAAACGTACATCATTTTAAGATTACCTCATAAGACGGGTGTGAAGCTTTCTCGTCACACACCGATTTTAATCCTTGAGGGAAAGGTCAAGTGCTGAAAGTTAAAAAGAAAGTTATTGAAGTTTTAAAGTTAGTTCTGGGGTAAGGGTCAATAAAGACCCCTTAGAGGGTAAGGGTTATGACAAAGTATAGAAAGGGGAGATTTCTTTATGTAATTTTATCACAAGCCGTTTTTCAAGTCTGCATTTGCTGCCATTACGGACCTTATATATTGGTAGCCTTTGGTTAGCTTACACCCGAATTGTTCATTCTGACGAAGGTCAAGCTTTTCACTCCACCTTAGACCTACAGTTTAACGTGGAATTCGAACCACGCCCCACCAGCAGCCCAGCGTCTTAACCACTAGGCCACCCAGGGTACCCATTTATCTACCAACCACTTTCTTTATTGTGTAGAAGGATGAACAGCTGGGTTTTGCTGTGCGCCGGCTGCCGTCATCGGGTCTCGATCCCGGAGCCGATGGATTCGTAGTTAGCGACGCTAACCACTACACTACCGAGGCGCATATATATATATATATATATATATATATATATATATAGCAGACTGTTCCTTTTTTGACAAAACTTTCCCTGTCCTATGACTAATACCCATATGGGAGCAAAATCTCGCCTGCAAAGAACGAACTGTAGTGCCAACGTAGTTCCCCTGGGAACACCCAGGGCAGGTAAACAAATAAACAACAGAACAGCTCATCGCGGGGGAGATTTTGTCCTTACATCGGAAAAAACATTCAAAGGTATTATTATTTACATAGGCAATCTTAAAATCAGTGTGAAAATAAAATTTCCTCACAACACTCAACAATTGCTTCTTCACAAAAATGTTAAAATGGTAGATATCAGGTAAAACAAGATATTTACAATTCTTAGGAACATCATACGTTGGGACAAGGTTTGGGGAATATACATTATTAAGAAATTTACCAATAGCACCTCCTACAAGATCCCGTGGGAAAACCATTTTTAAAGAAAAAATCAGTAAGAAATTCAAACTCATTATGAAGCAGAGCAAAGTTCGAACAAATATTATAAGCTCTATGCACCAATGTGCGAATGGAACTTAATTTGTAATTAAAGTCGCAAAAACTATAAAAATTAAAACCCAAACCCGTAAACGTAGGCTTCCGGTATGTAAAAGTTAAAACGGTTGAGCCAGATTTGGAGACCAAAACATGAAAGAAAGGAATAGAACCTTCAACTTCCTTTTCCTGTGTAAATACAATGTTCTTATGCAGTGTGTTCAGAAAACTTAGAAACTGAACTGATTGATTAATTATCCGTTTAGAATAGAGCAAACGTATCATCAACATAACGTCTGTACAATTTGGACTTAAGGTGAGGGGGGCACTCACAGAAGACCTTTTCCTCAAGATGCGACATGAAAATATTTTCAAAAACGGGACCCAAAGGGGCTCCCCATCCCCACTCCATCCAGCTGACGGTAAACTACCCCTTGAAAACTAAAAAAGTTATCCTTGACTGCCAAATTCAAAAGCTGCTCAAACTGTGCTCTGCCAAAGCCGTGAAAGAGTGAGTTTTTCCTTTCCGTCGGAAATTAAGAAGTTTGATATTAATTCTTTGTTTATGACAAGTTTCGATGTATCTTCCCTCTTTACAAATGTTCCCTTGGATGAGACCATTAAAATTATTTTGAATAAAGTTTTTTCCACAGCCGGACTCACTTTTTCACGGCTTTGGCAGAGCACAGTTTGAGCAGCTTTTGAATTTGGCAGTCAAGGATAACTTTTTTAGTTTTCAAGGGGTAGTTTACCGTCAGCATAAGGAAAAAAAGTAAATAAAAACGAAGCGAATTAATCTATACGGCAATTTTCCGAGTGTTTCTTTGTGAAGGAAATTAGCTACCCATCGAAATTCCTACAAATATCCCCATTATCCCCCGCGGCCACAGTCGCGAGCACCAATCAGTGAGAAGTATAGAGCGTGCCACAATGCCACATCCCCCATTCCCCGAAGTAACGGAGAATACTTTCCCTCACTCAGCTTGAGTCAACCCCCACCCAATACTTCCGATAATACCCTTTTTGAGTCAAGCTTGTGCACTACCGGCTACCCTCTATCAGTAACATGGAAATAGTAAATAAATTGCTGCAACTCTGTGGTGTCTGCACCGATGCAACAAATGAGGCAAAGGCGATGAGGTACGATCTCTGCCAGTTGCTTTTTCATTTCAGATGCCTAGAATGGGAAGATGAAAAAAATCCTTTTCATAATGAACGAGAAAGAACTTAATGGGATAAAAATTTTCTGCGAAAACTGCATGACCGAAATAAACTCTTCTACGGTATTTAAAGCAGAAAGAGGCTACGAGAAGAATATAAAAGAGGAAAGTGTGAATAAAGAAGAGAGGAAAACAGAAGAAACGAAGAAAGGCGAAGTAAAAATAAATCAAATACCGTCACACAACGAAGCCGAAATCATACAGGCAAAAAAGAGTATAAAGACAATAGATAGTATAAAGGCAATGAAGGACATTAGCATAAATAGCACAAATAGGAAAAGACAAGAGTGCAATCAAGAAAAAGGAGTGAAATTGTCCCCCAATAAGGAGCAAAAAACAAAAACCCCGAGTAAATATGGGGAAGGAACTATATGCACATACTATATAAAAGATAATTGCAGATATAAAAGAGGACACTGTATATATGAACATCTACCAATATGCAATTCCTTCTATAATAATGGTCATTGTAAATTTGGAGACAGACGCAAACTCTACAATCCCGGACATCTGCAGGACTTACGCAAAATATGGAACCTGCAAATACGGGAGAAAATACTGCTATCAACATCTCCCGAGTCCCGACAAACCCAAAGGAGAAAGGACAAAGTTTAAAGGACAATAGGAATAACAATAACAATAGGAATAACAATAGGAACACAATAAGCGAACAAAAAAAGTTTTCTAACATCGCAGACACGATACGGCTGCTAAATGTCATCCAACGCATGCCCTTGACACAGCTGGAAACCCCCGAGCCAAACTGAAGGAAAATAGTTTGGTTGTCAGGGGGCCAAGACTTTTTAACCAGCTTCCAAAGGACCTCAGAAATGTTACAGGGGTCAAAGTTGAAGTCTTCAAGAGAAGACTAGATGCGTGGCTCAGGACGGTACTAGATGAGCCGGGTGTACCTGGCTATGTACGGTGGAGAACGCAAGAAAGCAACTCGCTCCTCCACCAAGCCAGACCGAGAGGCGGGGCCACCAGCTTGACCTTCGTGTAAAGAGAGACTATCACACGGAACAGCAACGAGGTTATATAATACGCCTCGGTGGTGTAGTGGTTAGCATCGCTGACTACGAATCCACTGGCCCCGGGTTCGATTCCCGGTGACGGCAATCCGCGTGCAGCAAACCCAGCTGTTCATACTTTCATACAATAAAAACTGGTTAGTTGATAAGTGGGTACCCCTGGTAACCTAGTAGTTAGGACGTTGGGCTGCTGATATGGAGGCCGTGAGAGCGAGTCCGAGTGTGGACCTTGTGGTTTCTGACCACCCGTGATGGGTCTGGTTCGGATTCCACGTTAAGCTATAGGTCTACGGTGGAGTAACAGGCTTGACCTTCGTCAGAATGAAAAATGTAGTTCGCTTTTGCTGTCACACATTTCTGGCGGGGGCCGTATCACTGCTGGAAGCACTCTTGTAGGCCTTTTCCTTCGATCTCCTTAAGTGCCGCCGTCGTAGCCTCTTTCACCTCATCTGCTGACTGGAACCTGCGTCCCTTCAAGAGGTCTTTTATTCTTGGGAACAGGTAGTAGTCGGCGGGGCAAGATCTGGAGAGTAGGGAGGTTGTGGAACCAGAGTGAGGGCATTTTTGGTCAGATACTCCTGTACCAAAAGAGACCGATGAGCTGGTGCATTATCATGATGCCAGTTTCAAGATTCCCAAAGATGCGGGCGTTTAGGGCGGATAGCTTCTCGCAGACAGCGAAGAATGTCTCTGTACATGGTCTGGTTGACGTTACGCCCTTCCGGTATGAACTGGTGAACGACGGCCTGGATATCGAAGAACACCTCCAGCATCACCTTCCCCTTTGAGCGGTCTGCTCGAAACGTCTGCTTTCTGGGTGATGAAGGTGACTTCCAGTACGAAGCTTTGTCTGGATTGTGGATCGAAAAGGTAGCACCACGTTTCATCGCCCGTGATAACCCTGTTCAGAATACCTGGATCACTATCGACTCTGTCAATCATGTCCTCGCTAATGAGGGACCGTTCTTCACGCTGATTCTCTGTGAGATTGCGTGGGACAATGTGGCTACACACACGATGCATGTTAAGGTGATCGTGCAGAATTTGATAGCACGTGCAACGTGACACACCATCGATTTCGGCGACTTCGTCAATAGTTCGTCAACAGTCTTGTCGGATAATCTCGCAAACACGGACAATAGTCCTCTCATTACGAGCTACGGCTGGCCTTCCATCCCACGGGTCATCCTCCAGTGATTGTCGGCCGTCGTGAAACGCCTAAACTATTTGTACACTGCACTCCGACACATGGCCTCGTCCCCGTAAGCTTCCCTGATCATGCCGTAAATTTGTGAGAATGTCTTGCCCAGTTGTACACAAAACTTAATGTCCACTCGCTCCTCAGATTGCGACATCCTGGAGCGCCGAGTCCTGAAAATAACAAAATTCACTGAACCGAACAGACAGTAGCGCCTTCCACGCTCTCTGCGCATACGCAGACATGAAGACTCACACAAGTACTGAGTCGTTCGGCGGCTGTTAAAAAAGTTATATTTGGAATCCTTCTCCAATGGTTCGCATAATTTGAGTTCATTTTATATACATATGCTGTTCAGGGTTATATAATTAATGTTCAGACCGATAGACCAGTTCCACGGTTTCTTTACCTCCCACCCCTACTAAGTTGTCTCTGTACAGGGTCTTGTCCGCTATTGTATGGAATACGTTTCTCATGTGTGGGGTGGCTCAACCCGTACAGCTCTACTTGAGTGGATGGAATCAAAGGCTTTTCGTCTTATCAATTCCCCGCCTCTAACTGACTGTCTTCAATCTCTCCCTCTCTTCGCCACAGTATTGCTTCACTCTCCCTTTACTATCGCTATCACAACGGACACTGTTTTTCTGAAATTTCTAACTGCATCTCTCCTCCTTTAAGGAGAGCACGCAATACCAGACTTTCGAAACATTCTCATTCCTTTTCTGTCCAACTCTCTAATGCAAGGATTGTCTTTCATCTATTCAACCGGTGAACTCTGAAACAATCTTCCTCAATCCATCTTTCCCCCTTTCTATGACCTTAAATCTTTCAAACGCAGAGTGTCCAGGCATCTCGAAAACCTTACACCTTCAGTTTGGCTCTCTGCTTTCTCTATGGGGGAGGTGGCGTTTATGCGGGCGTTAGCCCTTGGCCCCTCCTTCCTGCATAAAAAAAGACCATTTTCATGAATAAAGCATATTAACGTTTTACCTTGAACACTCGAGAAATGCAAGTCATTTAAATGAGAAAGAAAGGTCGAAACGTTGCAGTGATTTTAATCAGTTTTATTCTTTTATGAAAGACTTTCATCTGAAAATGTAAGACTTTTTTCTATTATCACTATTTTAGACACGTAAGTTTAGTGTTTACAATTAAATCCATCGTTACGGTTTTAAACTTGGGGAACATTGTACATGTAAAGTTATTTGACACCCTAAGCCGCCTTAGTAAGTCTGTATACTTGGCAATGATGTTGCGAGCTGCTTCTTTGGGCGTATGGGCGGGGCGATGCTTTGTAAAACAAAAAATTAGTACAGTCTGTCTGCAACTTTATCTGTAAACCATCTGTGCCTCAGTGTTGATTCAAGATGATCACTGATGCTACAAAATGACGTCACATTATGTTCGATCAATTAGTTACTTCAATTATTCACTTATTAATTGAAGAAAATTTTATACTAAATATAAGCGAGAAGTCTGTGTAAAGCTTATGAAATTCTTTGCATTCCAGAAACTCTCTTTTTTTTTCTTCTTCTCGAATGGCGGACATTATCCGATTTCTCTCTCTCTCTCTCTCTCTCTCTCTCTCTCTATATATATATATATATATATATATATATGTAGAGAGAGAGAGAGAGAGAGAGAGAGAGAGAGAGAGAGAGAGAGTAATGGAAAACCCACTAATTAGATAATGTCAAGTTAAATTATAAAGTCGTTGTTTTTTTTTTACAAAATTATTGTTTTTAATAATATAGTACCATTTAAGCTCCAACTTATGTAAACCTCTTTACCCAAGATATCTTTATAAGAGCGTGTAACTTGATGAGGGCTATGAAAAGAATTCAAGGACGTCGCCTAAGACTTGAAATCTTAAAATAAAGATTTGCGGCAAAAGATATACTGTATATATATATATATATATATATATATATATATATATATATATATATGCTGCAATCCCACAAGGAAAAAGAAAAACGATTCCAAGGCCTTTCGTGTATTCAAAGCTACACCTCGTCAGGGAATGACGAGGTGTAGCTTTGAATACACGAATGGCCTTGGAATCGTTTTTCTTTTTCCTTGTGGGTTTGCAGCATTCATTCATTTCACGTGTTTTATTGTGAAATTCATCCCATATATATATATATATATATAATATATATATATATATATATATATATATATTTGTATACTGACACGTAGGCCCTACAATATAAGGAATGATGCTACTTCCTCTACGTTCGTGATTTCTGCTTGAATACAACTTTTAACGAGTTATTTGGTTGGTTTATTACTTTTGTTTCTTCATTGTTATTTGCAAATCGGAGTTGCGATGAACAAGTCACGTGACAAATAGCGGAACGCGAACCAGTTGTGAAGTCGGGAACAGGAATATACATATTATTTGGTTGGTTGGCTAATTTGAATAACTGTTTGAAAAGGTCAGAAAGTGGCTGATGTGGCCCGCTGCACTCAAAATAAAGCTCTCTAAATTTAGAACTTGCAACTTTTTTTTGAGGGCGCATTCAAGGGGAAGTTTTTCCTTCTTTGGTTTTGGGTATGAGAGCTTCTTTGTCAGATGATACAATAACTTCTTTTAATGATACATAACTTCTTTAGATAGACAATCGATAGATAGAAGATAGAAATAGAAGATAATATTTCTATGTAAAGAAGGTTGAGGAAAGTTTTTTTTTCTGTGATTCCCACATTACTGATAACATGGAGCAGCATAGGGATTCAAACCCCCGACCTCACTGTCTTCACTTCGCTTAAAAGAAAACGGTGTTACCCACTGAGCTACGAACGTTCGATATATATATATATATATATATATAATATATATATAAGTACGAAAACACCACATTCACCCTACTTAGTTGGTATGCACTGCAACTTTAATTAAGAAATTAGTTGGTTGTATTCTGATATTCGACTATAAATATGTGGAGCATAACAAACATTTTCCCATTTTAATAGAAGTCTTTGTAAGGTAAAACATGACTTGGTTTGGGATTAGTCTACTGCGATTTAATTCTCAACTTTTGAGTCAGCTTATCCTGGATAAAGTTTCGTCCAGCAACTCACGATTGTGCCCCTTAGTTTGATCCTGTGACTGTTGTCACCCTTCGTGGGTGACCCTTGTAACCATTAACAATCGTGATCAAGTCATCATTAAGTAATTAAGTCACCAGGTTGTAATCAAGAAGTCACCATTAAGACGGAACTTTGTCTTCACTGGATACAAACTCACCACTCTCATTTGTATTCATTTCATATTTTTTTAGTTTATCTTCATTTTTTTTCATTTTCTATTTCATCATTTTATATTCATCCATTATACTCGTATATCTAGATTTATTTATGTTTTAAGTATCAGACTCGCTTATTCAATCGAATTGCTTATATATATATATATATATATATATATATATATATATATATATATATATATATATATATATATATACAGGGCTATTCAAACTGATTCATCCGATTTCAACTGAGAATACTTCCGTACCTATCAACCGTGCATCAACTGGGCATACACCACATGAAAGAGGAAATCTCCGAGTTTTACAAGATCACCGCGAGAGGGCTCCAAAGTCACGCCGTGGCCTAGCCTAGCAACAAACAGTCAGTGTGAAAATGGCGTCCGCACAGCAGAAGGCGTTTTGTGTGTTGCAGTTTTCGAGCTGTAAATCGGTAGGTCGCCGGATCTTACACCGTGCGAGTTCTTCCTTTGGGGGTGCGTTAAGGATACTGTGTACGTGCCACCGTTGCCCACATCTTTGGACGAGCTCCGAACTCGCATTGTTACTGCCGTAGAGTCAGTGACAACGGACATGCTGGAGCGAGTATGGGAGGAATTCGACTATCGTGTCGACGTTACTCGTGTAACTAGGGGAAGTCACATAGAGCATTTATGAGGTGAGAGACAAAATTTGGACAGTTTTTCTTTTGGTTGACGTATCACAAATCACTCTGTATTTGTAACATTAAAAAATATTCTCATTTGAAATCAGGTGAATCATTTTGAATAGCCCTGTACATATATGTAACGGATTTTTTTAACATTTCTTTATGCCACTGTAAATTCCCCATTTACACTACTACTGCATTGTATGTGCAGATAAAAAGTTACAAAGTACTCACACTGGTGCTACCGTGATGTTAAAAAAACTGCTCGATATGTTTACCACGAACTTCTACAACCTTTTTCAGTCTAGGACGGAACTCATTTATGGCTTTATTGATTTGTTCTTGCGGTAGCTCATCCCATTTTTTCAGAAGCAGCTGTCGTAAATGAGCGACATTTCTTATTTTGACCCGATAAATTCTCTGTGACAAATTTTCCAAAAGGCCGTAATCGACAGGATTTAAATCAGGACTATTTGGTGGCCAAATTTAATACCGCTACTTGGTATTCTTTTCATATCTCCTGTTTTATCGATTTTCTTGAGAAGCTTGTCCAAACCACCTGCAGTTGGCTTACGTTAATTAAAATCGCTTTAATAATTATCAATTTGAACCTATGATTAGCAAGATTTTTCTGGAATATTCGCCATAAATCCAATTTCTCAGCTAAAATGCTGAAAGATGGCATACCAACCATAAAATTACCTAGTACTAACATAATAAAATTTCATGGCTCTATGTACCGTATTTGCTGAGATATGAAGGATTTAAAAGATCTCCCTTTTTTTTTTTTGCTGACCTGACAATGCAATAGTACGGTAGTATAAATGGAGAATTTCTAGTGGTATAAAGAAATGTTCAATAAATCCATAATTTTCATTAGTTTTCTTTGAAATCTGCTCACCGTATAAAAAATTTACTTAGTTGTCGGGTGTGAAAAAAATATTGAAATCTGACCATAACTTTAGATTTTACAGCCAAAGTTCGAGGTCTCCCTTTTTTTTGCTCACCTGATATATATATATACACACACATTCGTTTACTTAACTATCACGGCCATCACTTACGTACACGGCTTAGTCTTATCAATACTATGTACACTTTGATTCATTCGTACGCACATTTTATGTGCTCAGTATGTGTATTAGACCGGTCTACTTGAACTGGATTTATAATGTTACGATGTGATTCCGAAACGTTTGGACCTCGGAATGAAAAATCACTAACAAATAATGAAGTTAATCTAAGCTTTCATCGTTATGGATTCACCTATACATACATTTGGCTATAATGATGAGCGAATATCAGGAATCAAAGAAACTTAACCCGGAAATACCAAACGTTTATACCGGAAGGAAGTAAACGCGAATAGAATAAAGGGTCTGTCCCTAACTTATTCATTTCTGAAAACAAAGAATAATAATTTTCAAATAACATTCCAAAATTTCTTTTTCAAACCTCATTTTGATGGAGTTGCTGAAGTAAATAAATTAAGGATGTTGTAGAAAGAAATCTAAAACTAAGCGCGTTCGTATATGTGCGCGCGCATAATGTTTATGCGAAACAAAAATGGAGAAATAGTTTTACCTGGTTGTACAAAGACGTCTGCATTGTTTCTTTGTATTTTAAATTAAAAAATTATACGGTGTTTTTCATTTTACTTTTACCATTTCTGCGTTGAAGGAGTCTTCAATGCAAATGAATGCATTTCACATATTTTGAGCACTTGTTAGTTGAAAATGAACAATGGGTACTTACGTATTATCGGGACTGCCAAACGTCATTTTCGTTTAAACTAACGAAAATATCACAACTTAATCTAACCAATTATCAAGGGCGTACAGTTGACCTAACCGGGCATTCAGTTGACTTAACCGGGCATTCAGTTGATCTAACCGGGCATTCAGTTGACCTAACCGTTCCTCCATTTCGCTGACCCCCAAATCCTCTCAATGCGTTGTGTGTGTGCTCCCGTGTCGGGGTCAATGAAGTTGTACTTATGATTGACCTTGAAATGTTCGAAACCAGCATCATTCAGTTCCTTCGTCTGTTATGAAAATGCTTAGTTAGGTCAACTGAATGCCCGGTTAGGTCAGCTGAATGCCCGGTTAGGTTAATTGAATGCCCGGTTAGGTCAACTGTACGCCCTTGATGATTGGTTAGGTTAAGTTGCGATATTTTCGTTAGTTTAAACGAAAATGACGAGAGCCAAAATACATAATAAACAGTTTGGTGGTCCCGATAATACGTAAGTACCGAACAATGTTCAAAATAAAATGGAAATATATGACGATATTACCATTTCATTTTGAACAATGTTTATTTTCATTTCACAAATTTTCAAACTATGTGAAATGCAGTTGTGTTTAGGGCATTCTTTTAATAAATACCTTACGACACGAAGTATAGTTGAAAACCTTATGAAGCGAACTACCTTTTTCACCTCTATCGCCAGCCAAAAGTTCACCCAAAGTTCGGCATAATAAGAAAATAAAAAAAATAAAAAAAATACGGTATAAATAAAATATAAAATATGAAAATCTATTCCAAAAACTCATCAACATCTTCATTAGCATACTTAGAACTCTAATTTAGCCAAAAATGAACGTTCTAGCTCAATTAATAACAGAGATACTATTGCCAGAGTATTGCTGAACTTTGGAGGCGATTTGTGGCGAATTTTAATTTTGGCGCTTAGGTACCGTAAGACGTGGGACCCCTCAAATGTTCAAGTTGATATCTTGTTTCGGAAGCTTTTTCTTTTGTTGCAACTTGCAGGTACAATAACACGCAATGGCTAATATGGAAATATAACTCACTTCCATATTAGCCACTGCGTGTTATTTGTTTTAGTTCTAATGCATTGCTTTTGTAAATTTAATTTAAAATAAATTTTCCTATGAGACCGAACTTATGGGACACTGTATATATATGGGTTTATCCAAAAGTATACTACTACTACTACTACTAATAATAATAATAATAATAATAATAATTTTATCGTTCCTTGCTACATTTATAAGGCATACAAAAGGCATAGAGAGAGGGACATATAATAACACACACACACACACACACACATATATATATATATATATATATATATATATATGATAGTGAGACAATTAATGTATCCCTAAGCATATGTATAGACAATATAAAGCAATTTTCTTGTTGTTTTTATACCAGTTTATGTGCACATCAGTTGGTACAGGAAACATACACACACACACACACACACACACACACACACACATATATATACATAAACTGAAATATATGGGAATAACAGGAAAAGTAGGGAAATGGATATATAATTTCCTTAGTGAGCGGAGGCAAGTCGTTACAGTACAAGGAGTATCTTCATCAGAATCAGAGGTCCTCAGCTCAGTACCACAAGGAACAGTATTAGCTCCACTACTCTTCATAATCATGCTAACTGACATAGATGAGGACGTTAACAGAGACAGCACAGTAACATCCTTTGCGGATGACACAAAGATCAGTAGAAAAATAAGAAACCCAGAAGACATAGGATCTCTACAAACCGACATAAACAAAATCTACAAGTGGACTGAAGACAACAATATGAAGTTTAACACCGAGAAATTTCAGCTATTACGGTACGGAAAAAGAGAAGACCTAAAGTGCATGGAATATTATACCCCAAATGGACAGGAAATTCAGAGAAATTCCAGAGCAAAAGATTTAGGGGTTGTAATGACAGATGATGCGAAATTTGAAACACAAAATAAGATAGCAGTAAACAGAGCAAAGAGAATAACGGGTCAGATATTGAGAACTTTTAAACGAAGGGATAGGAATGTAATGATTCCTCTACTGAAAACCCTGATAATACCCAAATTAGAATACTGCTCGGTCCTAACTTCCCCATATAAAAAAGAAGACATTAGACAGCTGGAGGGGATCCAAAGAAGCTTCACAGCCAAGATCAATGGGTGCAAAAACTAAATTACTGGGAAAGGTTACGAGAACTAGACCTATATTCACTGGAAAGGAGAAGAGAGAGATACACCATTATTTACACTTGGAAAATAATGGAGAAACTAGTCCCTAATCTTACTCTGAATCCCATAACTCCCCAAACAACGATGGAAAGTAGAAGCGGTAGACTGTGTCGTATTCCCAAATTGAAGGCGAGACAGGAAACATCCTTAACCCTGAAAGAAAATAGTTTTGTAGTGAGAGGACCAAAACTGTTTAATCAGTTGCCCAAAGACCTAAGAAACACGAAGGGAGTTGCAGTGGAAATCTTCAAAAGAAGACTAGACGCCTGGCTCAGAACAATCCCCGATGAGCCGGGCGTACCTGGCTATGTGAGGTGGAGAGCGCAAGAATCCAACTCACTACTTCACCAGGCCAACTCGAGAGGAGGGGCGACAAGCTTGACCTTCGCGAAATGAGAAATCATCACGCGGAACCTTTGTAAGGTTGTAAGGTAAGGTATATATATATAATATATATATAGAATAATAATAATAATAATAATATATTTAGACTTTGTTTTGGTGAGAACACAAAACTACAGCGTAAAAGGGTTGATAATAAATATACAAAAAATTTGCATACCAAAACAATTATTCAGAAGAAGACCTAAATAATATTTTTTATGATTAAAATCTATATAAAAAAATGAAATAGAAATGCATTAATATATATTATATGCAAATGCAAATAAATGTTGATCAGTCTTGCATATAATCACAGAAGGTTTTTCCCGTTACTTTATATCGTTTATTACCTGAACAATACTCGGGGTTTTATCTCCTTCGTAACCGCGAAGGTCGTGTGATGGAGGGGACCTACAGTTTTACGTGGGGCCTGAACCGTATAAGGGTCGCTACATCATCTAAACGCGTGCGGAAGACGGTCACCCATCCAATTACTAGGCAGATCCATCGTCGCTTATCCTAAAGCTGATCGAATGGGAAGCGATATTCCGACATGGCCACGACGCAGAACTCTCGTTTATGACCTTCAAACTTATTAATTTATCTTTCGTACATTGGGCAGAAAAATATGCCAAACTGTTATACACGAAATCAAGCAAAATAAGAACACATTTTTAAGATAAAATCTCTCGTGTGATATATTAACCGATAGTTTATTTCAAGTTTTCACACCATTCTAGATTACATAGACAAGAATACCTGTTCAAATTGATTTATTTTTGGGGAAAGGAAACTATGTATAATATGTACTGCGCACATTATAATAAAAATTATAACGAACGTCCTTTCAATGTCAAACAAATTATCCTGTTTTACATAAAAAAATAATTATAGATAAATAATACCAGCTGCCAGGAATAAATCTGTGAGAGAGTGAGGAGGTCAAGAAATAGTTCGGATGTATGGTGGACTTTTGACCAGAATGTATCGTATTTCGAATTAATTTATTTCGTTTTGTTAAGTGTGATTATAATTGAAGATATACATTATACATGGCGCTTCATCTCCATATAATTGTACAAAAAATATATATTCACCTTAACTCAATAAACGCTTCAGTAATTTCTTGATAAATAAAATAATTTTTTTAACGCTGAAAATTTTCACTTGCATTCCTTGTGTGTTCGTAAAATGATAAATTGCTCTCGAAATTACGACCCAAACGAGCAAGTGGGTAACACCATTTCCTATAAACAAAGTGAGGGTCGTGGGTTTGATTCCCGATGATGCTAGTAATAATTCAGGAGTTGGAGCAATGGGCCACATTAATCTGCTGTGAGCGCTGTGCCAGTTTGTCTCTTCTGATTGATTATTAAGACTCAAATAATCATAACGCCTAATCACCTGTTCAGTAAGAGTGATATTCCTATAACTGAGAATACAATGTACTTCCTTTTATATACTCAGAAGATAGTTGTTATATTGAAACTAGTCACACTGTACCAATAAGTCAAGGTTTAATTCACTGGATATATGTTCCATAGGTTTGGTTCGCTTTGTTTTCGTATTATGCCGTTACTTACTTCAGATAGGTCAAAAAGTAGAAAATAACTCATTAGATTTATCTTCTAAATTTAAGTGACCTTCTCATAAGTAACAGAACATCATCCCGAAACAAGAGTGTGAATGCATTTGGCAAAATGTAACTGAAGGTATAATTAATTAATTAATATATAAACAGAAAACTAACGGTCCTAGAACCAACATTTGTGGTAAGTAGTATGACCGCAAAAGGAGAGAGTGCAATACAATTGAAAATGTTGATCAATGTCGCAACGAGTGCCAACCCCCTCCCCCTTGTTGCAAGACCTTCCCCCAGTGCCAACCCCAGGGTGCCAAAAAAAAGGGGAGAGGGGAACTCTCCAGCAAGCTGGGGGAGTCCACCTAACCTCTTTGGGGGAGAAGGTGGGACGGCCTCACCCCCCAAAGGGGTATACCTAACCTAAGAGAGAAAGGAGAGAGGTGTGTTCGCTTGGCTCCTGCCAAGCGCACACTGAAAGTTCATCCCAGCGCTTGTTGTTTTATAAGGTCCTAATCCGCCAGTTGGCATAGAAGCCAGTGCCTCCAGGCATTATCAGCCAGTTGGCACAGTGTATACATCGTTTGGACAAACGCGCACAAACGCACGTACACTCCTGACTATACGCCCATAAAGTATCACACACACACACAACTATATGCACGATTATATGCACCGGGTTCGAGTCCCGGTGACGGCGCGCAGCAATCCTTCCACACAAATGGATGGTAGATAAATGAGAACCCTGGGTATCCTAGTGGTTAAGACGCTGGGCTGCTGGATTCCCCGTTAAACAGTAAGTCTAAGGTGGAGTGTAAACATCTTTCCACACAAATGGTTGGTAAATAAATGGAACCCAGGGTATCCTAGTGGTTAAGACGCTGGGCTGCTGGATTCCCTGTTAAAGGTATTGCAAGACTCGGTCATGTTTGTCTGTTTGTGTTTGTTTATTTCTCTCTCTCTCTCTCTCTCTCATATATATATATATATATTTTTTTTTTAAAGCTATTTTCCAGGTTTATGGCGATTCATTTTTCATAGGAATTGGCTACAGATATCTAGAGATGGGTATAAACCCCTTCATATATATATATATATATATATATATATATATATATATATATATATATAATTTATGCCTGATTTCTGAATAAACAGGGAGCGGAATAAGACGGTTTACCAAGAATATTTATCATTTACTACAGAAATTAGTACAAGAAGAGTTAAAAATTTGAGGACTAACTGGAATTCACACGGAATATATAATCAAAAAATTAAATAAAAAATAATAATAGCATAAGAAATACGAACGAGAAATATATATATATATATAATCTAATAATATACAAAACGACGGAGTGTAACCATCAACACATTCGTGCAGGAGCAGTATATATATATATATATATATATTATATATATATATATATATAATTAAATAATTAAATATATTGAAAATAAAAACAATAATTTACACATTGTATATATAATATATATATATATATATATATATATACACCTTTAAACCTTTGGTTAGCTTCTGCCCAAATTGTTCATTCTGACGAAGGTCAAGCTTTTCACTCCACCTTAGACCTACAGTTTAACGTGGAATCCGAACCACACCCCATCAGCAGCCCAGCGTCTTAACCACTAGGCCACCTAGGGTACCCATTTATCTACCAACCACTTTCTTTATTGTGTGGAAGGATGAACAGCTGGGTTTTGCTGCGCGCCGGCTGCCTTCGGGTCTCGAACCCGGGGCCGATGGATTCGTAGTCAGCGACGCTAACCACTACACTACATATATACACGGCTATTAAAGATTTATTCATTAAAAAATAAAATTTGAAACACTATTCTACCAGCGGGGTTTTAGTGGTGCCAGGTGCCAGGTGCCAGATCCCTCATACCGCCTTTTCTGATCACCCGACAGTGTTACAGGTAAGGCCGTAAAATGTATGGCCCTAGCCGTCACGGGCCGCTAATTTAGATGGGTGACCATAATCTTAATCCGATACGTTCTGTCCTTGATTTCCAAATTTATTTTTCTATTCTCGCTAAGCTCCGCATATATAAAAGGGTACTTGTTATATGTTCAAATCTCCCTTCCCCCACCCGCCTCATCGGTGCCCCAGAAAACAAGATTTATTTTCTAAACAAAGCGTTTCTCTCTACGCTTCCGGAAGAAATTTATGGAACGGGCAAAATATATTTGACACGCCCCAGACTTCACGGGACAGCCAATCACAACCCTGTGGGCGGTGCCGCAAGACCTCTGGTTGGTGGATGGCATCACTCACACATTGTGCCCCACCCAAATTTCACCGATAGCCAATAAGAAAATCGCGATTCGGTTATTGTGGGATGTTCACAATTACGACCCGTCTATAAAAGGGGGCATTTTCATCACAGGAATCCACATCATTTGTTTTTATCAACCAGAACTATAGAAATATCTATCCATGAGTCAGTCACAGCAGCTTTACATCTCCCCGGAATTGTTTGAAGATAAAGATTTCTACCCGGAGGCATCGCGCGTAATTTTCGCAGCTGCAGACCGGAGCGCACTACTTTCAACGCAGTCCATTGCAGAAATTTGCGACGGAGTGCAAGAACTGAGCATTGAAGACGACATTAATATGTAAATAATTAATTTAATTTGTGATTCGAGCTTTATACTTCGGTTCATTCACTGCCGGTGTTAAATAATTTATAAAAAGTCATAATAAATGCGTTTTGAAAAACTAGTTTATGATTTATTCTCGGACTATATACATCGCATCATTCAGTGCAAATGTTATAAAAGCCGTAATAAAACGATGTGAAAGGATATCAGCTCAGAGGTCGAGGTCCGGTCTCTATGCATATACAGAGGGTGATCAAATTACACTGGTATACATACGAAATTTTTTTGTCTGCTGTGAGGGTTTTTTCAACTCATATTATATAATTCGACCATGCTGAATTCGAAAATGACATTGGTTTTCCTCAATCAGGTCAGGTTTTTTCTCTATTGGCCATTTATTATAAGTCCAATTTTATCCCCAAATTTATTGATTTTTTTAGCTTAAACACTGTAGATACGAGTAATATTATAAGAACACTCGTGAAAAATGAAAACATTGTGTGAATAAATACTTTTATTCATACAATGAATATGCAAAAAAGTTTATTGAGGAAGGAATGAAGTTTTTTGGCTTTCCGTCTGTGTTTTTCTTCGGGCACGTCTCGCTTCAAACACCAGCAATAGTCCGCCAGCATATTGATATCCCAGTTTCCCTGGTACCTCTCTTCCATTATTTTGATATCTTGGTGAAATCGTTCACCTTGTTCCTCACTATAATCCCCGCAATTTTCAGGAAAATAGTCCAAGTGGGACCACAAAAAGTGCATTTTTATGGACATGCGCGACCCATGAGCTTTGAAAGCTTCCATCAAGTTTTCGACAACGGACTCGTATTCTGGACTTCTACGCTTGCCAAGAAAATCAGTGACAACTGATTTGAATGCCTGCCAGGCATTCTTCTCAGTTGGAGTCATTGCGTTTTCGAACTGAGTATCCTTGATCAAAGTTCGAATTTGAGGACCATCAAAAACCCCAGCATTTAGTTCAGCATCAGATATATGAGGAAATTTACTCTCGAGATATCGGAATGCTGAACCCTCCTTATTCATTGATTTGATGAAATTTTTCATCAAGCCCAGCTTAATATGAAGTGGTGGGAGCAAAATTTTTGTTGGTGGTACAAGGGGCACTGAAACGACATTATGCGACCCAGGTTCAAAATTCTCTCTGGATGCCCATTCACGCTGTGCATAGTGCTTCTCATCCGCTCGGCTATCCCATTTGCAGAGGAAACATGGGTATTTCGTGTATCCCCCTTGCATTCCCAATACAAATGCCACAATCTGAAAAAAAATGAAAATATTTAAAGAATTTAGAGAATTTGTTCTATCAGATAAAAAAAATCTATGCATTGGACTGTATCACTTCTGTGGGGAAGTTAAGTGTTCTTATACGCTCTCAAATAACCTTTGGAAAAACAACATAGTCAATAGCAATAGTTTACTTATGATATTAGTATTACCTTCAAATCTCCACAGATCCTCCAGTTATGTTGTTCGTATACGAGAGCATCCAGTAAAATTTTCATGTTATCGTAGCTCTCAGTAAGTTGTACGGAATGTGCTACAGGGACTGATGCAACCCTATTCCCAATGTTGAGAAGTACTGCTTTCAAACTTCGTTTAGACGAGTCTATAAATAGCCTCCATTCTGATGCGTTATATGGCAGGCCCAAGGATTCGATTAGCCCCTCAACATTGCAGCGGTACACTAAGGAAGAGGCATTTTTGTGCACTGCAAAGAACTTGCGGAATTCTTCCTCTCGTTTCCTATACCAGGAGAATGCTGTTCCCGGAGCCAGCAAGTTGTCCTCTCGAAGTCGTGAGCCCAAGATCTCGGCAGCTAATTTGGAAAGTCCTAAATCCCTGGTAAGATCATTAAGTTTGGCCTGGTTGAGAGGCCTCGGCTCATTTGAAGCGGTATTTTGAGGTATATACGACTGGGACTGGTCATTGGCATTGGTCATTGATTCATCATCAGAATCATCGAAGTCCAGGGTTTGAGGTGGGTCGGGTATTGGAATTCTAGGACCATGGGGTACAGGTCTCATAGCAGAAGGAATGTCAGGGTATACAACAATGTGTTTATTCTTCTTGTTAACTCCTGAAAATAGAAACACAGAAACATGGATATAAAACTTGCATATGAAATAGAAGAAGCATTCAGACAGTGGCGGCTCGTGAGGGAAGGCTGCGGTCTGTAAGATATGAAATAGGTCGATAGAGTCTGTATATTTTCTTTCTTTTTCATTCATATTGTCCCTTCGGGGACAATATGAATGAAAAACAAAGAAAATATACAATCATTGTATATGTAAATGTAACTTGTATAACAATATGTATATGTAAATGTATTTTCTATAACAATATGTATATGTAAATGTATGATTACCATTATGGTGAATATTATGCTATACAGGGTGTTTCAAAACTTTCTGTACAAATTGTAATGGGGGATAGGCAACACCAAGACAAACCCTTTTCGTCTATAAGTGTATGTCCGCTGACGTCACCATTCGGCGCGAGAGGGCGCCGCTGCAATTGGCTAAAAGGTGAAGTGGGCTAGACTCGCGCTTGCCGCGGGCATTCTTAAATCGGACGTAGTACGCGTAACATGGAGCGCTTCACGACTGCTGAGATGGCTGACATGCATATGGTGTATGGGGCTGCCAATGGAAACGGAAGAGCTGCTGTGAGGTTGTACCGACAGCGCTTCCCAAACAGATGTGTGCCAAACCACCAAACGTTTGCGCATTTGCATCGGCGACTGCGAGAAACTGGAACATTCCATGCAAACATGCATGACACTGGTCGGGAGAGAAACGTGCGCACTCCTGACATGGAAGAAGAAATCCTACGGCGATTTGAGGACATCCAAGCGCAAGCACGCGAGGTTTTGCACGTATCCTCGGTGTGAACCACGACCTGGTCTGGAGAGTGTTGCACGAGCAGCAACTTGCCATGGACGATACCCGCCCAAACATTGACGGCGAACCGTTCTTGATGAGCATGCACCCGTGTAGCATGTGGATTTGCGTGCGCCCACACGTGAGAATTGTGCATGTTAAGCACACCCTCACGTGTGAAACAGGCCTCATCTGAGAACAGCACATAAGCCGGAAAATTAGGCTGCACCGTTGTCTGCTGCAGAAACCAGCGTGCGAATTCCACACGAAGAGGGTAATCCCGAGGTTGTAATGCCTGGACTCTCTGACGATGAAACGGATGTAACTGCTGCTCGTGCAACACTCCAGACCAGGTCGTGGTTCACACCGAGGATATGTGCAACACCTCGCGTGCTTGCGCTTGGATTGTCCTCAAATCGCCGTAGGATTTCTTCTTCCATGTCAGGAGTGCGCACGTTTCTCTCAAGACCAGTGTCATGCATGTTTGCATGGAATGGTCCAGTTTCTCGCAGTCGCCGATGTAAATGCGCAAACGTTTGGTGGTTTGGCACACGTCTGTTTGGGAAGCGCTGTCGGTACAACCTCACAGTAGCTCTTCCGTTTCCATTGGCAGCCCCATACACCATATGCATGTCAGCCATCTCAGCAGTCGTGAAGCGCTCCATGTTACGCGTACTACGTCCGATTTAAGAATGCCCGCGGCAAGCGCGAGTCTAGCCCACTTCACCTTTTAACCAATTGCAGCGGCGCCCTCTCGCGCCGAATGGTGACGTCAGCGGACATACACTTATAGACGAAAAGGGTTTGTCTTGATGTTGCCTATCCCCCATTACAATTTGTACAGAAAGTTTTCAAACACCCTGTATATGGTGAATATTACATTATGGTGAATATTATATCAAGTTTCATACGAGGATTTCAAAATATTTAAGAAAAATAAATTTATAAGCCCACCTTGGAGGTTTGTCATGCAGAAATAGCAATCTGTCACGTGATCCTTTCCTTGTCTCCAAATCATGGGAATTCCAAAAGGCAAAGATTTCGCTCTGCCTTTGCTCCATCTTCTCAAATTTTCAATGCACGTCTTGCAGTACATATGAGGGGCGAAATTTTTGTCCTGGTCCCCTAGCTTAATTCCAAAGTATGCTCTATACATTGTCTTCACAAATTTAGTGATTTGGGACTGGTTATTTGGCATGGTAACCGTCCCACATATGTAGCAGAATCTATTGGGATCATTTTTACGCGCTCTATTCATTATGAAATATTTTATCTATATGTCTTTAAAGTAAAAAAAGATATTATACAAGTGAAACAAGTGATGATAGATGTTACTGTTCCAATTCCGCTTTGACAAAATCACGAAAAATTCTATTTTACTTATGAGGCCATAGCCGGATAACCTGAGCTGATTGAGAAAAACGGATTGCAGATTCGAAATCAGCAGGAAAAACTCTATAAGAATCACTTACAAAACCCTTGACAGCAAAATTGATGCATACCAGTGTTATTAGAGCCACTACATAAAAAATAGTTTTTCTTGTATAAGTTTATTTCTAATGCTAATAATAGTAAAATTTGGTTAATTTAAACACTTATTTTATTTCAGAATATATTTATATACACTCTACAGTCATATTAAACACATTTAGTACTTAGTGGGTCCTCCTTTATCCTTAATTAAGGCAGCAACCCGTCTAGGCATACTCTCTATACAGGCTTTGCAGCTGGCCTGTATCTCAGGATCACGGTTCCAAACGTCAATTATTCGTTCTATTAACTGTACTCGAGTTGTTATTTCCTCGCCTTTTAGTCTACGCTTTACTATTTCCCGTAAGTTTTCGATAGGGTTCATATCCGGAGAATTTCCCGGCCAATCCACGAGAGGAATATTCTTTGCAGCCAGAAAGCTTTTAACTCACTTTGCAGTGTGGCATGGGGCCAAATCTTGCATAAAATGGAATGGTTCACCATTTGGAAACCAGTCGCGATATGTGGAATAAGTCTTGTTCCAAAACCTTTCGGTATTGGTCCTGCCTCATAGTACCTTCAACAATGTAAATTCGTCGAGTACCTTTACCGCTTATCACTGCCCATATCATGACAAATGTTGGATGCTTACCCGTACTTCGACACAGTCTGGATGATATTCCTCACCAACACGTTGCCTAACGTACTGTGATTTATCAGACATGACTTGGAATGTGGATTCGTCACTGAAACACACATGCAAATGAAAAGAGAAAGAAATGACTGCAACCAAAATGAAATGTGCCTTGTCATACAAATATCAAAATAATACATTTTACTCAAAATAAGCATACAAGATCACTAAAATATTGTGACTTACTGATTTCCAGTCATCTACAGTGAACTTTGAATAGTATTTAGCCCACTTTAAGCACTTTTTGATCATTGTTGGAGTCAATTTTGGCGTTTTCCTTGGCCAGCAACTACTCAATCCAAATTCCCTGGCACACTTTCTTAAGGTCATTGTCAAAATGTTAATGTTTTCCTTCTCCAGTTCCAATTTAAGTTTGTTAGTAGTGCTTCTCCTATTATTTACTAGTTTCTTTTCAATGCATCTGTCGGCTCTAGGTGTAGTTATCCTTTTCCAAACACATTTACCCTTTCTTTTTGGAGTCAGCTCTGGATTATCCCCTTCAGCTTTAATTTTTGATGAGATCCTGTCAACACTCGCACGTGACACATTCAGTTCTCGGGCTATTTTTCTGTGAGAATAATCAGTTGCAGTCAGCAGCGAGAGCATTCTACCTTTCTTCTTTGGCGATAGATCACATTTCTTACCCATGTTATTCCTGTAAAGAAACACTAATTTAATAAAAAGAATCACAATACGTTGCTGAGAAACAATATCATATGGGTGTATGAGTGCATATTTCACGTACAGTGGTTTAAATATAATAACTTATCATTAACTTAACATACACTTAACGCACCTGACCACTTGACACAACCTTCCACATTCACAGCTGAAACATTACTAAACCCACTTTTCACATACTCCCCTCCCCTACTCCCCAAATTAACCCCTATCCCCAGTTTCTGTTATTCAGGTAGAGAACGCTACATGTGTTAACAATTTGGAATACTGTCTGCATACTTAAAAGGTTATTATTTAAACTAAAAACACCATATTATAATGAAAATGTTTTTTTCAAGGGGTGGCTCTAATAATTTGATCACTCTCTGTATATATATATATATATATATATATATATATATATATATCATAGGCGTGTACACTGGGTACGCAAGGTACGCAGTGCGTATCCAATTTTTTTTTATTAAACTTAAAAATTTAAACTTTTTTAAATATTGGTAAAGTGCTATTATAAATACCAATAAATTTTATAATTTATTCAGTATACTTAAGCAATACAAAGTAAAATTAAGTGAAACTTCCTTGTTTTTTCATGTGCTTTCTTACAAGGTACGCTCTGAGCATAGAATGTACTTACATAGGAATATGATCCTTAAGTGCTGGGCGGGGCTTAACAAATACTGCCTTACTATTGGCCGAAAAATGTCCTGGGATAAGCTGGAGTGTTTCAGCGTAGTTTCAGAAAATGCGAAGTGGCTTTGATGATTGTGTGGCAAAGGCGAAATATCGCATGCCATTGACTGCTGATGTAGAACCAAAACGAATAAGGCTAGCACAGACTGATCAGCCAGATTTGGAAATGAAAAGACTTTATTTAGAAATCATAGATACGGTTTGCATGCAACTTACTGCTCGGTTTGGAAATCTGTCACAGTTGAAATTTTTCTAACTTCTGAATCCCGAAAATTTTCTAAAATTTAGCCAAGCATTCCCTGATGAAATTCTTAAAACCTTTGCGGAGTTACACAGTGGCTCTTTTGATTTTATAAGACTGAAAAATGAACTAAGTGTCCTATACTCATCTGAAGAATTTCAAGGAAAATATCCCTGCCATATTGCAAAATTCTTGAGCCTGAACAACTTGAGTGAAAGCATGCCTGAACTTCAAAAACTCGTAGAGCTAGTACTAACCATTCCCTCTACAACTTCATTAGTAGAAAGATCATTTTTGCTTTGAGGAGAATTAAAACGTATCTAAGAAGTACAATGGGCGAAGAAAGGCTGTCATACTTAGCCCTTATGAGCATCGAAAATGAGTTATTAGTCCAAATGAAATCTGACCCATCATTCTACGATTCAGTAATAGATGAATATTCCACTAAGAATAGTATGGTCGATCTGAAATATTGATAAAAATCGCGGTGTCGCATATAAATAGTTAAATATATACCATATCCAGTGTCCACCCTATCATCCAAATTTGGTAAGTACCGTCACTACCGTGCAAGGTCATAATTTATTATAGTTTATATCATCGTTATTTCTTGAAAATTCTTGCATAATAAAATTATATATATATATTATTCGCAGCAGCGTACCCCATCGCTAGCTCTACCGCACGCGCTTGATATATATATATATATATATATATATATATATATATTATATATATATGTTCCTCTGTGAGTATTTAGGTGAAAAACAATAATGATACATTTCTTGATAACTTAAAAATTTATAGAAAGTTCTACAGGTAGGATTTTAGAATTACTAAAACTTTTGAGAATTGCCTGCGGACCCGGGCTCGTTACCCGATGCAGGCAGACGATACGTAGCACACCCATCTAATCAATAACGTTATTTAGACAGCGAAATTTATTAATTGAAAGTGACATTTTATTACACGCTTGTTACTGATAAATTTATAGAAAGTTCTACAGGTTGGATTTTATAATTAATAAAAACTTTTAAGACTACCCGGTGCTTACTTTTGAAACGTGTCAGGATATCTGCTTTGTGATTATAATTTTTCAGGTATCCTAATTATCATTTTCTCTTATTGTAACTCTTTAATTTAAGTTTAAATAAAAAAGATTCAGCATGAACTAATCATGTTAATTTTTCCTTAAACGACCGATGCGGAGCTTGATCGTGTTATAGCAGCTTTTCGCGACAGCATTGATGAAAGGCGAATAAAAGATTTGGTGGCTTTACCGCACAGCCAACCCAGTGACCTGAATACCGGGGTCGAGGTATTGGCTCACATCAGGTCCGACGAATGCCAGGTCATCGAGGAACTAATATAAGTTTTTTTTGCGGTTAAGAACAAAACACATTGTATTTTCATTTAATTTATTAAATGGTAGAAAACATGTTTTAATACAAATCGGCTTACAGAACTAGCGTCCATTAAATAAGACTAACAAAATGGAGACATTTTACACAATATAGTTACAAATATATATACACACGTAAAACTTTACACAATATAGTTACAAATATATATACACCTTTACACAATACAGCGATTGCGAACAAATGGCAACCTTTTTTTTATTTGTCTGCATATCATTTCATCATTCATCTCAGTGCCGCACAAATCGAATAATTTTAAAAAAATTATAAATCCCTTCCCACGTGACAATTTAGGCCTGTTCAAAAATCAACTTTTTCTTATTTTCATAGGTTTCTGTACATTTTCCCATGCTTTTTGACCTGAAAAAGCCGAAAATCACAACTATTTTGACCGAGGATGTTGGGGAGCATTGCCGCATGGAGCTTTAATTTTCTGCCTTGAAATCGGCCAAAGCGCCAATTCCGGGGTCCCTTGAATTATGTTTTGCACTTTAACTTTCGATCTAAACAAGATAGAGCAACAAATTAGGTATCAAATGAAAGAGCATAAAATTAATAAATAATAATAATAACAATAATAATAATAATAATTATCTATCATTTTTCAGGAAACAACAGAAACTCAATCAGAATCTAGAAAACCATCTACAAGTTACAACTTCACAATGGCATTAAGCAAGGAGCTGAGGGAGCTCCGTGGGCGCACAGTTGATATCTCAGAACCTCCACGTACTGTCCACAGGCAGGTGTCAACTGGGCCATCTACCAGATCTCTCACTGAAACTTTCCTGGTTGGATACCCTTCAGCTTTTATCAGTGGTTCCCAGCTTCCCACCAACAGACAGGCGTTCCAGTATTTCCTTAATCTTCAGAATTTACCGGAAAATGCAGGGAGGCCCATGGTTCAAGACCTTGCATATGAAACAGTTGAATCTATCATCCCATTCTGGCAGATGGCTAGGATCAAGACAATGACCAAGTACAACGCAATGAAGCTCTTCATGAAACTACATGAGAAACATCGTGCTCTGGTGAAAAGCAAAGGAAGAGCAAGTAACCCTGGGGGAAAAAGAGGAGCATTTGTGCTGGAATTAGACAGCCTGTTCGATATAGGAGCTCCAGATGCAATCCAGGAAATACAGAACAACAGACTGTTATCCAGAGAGAAGAAAGATGAGGATATCAGGTTCTACGAAGACCAAAAGACTGAGAGGAAAGGTCATATGTCTGGTCATGACAAGATTTTTGAGACAAGATCCCTGCAGCAAGCAGCGAGGAATGAAAGACTGCAGCATAGACAAGAACAAGGTAAAACTAATTACTTTGAACGTTACAAAAAGTTTTAAGTTTTACTCCATTGCGATATTTAGCATGTACTTAACAATTACTGTCTTAACATGTTGTACTATTTTACAGCTGCAGCAGAACAAGAGGCAGTTGTTCATGTGGATGACATTACCTGGGGTGACTCAACTGACAACGACGCTAACACAGAGGACATGGATTACCATCAGCCTCGTCCTGGATGTTCTCACCATCAAGACACTGTGACTAGTGTGACTTTGACGTTTCCAAGGAAGGTCATGGAATGTGATGTCATCTGCAATACAGCTGATCGTCTTGGTTTATCAGACAATCAAGTTACTGCCATGGTTTCTGCCACCTTGAAAGCTGGAGGGGCTGATCTGGATAACTTCGTCATCTCAACCTCAACAACACGTCGCAACAGAATGCTGTCCAGGTATAATATCAGCCAGAGTCACATGTCCAAGTTTTGTGAAAACCCCCCACAGTACGCTGCCTTACACTGGGATGGAAAGTTGCTCAAAGATGTCTTGGGCAGTGAACCTGGAAGTACCTCAGAGACTTTAGCTGTGCTAGTGTCTGGTCCACCTTCATACACTGAAGGAAAGTTATTGGGAGTACCTGTCATCGACAATTCTTCTGGCACAGCTCAGGCTGAGGCTTCAATGGATTTGCTGGAGACATGGGAACTTACGGATAATGTTACTGCCCTTGTTTTTGACACTACATCCAGTAACAGTGGAGTTCACAGAGGAGCTGCCAAACTGCTAGAGAAAATGCTGAACAAAAAGGTGTTTTATCTGGCCTGTCGACATCACATCCTGGAAATCCTAGTAGGAGCAGTTTGGGAGAAGCTGTTTGGGAAGGTGAAGGGGCCAGATAATCCCTGGTTTGAGCATCTGAAGGATGTTTGGACGGACTTGTCCAAGGAAAACCCAAAGATGCTGGCTATCAACAGCAAATGGCTGAAGGAAAAGAAGAAGAACAGTGAAGAAATACTCCAAGACATTCTAACAGCAGAAAAGCTTCCAAGAGCCGACTACAGGGAAATGGCTGAACTGACAGTCATTGTTCTTGGAGGAACGCCTCCTCGAGGTATTCACTGGAGTCGACCAGGCGCCATTCATCAGGCCAGATGGATGGCCAGAAACCTGTACTGCATGAAAATGCTGATGTTTGCAGATCAACTTGAGTACGACGAAGACACTGTATCAAAGCTGGAAAGACTCAACACCTTCCTTGCGCTGTTCTACACTCCTGTATGGATGATGTCAATGTCTGCTGCAGATGCTCCCGTGAATGATCTAAGTCTAATCCAGGACATGTTGAAGTACAAGAAACTGACCCAGAGCTTGCTGATGCAGTACTTAATAAGATGGAAAACCACAAATGGTACCTGACCCAGGAAGTCGTGCCATTTGCCCTGTTCAGCAGTAGATTGAGTGACACATTGAAGCACGACATTGCTGCCCAGTTACATGCCACTGAGAAGCCAGACAGCTTCAGAACAGGAAAGCCTCTATTCCAGAGAGTCACAGCTAAGACCACCCTGGTTGATCTCATTGGCCCAGAATCACATTTCCTGCTGGACACACTGAACATTGGATCCGAGTGGCTTCTGGAACCTGTCACGTCTTGGCCACAGAATGAGGACTACAGAAAAGCGTTGGACTATGTTAAGAATCTGAAAGCGGTGAATGACATTGCTGAACGTGGTGTCAAGATGATGAGCGACTTTGCAAATGTCATAACAACAGATGCCAAGCAAAGGGACTATCTCCTTCAAGCTGTGGAGTTCAACAGACGCCGCTTTGACAGCTTCAAGAAACAAACTCTCAACAACTGACTGTGTAAATGTCATTATGAAATTAATCTTCATGTAATGCTTTCACTTCTTGATCGATTAGACTTGTGACAAAATGTTAATCTCAAATTTGTGTCAGGAATAAGGCGCCTTGTCTGCCTTGAGTGTGAGAAAACGAATTTTGTGATATTTCTGAAATCTTTGTATGTACCAATGTGCCATTTCTTGTTCCAAGACTATCATAATTGTATAAGTTAGAAAGAGGATTAAAAACACTTTAATTTGGTGCCTATTTTGTTGCTCTATCTTGTTTAGATAAAAAGTTATAGTGCAAAACATGATTCAAGGGACCCCGGAACTAGTGCTTTTGGCCGATTTCAAGGCAGAAAACTTAAAGCTCCATGCGGCAATGCTTCCCAACAACCTAGGTCAAAATGGTTGTGATGTTCGGCCTTTGCAGGTCAAAAAGCATGGGAAAAAGTACAGAAACCTATGAAAATAAGAAAAAGTTGATTTTTGAACAGGGCTAACGTGACATGTGTAGGAGAAATGAAAGGCAATACATGCCACAAGTATTGCTAAAATATCCTTGGAAGCGGTAAGGATTCCAGACAATTTCAGGGACATGTAGGTGTTCGATAAATTGTACAACCACAGGGTCACTCCAGGGTTGAGTGCCGAGTGAATCAAAATAGTACATTCTTTCCCTACTTTTAAAATAGATTGCAAACCAATGAACCCCCTCACCCCCTACAATGTCGGTGATGAGGATAATCCCATACTAATCTCTCGTAGTTGGCAACTTCAATGCTTCATTCTTCGCAAACACATCGATAAATTTGGAGCGTGTGATTCGGTCACTTTTCATTACTCTCTGGAGTGTATTCGCATCCATTTTAAAAGTCTGTGACAACGTTCCTGAAGCGGTCAACTTCTATTAGAGTACAGTAATAGGCGCGTCTGTAGGGTTGGCTAATTCCAATCTGACTGAGATTTTCCCACTTTGTTGTGGACTTAAGTGTGTATTTATACTAGCAGATAAGTCAGGGGTAATATCAAATGAGTAAAGGTTAAATTCTTCGCCAAATTCTTTCTGCGATACGCCAAACCCAATCTCGTCACAGGCACCGCCATTATGGACAAGACTACTATAAGCTCTCCAGCAGAACGGGAACACAGCGTCTCCTGAGTAGTCCATAACCATGGTCCCGCCCAATGCAATCCCATTTACGTATAGAGTTATATTTTTAAGGCCGAAATTCTCGAATTTGAAGGCGCTCTTTTTATATTTTCCATTCGTCGATGCGTGATCCTGCATTCCAATTAATATCCTTTTAGGTAGAACTCCAAGGGCCACATTTTCTAGCTGCTTCAAGGCCAACCTGGCAGGCACCGTGTATAACTTGATCTGTACTCTGCTAATTGGGTATTTTACTGTTGTGTGTATTAAATATTTTTAAATTTCTACATATTTTGGGGAACTTAATTTCACTCGCCGTACACGTAAATATGTTTCCATGATGTGAATCATAACGGGTTTTGCTCCGTCTTCTTGATCAGGTCCCAGATTTATGCAGATCTCAGGACTCGTGCGGTTGAGTTTTAGTTTCATGTCGACGCCGTTCATAAGCAGTTTCTCCTGGAACGTGAAGTCTGTATGAAGACGTCCAAAACATTCGTATATCTTTTTTTAGAATTTTTTAATTTATCCTTTATACTACTTTCATCTTTAGTCTGATAATAGCCCTCGGCAGTTAAAAAGGTGTCCTTCGCTTCGTTTGAAAAATTGAGGACATTTTCCAGATAGGCTCGTAGGTGATAATAACCCGTTCCTGCCGAGATGTTAACCTGATTTAAAGACACCTCACACTGGCTGAATATGGAGTGTAGAAAGTTGGTTTCAGGGTATGCAGAGTAACTATCATCACTGTCCGTTCCATGTGCATGTACATGTGCATGCAGCTCGGATCAAAAAGTAAGGGCCTGAGCTGGGTATCACGAATTCTATAGGGGCACTCGGTGAACTAATTGTGTTTAATGGGTTAATTGTAATAAAGTCGCTATGCTTAATAGAAACTTGTGTAGGGGGCATATGAAAGAGGGACAGTTCCGATTTACAACATTGTGAGCTACACGGATGGATGAAACGCGCCATGACGAGTCAGAAATAGTACCACCTCTCTCGACAAGTAGTAATCTGTCTATGATTCGTGAGTAGTGTCCTCAGCTTATATCAGTTAAAAAAATGATCAGCCATAGTCTTCATACGCTTAGAACACTTCTTTTTTATGTCCTTTTACGTTTAGCGCCACGTGTTGGTAACCCCTTCTTCCTGACAACCCTCTTCTTTCTGCCACCACGCATTTTTTTCTTTGCATCTTTGATGATTTCGTCCCGTATACGTTTTAAATGTATTTTTTAGAGCTTGTTTAGGTTTAGTTCCACCCATTATGTCTTCTACCGCGTTAAAACCTTGTTTTGTAACGCCTTCCTCCAAGGTATCTAGCACCCCTCTTCAACAGTGGGACAGCGGTGCGTAGTATGGTTGAAAAAATGGATCTAAGCTTACTCCTACGCTGATATCTCACCCCTCGATAGAATGTGAAAGGCCTTCGGGTCATTATAGCTGAAAGCGACGAAAGTGTAACTTCACTGTTAAGCTCCCATTACCGAATGGGAAATTTTTTCCCTCAGTCGTTCTTATATATATATCGAGATATTGTTTAATAGATTAATCGCAACATTCACATAATGGGGCTTGTCATATGTAATGCTCAAAATTTTCCCTCTATGGTTGGGGATGTGTGCAATGCGCAGCAGGCGCGCCTGGGTGTCCCTAACAAATTGATGCTCTCCGATATTGCTGTAAATACTGTGGAGTACATGTCTGGGGATGGGCAGCTTTCACCCAATTTCTCCATCTTCAGCTGATATATTAAGCTGGATAAGTCATGTTGTGCCTCGTGAAAGGTATCTCTTCGGAGAGCTGCACTATATCGACCCTCAGCCACAATTGTGAACAGCTCTTTGTCTTTAATATTTCTACTAAGCGTTCATTTTTAACTTCAACGTGCGTGCAGGCGTGTCTATGTTTACGACTACAAAAAGTAAATCGGTTGTCAGGTACGATTTTTCAAGACTCTTGTTTAACCCCGTCATAATGTCCATGACTGTGTCATAATGACCGATTCCTAGTGTTACATTTGTATTATAGTACTGTACCTCACCGAACAGAACTGATAGCATAGTATGGTCTAAGGTTATGCCTAATTTTTCACACTCATCGATTCTTCTAAGGCTCAGAAATATGATTTGCTCATTTTCAAGAGTTAAAAATTTGGTGGCTAGCTGGAATTCACAAACACCAACTTCGGACGAATCACGTTCCAACTCAATGGGCCCATGGAGTTCTCTTAGAAAGTTGGCCAGGGTGCTGTTAGGATGTACAGACAGAGAAGAAGAGGACGGGGGTGTGACATAGAAGTGGTTAGGCGCCATGTTGCATACTATTTAAGCTTCATTATTGCAGCAGCTTTTATATAAGTATTAAAGCTTTCTGGATAACCAAACCATTTCACCAGGTACACTTTTCTCTTTCCTGAACCTTTGCTGCTTAAAATTTTTTCAATTTTAAACACTTTTTCCTAAATTAAATGTCACTTTCTGCAACTCCTCGAGGTAAAAGCCTCCTGCGATTTCTTCCCCATTCAAATCTTCAGCTTAATACATTATTATCTCGCCTTTAGGTCTCATAGCACTAACTTTAAAAATCTCACGTGTCCATCCTTGCTGAAATCTCTTCGCGAATTTATTTCCCGAACGTGATAGCCTTACATAATCATTGATTTTGAAATGTGTAGAGTGTGGTGGCGGTGCTCTATCTCTTCCCACCTCTGAGCGCGTACCTCTTTCTAAAACCTCATTAGGTGTTGTGCCGATCGTACGGTAATGTGAACGGTTGTATGACGACGCCAGTGATTCCAGAATGTTTATATATCTGTATGTGTTTTTATGTGTAAAATAGCGGTGCATGCGTACCTTTATGGTACGTTGAACTCTTTCAGCTAAAGAGGCCTTATGCATAGAACTGCTAGTGTAGTAACTGATATTAAACTTTGTCAGCATGTTCTGAAAAGCGCAACCGATAAATTCTTTTCCCATATCCGTACAAAAATAGCCAGGAAACCCTATCTTCTTTCAAATTCAGCGTTTTGGTTGCTTTAGCAACTGTTTCAGGCGATTTATTTTTCAGAGGAATTAGCCACAGATATCTAGAGAATACATCTATTATGAATAGGATGTAGCGGTAGCCGTCGTTATATACTGAATATCTTTGCATGTCTGTTAAATCCGCTTGCCAAATAGAGTCACTCGAAGCCGCTGTTGTCTTGGCCGTTTTAAACCCTTTTCTCACAGTTTTATGAAGTGTATAAGCATCCTGCTCCCGCAAAAACCTCTCAACATCTTTTTTCCCTACTCCGTAAACACCTCTGTACAGTCTATTAACACCGCCATAGGAGGCGGGGTTAGAAATGTCATAATAGCGTTTTCTTAATATGTTAGCCATTTGCGTATTTTAGAGACACGTGGATAAGGTTGGCCGTTTGTTCTCTTCTTTCTCCTCTTCAGAGATGCTACTGCTGGGGGTGATGGCGTACTCAGTTGTGACACATGCGAGACTTGATCCAAGTCTTTTAACCTATTCAGATTTCCTATCAATGTTTTGGGGACATTTATTTGTTGTAGTCTTGCTTTAATATGCTTCCATCCTGTTGGTGAGGGCCTGTCCCACTTTCTCACCAGATCATGGACAATGTCGACGATATTGGATCCTGTACCCTTGTTCCTTCAACAATGACCTCGCCTGTATCGGTCCACTGTATGATGGGGTCCTCACTCAATAGATTATAAAGACTTAAGCCTTTATTCCTCAATGTATGTGGGAGACTGCTTTTTAATACATGTCGATGTGTTGCGTTCCGTTATTCTTTGGTTGGTCATCTCTAACGTCGGCCCAGGTCCTATGTCGCCATGCTCAGCGTTGCTCGCTGTGCCTAATAACCACGGGGAGCTCTGTCGGATTCTTATAATCTTCGTACTCATGAAGAAATTTCTGCAAAGCCTCTTGGTACAAGATCCTTTTCTCATCAGGTGACTTTTCACTGTTTAATAGGGCTAGCAACTCGCTTTCCATTCTTTTAAGCCTGCTTTTACGGGGTTCTAGAACCGTGTCTGGATCTTTGAACTTTGCAATGAAGCATACACCTCGTGCTCACTCCACTTTCTTCATTATATTAATCTAGTCAGTAAAGGTCCCAAAACTGAAAATAAGATGGGGAGGAATGATCCCCTCTTTGTACAATAATTCGCTTTTTCTTCCCACAGTTTGACTTTTACGAGCGAGCGCACGTATTATGTTCTTGTAACGACGTAAGCGAGCCTTCTGAGGGGTTTCATTGGCACATTACATTTTATAACATTAAGACAGATTTCACAGATGCATTTTAAAAAGTCGAGTCGATATTTTTAACAAACATCTGTTGCAGTGCCCGGGGCAATCGTTGATAGATTTTTATTAATTCACGATATTTCTTCAGCCTATTTGTCATTCTGGAATATACACCGTTTCAGGTCGTTTGGGAATATATTTTCTTAGAAGCACCCTAAACGTGTTTCGCGGTGAAGGTCACAAAGCAAATATCCGTAACGCTGACTTGTGGCTTCTTTATAAACCTCCAAAACTCCTTACGCTGATTCGGGAACATTTGATTGGCTAATACCCCAATTTGTGACACATCTCTACGTTGCGCAATAAGACTAGATATTGTGTATTTAACGACACATCGCGCATGTATCTATTTTTGAAAAATAGATTCTGATTGATGAAGAATACGCTTATGTTAAGATGGTGGGAGAACACTGTAAATGTCTCGGCAAACGTTTTATCCATTTCCAACATGAGATCGTCAATTACAATGACTGTATGCTCATTTCCCTTTAACGAATTAACGTCATATACACCTTTGTGGAACAAAATATCATCTTGGTACTTGTTGAACACTGATTGATACGTCGAATAGCACCATATTACTTTATGCACAAATTTTGAGAACATCTCCCCCTTATCTTTAATGATTTTAAGCATAAACACAGTTTTACCACATCCTGTACGGCCAGATATAATGCATGTGGAGGGGCATGTGAACCCGAATTTTTCTATAGACTCTCTCTCTAACATATCACAACCCAAGTGGGTCATTTACAAAATATAACAAAATTTAAGTGTTGTTCCTTATATTCTTGTTTTCCTTCTTCCCCAGAACCGTGAATGACGACGATGTAGAGCCCCCCAATCATCGATATCACAGATGTCCCCGATGACCGTGTAGCTACAGAATCCTTCCCCGCTGACGAACCCTCACCAGCGATAACTGTAGCATGCGACAATCAAAGCGGAAGCATGATGAAGAACCCTCCACGTCAGGTATAAAGCGTGCCAGGATTCCGCCGGTTGTTAGACCCCCAGTAATAGAGCCCCAACCCTCTACGTCTTACGACACAATTCCCACAATAGTACCTTCCTCAAATATATCCAATTATTCCTGTTCAGTTTCGGGTACTTCCTCCACAGCAGCAGCAGCTTCTCGTGCTGTGGAGGAAAGTATAACATTCGAGTTGGTGCGCACCGCTTTCCCCATCCCTGCCCTGACTAGAAGTCGGTACGTGGTCAGGGTTGACCCTGGATCACTGTATACCAACGTTGTTGGGCTGCGACGCGTAGTTGAACGTATTGTGGATTTTGCCCTTCAGAACCGCGATGAACGTGAAGTCCGGACGAGATTGTCCTTCAGGTTCGGTTCAGATGACTGGGACATAAATGATTTTTGGGTATTAATACCGTTCAGACGTTTGGCGTCTGTAGACATAGAATATATCTTGGGCCGTATAATGCAGGCCTCTCAAAGTAGTATAGCCTTCAATATGGACAATTTTATGGTAGATATTGACAGTGTATTCCGGGTTGCGGGTCATAGTGCCACACTAGGCCTGTTCAAAAATCAACTTTTTCTTATTTTCATAGGTTTCTGTACATTTTCCCATGCTTTTTGACCTGAAAAAGCCGAAAATCACAACTATTTTGACCTAGAATGTTGGGAAGCATTGCCGCATGGAGCTTTAAATTTTCTGCCTTGAAATCGGCCAAAGCGCCAATTCCGGAGTCCTTTGAATTATGTTTTGCACTTTAACTTTTGATCTAAACAAGATAGAGCAACAAATTAGGTATCAAATGAAAGAGCATAAAATTAATAAATAATAATAATAATAATAATAATAATAATAATAAATAAATAATAATAATTAATAATAATAATAATAATAATAATAATAATAATAATAATTATCTATCATTTTTCAGGAAACAACAGAAACTCAATCAGAATCTAGAAAACCATCTACAAGTTACAACTTCACAATGGCATTAAGCAAGGAGCTGAGGGAGCTCCGTGGGCGCACAGTTGATATCTCAGAACCTCCACGTACTGTCCACAGGCAGGTGTCAACTGGGCCATCTACCAGATCTCTCACTGAAACTTTCCTGGTTGGATACCCTTCAGCTTTTATCAGTGGTTCCCAGCTTCCCACCAACAGACAGGCGTTCCAGTATTTCCTTAATCTTCAGAATTTACCGGAAAATGCAGGGAGGCCCATGGTTCAAGACCTTGCATATGAAACAGTTGAATCTATCATCCCATTCTGGCAGATGGCTAGGATCAAGACAATGACCAAGTACAACGCAATGAAGCTCTTCATGAAACTACATGAGAAACATCGTGCTCTGGTGAAAAGCAAAGGAAGAGCAAGTAACCCTGGGGGAAAAAGAGGAGCATTTGTGCTGGAATTAGACAGCCTGTTCGATATACAGTAGGAGCTCCAGATGCAATCCAGGAAATACAGAACAACAGACTGTTATCCAGAGAGAAGAAAGATGAGGATATCAGGTTCTACGAAGACCAAAAGACTGAGAGGAAAGGTCATATGTCTGGTCATGACAAGATTTTTGAGACAAGATCCCTGCAGCAAGCAGCGAGGAATGAAAGACTGCAGCATAGACAAGAACAAGGTAAAACTAATTACTTTGAACGTTACAAAAAGTTTTAAGTTTTACTCCATTGCGATATTTAGCATGTACTTAACAATTACTGTCTTGACATGTTGTACTATTTTACAGCTGCAGCAGAACAAGAGGCAGTTGTTCATGTGGATGACATTACCTGGGGTGACTCAACTGACAACGACGCTAACACAGAGGACATGGATTACCATCAGCCTCGTCCTGGATGTTCTCACCATCAAGACACTGTGACTAGTGTGACTTTGACGTTTCCAAGGAAGGTCATGGAATGTGATGTCATCTGCAATACAGCTGATCGTCTTGGTTTATCAGACAATCAAGTTACTGCCATGGTTTCTGCCACCTTGAAAGCTGGAGGGGCTGATCTGGATAACTTCGTCATCTCAACCTCAACAACACGTCGCAACAGAATGCTGTCCAGGTATAATATCAGCCAGAGTCACATGTCCAAGTTTTGTGAAAACCCCCCACAGTACGCTGCCTTACACTGGGATGGAAAGTTGCTCAAAGATGTCTTGGGCAGTGAACCTGGAAGTACCTCAGAGACTTTAGCTGTGCTAGTGTCTGGTCCACCTTCATACACTGAAGGAAAGTTATTGGGAGTACCTGTCATCGACAGTTCTTCTGGCACAGCTCAGGCTGAGGCTTCAATGGATTTACTGGAGACATGGGAACTTACGGATGATGTTACTGCCCTTGTTTTTGACACTACATCCAGTAACAGTGGAGTTCACAGAGAAGCTGCCAAACTGCTAGAGAAAATGCTGGACAGAAAGGTGTTTTATCTGGCCTGTCGACATCACATCCTGGAAATCCTAGTAGGAGCAGTTTGGGAGAAGCTGTTTGGGAAGGTGAAGGGGCCAGATAATCCCTGGTTTGAGCATCTGAAGGATGTTTGGACGGACTTGTCCAAGGAAAACCCAAAGATGCTGGCTATCAACAGCAAATGGCTGAAGGAAAAGAAGAAGAACAGTGAAGAAATACTCCAAGACATTCTAACAGCAGAAAGGCTTCCAAGAGCCGACTACAGGGAAATGGCTGAACTGACAGTCATTGTTCTTGGAGGAACGCCTCCTCGAGGTATTCACTGGAGTCGACCAGGCGCCATTCATCAGGCCAGATGGATGGCCAGAAACCTGTACTGCATGAAAATGCTGATGTTTGCAGATCAACTTGAGTACGACGAAGACACTGTATCAAAGCTGGAAAGACTCAACACCTTCCTTGCGCTGTTCTACACTCCTGTATGGATGATGTCAATGTCTGCTGCAGATGCTCCCGTGAATGATCTAAGTCTAATCCAGGACATGTTGAAGTACAAGAAAACTGACCCAGAGCTTGCTGATGCAGTACTTAATAAGATGGAAAACCACAAATGGTACCTGACCCAGGAAGTCGTGCCATTTGCCCTGTTCAGCAGTAGATTGAGTGACACATTGAAGCACGACATTGCTGCCCAGTTACATGCCACTGAGAAGCCAGACAGCTTCAGAACAGGAAAGCCTCTATTCCAGAGAGTCACAGCTAAGACCACCCTGGTTGATCTCATTGGCCCAGAATCACATTTCCTGCTGGACATGCTGAACATTGGATCCGAGTGGCTTCTGGAACCTGTCACGTCTTGGCCACAGAATGAGGACTACAGAAAAGCGTTGGACTATGTTAAGAATCTGAAAGCGGTGAATGACATTGCTGAACGTGGTGTCAAGATGATGAGCGACTTTGCAAATGTCATAACAACAGATGCCAAGCAAAGGGACTATCTCCTTCAAGCTGTGGAGTTCAACAGACGCCGCTTTGACAGCTTCAAGAAACAAACTCTCAACAACTGACTGTGTAAATGTCATTATGAAATTAATCATCATGTAATGCTTTCACTTCTTGATCGATTAGACTTGTGACAAAATGTTAATCTCAAATTTGTGTCATGAATAAGGCGCCTTGTCTGCCTTGAGTGTGAGAAAACGAATTTTGTGATATTTCTGAAATCTTTGTACGTACCAATGTGCCATTTCTTGTTCCAAGACTATCATAATTGTATAAGTTAGAAAGAGGATTAAAAACACTTTAATTTGGTGCCTATTTTGTTGCTCTATCTTGTTTAGATAAAAAGTTATAGTGCAAAACATGATTCAAGGGACCCCGGAACTAGTGCTTTTGGCCGATTTCAAGGCAGAAAACTTAAAGCTCCATGCGGCAATGCTTCCCAACAACCTAGGTCAAAATGGTTGTGATGTTCGGCCTTTGCAGGTCAAAAAGCATGGGAAAAAGTACAGAAACCTATGAAAATAAGAAAAAGTTGATTTTTGAACAGGGCTAGTGCCACACCTTCTACTCTTAATTTCAATTCTCCGGTTATTTACAGGAAGCATTTAAACGTCGGTCATGGTTGCAGCTTTATAGCAATAGTCTTAGCTCATATGTTCACTGTGCTAAATACATGGACGCAAAAAATTTGGTTGCCTACGGTTGTGCAGCGTCCCTGTAAACTTGCTTCAGATTGCAAGCTTGAGTTTGAGTGTAATATAGGTTCTGAAGAACTGAGAAGGGTCGAGCATGAAATGAATGCTTATATAGTCGTATTTGGAATGGATGATCGTCGTAGGACTGTGTATCAGTGTATATTTTTAAAAGCTGTGTGAGAGGTCGTACAAGACCTCTACTTCTTTTAGGATTGTCAGGAACATCGTATCTTCCCATCCGTAACATAAGGTCTCTCTACGCTATTATGATAAAAATCGAAAATATGGAAGGCATCATGATTTGTGTAAGGGATGTCTCGAGTTTGCGGATGTTATAGTGAAACATTGTAAGGAGTGCTACATGGTATGTGAGCAGTGTAAAAGCCCCCAAATGTGAAAGTCGTGTAGTTGAATCCGAGGAGAGGGACAGAGGGACTGTAATGTGTGTAGACGTACATTTTTCAATAATAACTGCTTTGAGCTCCATAAGTCAATTGGCACTTGCAGGAAAATGAGAATCTGTGAATACGGCATGTTTCATATGATGGATAATTGGGGTAAGTTTGTGCAGAAATGTAATGAAATTCACTGTTCTACATGTCATGAAAAATATAAGGCGGATGGAGTGAAGCATGTATGTTATATGAAAGATGCTAAGCCTAAAAATAGCCCTTGTATAACCGTGTACTACGATATAGAAACATACACGAACGCTGAAACCAAAAAGCTTATTCCACATTTACTCGTAAGTCAAACTATCTGTGATGAGTGCATGGAGATTGAGTGTGATCAGTGTCACAAATGTGGTAGACGGTCAAACGTTTTTAAAACGATTGCACACGACAGCCCTGTGAAACTCTTTGTATCCTATATTGTCAAATTAGCGGACAAGTTAAAAAAAATGAATGTGTATATTCTTGCCCATAACGGGGCGAAATTTGACACACAGTTCCTTTATAAGGAGTTGCTTGAACACGAGTCGTCTGCGATATTTACAAGTGATCCCTTGAAAAGAGGCAACAAACTAATACAGATGCAGATAAGAGGTAATGTACAGTTTAAAGACACCCTGCTTTTCACACCTTGTAAATTAGCCAAGCTACCCAAAGTCATGGACATAGCCGCTGAAGTTTCAAAAGGGTATTTCCCTTACACATTCCTCACTAGCGAAACTTTAAATTACGTAGGACTACCTCCACCCAAACATTACTTTAACAACACCAGCATGAGTGATAGTGAGCTTGAAGAATTTGACCGCTACGACAACAGTTTTAATGAAGCTAGTCCATACAATATAGCTGATGAATGCGAATGTAATTGCATGAATGATGTGCGCGTACTGATGAATGCGAATGTTATTGCATGAATGATGTGCGCGTACTTAGAGTATGTTTCCAGGCCTTTAGAAGGATGTACATAACCCGTTTCAAATGCGATCCGCTGCAAGTCGCAACCACGATCGCCTCATTATGCTTTACGGTGTTCAAGAATAACTTCATGCCTAAAGACACCTTAGCCTGCATTCACAGAAACAATCCCCGCAGTTATTGGCACAAGGCTATTTACTGTCTCATACACCTACAGCAACAGACCGGGGTATACATAAAACACGCCCGCAACACGGGGGAAGTACCCATTAAAGTCAATGGTCGTGTTTTTTGGGTTGATGGCCTAAGTGAGGATCCAACCACTGGTGAGAAGACTGTGTACTCCTTTAACGGCTGCTGGTGGCATGGATATCCACGCCCTGAGTGTACCGTCACAGGGGACCTTCATGGAAGATTCCCCGCCGACAGCCTCGCATGGACCCGTAACCGCGATCAACTTATAGGCTCCCAGTTCACTCACAAGATCGTGTGGGAGCATGAGTATGATTCACGGGTGGAAACAGATGACCAGTACCGTAAAGAAATAAGGGCCATCAAACGTTCAATGGTGTTGGATCCTCTCAAATGCGGCGATAGCTTGTTTGGATGGCGTACAAACCCATTCAAGCTATACTTTCCGCCTTCGGAGGGCGTGAAGCGCCATTACTACGACTTCTGTTCTTTATACCCCTACGTGATGAAGAACAATCCGTACCCCGTTGGTGCGCCTGAAAAACTGGTGGGTCCCACCAAGCCACCCATCGAAGAGTTCTCAGCTAAATTGAGTGAGCGCTACCTTGGACTCTCTTTCGTAGACGTGCTCCCCCATCGCGATTTATGGATGCCGATCTTACCCGTCGTTATAGATCACAAGCTCATGTTTCCCCTGTACGTGAAGTGCGCAGAGGAGAACAACGGTGATGGTAATCATACAACCAACCAGCGTAAGATCAGAGGTGTGTATACAAACCCTGAGTGGACATGAGGTGTGGAGGTTTCAGAAGCTGCCCAACCTTTTCACGCCATATATAAACGCTTTTTTGAAGGATAAGGTAGAAGCATCGGGATATCCACGAGAGGTTGATACCGAAGATGAAAAAACGGCTTATATTCAGCGTTACCGTGCCCGCGAAGGTATACAGCTTGACCGTTCCCAAATTGTTAAGAATTCTGGCAAGCGCGCTTTAGTGCAAAGTTGTCTAAACAGAGAGTGAAGTCTGGGATTATGTCAACGCTTCCGATAAAGAGGTTATGGAGATCGTGAATGTAGGTAATACTTACATAATAAAGTACAACATCACCGAAATGGCCACAGATACCTCACAGTTTACAAACATACCTGTAGCCAGCTTCACAACGGCCTACGCCCGCATCAAAGTTTGGGGACTACTGCACTCTCTTGGGCGGAGGGTGCTGTACGCTGACACAGAGAGCGTGATATTCACAGCGAGGGAGGGTGAATACATGCCAGCTATTGGGGAATTCCTCGGAGAGTTAACTGACGAGATCAAGGATGAGTATGGTGATGGTGCATACGCTAACTCATTTGTATCAACAGGGCCAAAAACCTATGGGGTACGTGTGAGGGTGGGGGAGGATATGAAATATATCGTGAAGGCTAAGGGTATCACGTTTAACTATGCGAACCGACGAATCGTTACTTTGACTCGTTGAAGGATCTAGTGTGCTTGGAAGATGAGGGCGATCAGCCACTCCAACTGATTGTGGGGACCCACAATTTTCGGGCGCAGAAACTGGGGTGTGTGAAGGAACTTAGGGGCACGAAGGTATGCCGTAATAACTTTAGGAAACGTTACCAGGTGCCTGGTACCTATGATACCGTACCCTTTGGATACCTTAATCCTTGATTGTATTTATGTATATGTGTATTGTTAACGATATGTTTAATTATTACGTATATTTGCTTCAATTAAGGTTTCATTTTGTCCTTTGCCTGCGTGCTCAGTTGACCTCTGCAAACCCTTGAGCTCGACGTGTATTTTCTCGCGTAGACGAAAAATAGTGATGGCTACTTTTGATATTGCGTGTTCGACGTTTATGAAGTGGTATTTGGTAAATTCGAAAGATGTAGTGGATACTGAAAGACTGCCTACCCCACCCTCCTTTGAGACTTTTGAGGATACATTGAATATTGCGAGGGAACAAGATGTTCAAATACTCTATGGATATTCTGGCGAGAGTATTGCCGGATTTCGCAGTACAAACGATGTGATGGACTACGTTGTAGGGCGAAACTGTATAAAAGCGTACATATACTGTGAGGTGAAAGAAACAACGCATGCAGAGAAGCAGCGGGCATGGATAATGTGTGTTCTTGGTGAATGGTGTGATAGGCGGTATTACGTCACGCTGCATCACACCGAGTACGCGTACCCTGCGGTGGAGAAGGTAAACCTTTCATCATGGACTCACTAAAGTACTTTTACCACTACATTCATATATATCACGACGAGTTTCGCAGTGAGATTGTGGCGAAAGGCCTGTGTGAGTTTTTGATAGAATTTAGAGCGAGTATCGATTGTTAAACACAAAGGAAAAATACGGTAACATGTTTCTCTCAAATAGTGCACCGGTTTGTGAATGAAATGTGTTTAGTTCGTGAAATTCCCCCTAAGCGAAATGCCTGGTGCGTGTTCTGGGGAGTGGGAACGATAAAACATTAAAACCGATATTGCTTCATGTATCAGAAAATTTCTCAAAACGCCTACCCAGTATAATGGGATACAAGTATTCACGTCGGAACAAATCCGTACACGATTCAACAGTTTATGGTGTGGCTCACTACCCCCGTTGAGCGGAACCGCCCACCCGTGTACCTCACTCATCCACACCTGAAACACACGAGTTCGAACAAACCCGTACACGTTTCACCCGTGTAACTCGCTCCTCCCGTCGAACCGATCCGCCCACCCGTGGCTGATAGTCATCTCAGAGCTTGAACCGACTGGACGTGCACTCCTCGAATACGATGGAACTTCCTTTGAGAAGCATTCTCAATGCCTCGTACGATGTGTCCTTGACGAAGTCATTGCGCGAGTTCAGGCGTGAAACCGTACAATTAACTATGTACTTGAAACGATTTGCAGGCAAGCAAACAAACATAATGTAATTTATTTAAGTGTTGAGGAGATGAATTGAGTCTTCGTGATAGTTGAGAAGTGGAGTGAGGATCGTTATAAAATACCTGCAGGTGTAGGTATAAGAAGAAAACAGATTAGTGATGCTCCCTCATATGCCGTTGTTTGTACGTTGTGTATAAATAACGATCAGCCATGCATTGACATACGACTGATGTGGAAGAATGCATCTGATAATAACGTTCTTGTCCCTACGCGAAACCGTATTGCTTCTACTTTTAGATTTTGCCAATAACTTTACTTTTGGAAAGTTCTGAATTTTATATACTGTACTTGCGTTTATATTCACATTGTTATAGTTAAGTAATTGAATATTAGTGGTTTTTAGCGATTTAGAAGTTTTCATAGCGTGCCGGCTTAATTTAACTTAAACTTGTGACGGTTATAAACTAATTTAACTTGCGCGATGCCGTCGCACAAAGCGTCGTGTGTTAGGTATCGGGTAAATCGGTGGTATACGGAATTTAAAGAATATAACGGCGGTCCTATGGCGATTACCGAGAGATCGGTTTGTTTCTTTTGCGATTTAAGAGAGGAAAGTTGACATAAAACGTAGTGTATATGAGGTAACGGAAAGACTTGCAAAGCTTGATGAGGGCAGGGGTAGGGCTACAGTTGACGAAAGCCGAACCAATACTAACGTTGAAGACGTTAGTAATTTCAAGGGTGAGGTGCGTAACCTAGTTTCTAGTTTAGGTAGCTTATCGGGAAGGATGGATAGGGTTGAGGAAGGGGTTAAGGTTGGTCCAAGATTAATAGATGGGGAGGGATTTAGAGAAGTTAAGGGTGGAGCTAGGCCACGTACGTTAGGTGATAGGAATCCCACCCCTTATCGAGGTTTCAAACCCATTCGCCCATTTGGCTAGGCATGTGAACGAGGGGGAAACTATTTTAATTGGGGACTCTTTAGTGCGCCATATGGGCAAAGAGTTCGTTGAACGGCATCCAATCAAGAAGAGGAGGGTCTGTCTCCCAGGGGCCAGGGTTGACAGAGTTAGAGACAAAGTGATTAGGATTGATGTTGCCTCCCGTCACTCAATGTTGGTGACAATGGTAGGGGGCAACGACTCGTATAGGCCCGATACGAGAGTGCCTGACCTTTTGGAGAGATATAGGGTGTTAATTAGGTCCCTGAAGGCGAGGTCAGATGGGTCTTTAGTTCTAGGTATTACCCCTAGGCACGGTTTGGGTCTTAGAATTATGTCAAAAACGATATTTTTGAATACTAAATTAGAAGAGATTTGTGCTGAGGAAAATGTACCCTTCGTAAAGCTGTGGTCAGAATTCAGTGATCCTAGTTTTTTTATAAAAGATGGGGGTGCATTTTAATGAAATAGGTAATGTTATGCTAGGTAGGTTAATTGGCGAAAACGTACGAAAGCTGTATAGGTCGAAGCCTTCTTTAAACGTTGTGGGTCCGGGGAACGCGGGACCGACGTGAAAAATAGTTTAAAACGCCGACCCGTGGTAAAAAATAACTTAAACGTCTTTAATTGTAATGCGCGTAGTATTAGACTAAATTAACCGAATTTAAGGCGATAATTTATTCCGGTAACTACGATATAGTTGCTATCACTGAAACGTGATTAAATACCGTGACTCGGGACTTGTTGGGGGAACTTCATATACCGGGTTTTAAACTCTTTACTAATGATAGGTTACATAGGATTGGTGTCGGCGTTTTGCTGTACATTCGTAATTCCCTTAGGGCTATCGAGGTTAAGATAGATTTTCCGGCAGCAATTAATGCGATATGCGTTGAAGTTAGGGGGCGTAGTCTTAGTTTCAATTTTGTTGTTGTTTGTAGACCTCCCGTTCAGTCCTTCGATACGGATACTAGATTTTACACACTTCTTGGTAACTTTATTAATAATCGGGATAGTATAATTGCCGGGGACTTTAACTGTCCTAACGTTAATTACGAGACTTTTACTGATAACGATGAGGGTTTGAGATTGATTGAGTTCATGAAAGATAATCTTTTACGATAGATGGTTATCGAACCAACGCGCGGTGACAATATTTTAGACGTGTTGATGACGAACGGCGAAAATATAGTCGAGGGTTTAGAGGTAGGCGAGAGTTTAGGATGTAGTGATCATCAAATTATTAGGTTTAAGTTATTGATAGAAAACACAAAGGATTGTAATGTAATAGAAGTCCCTGATTTTCGTAGGGCCAATTTTGATAGTTTTGCGAATAGGATGAGATTAGTGGACTGGGATAACTTATTTATGGGTAATGACGCAAATTTGCATTGGGAGGCGTTTAAAGATAGTTTCTTGAATATCGAAAGGGAGTTTATTCCTCGTAGGCCCAAGCGCGCTAGAAATCATGGTAGGCCCAAGTGGTGGGCTAGGGAAATAGGCGAGTTCATAAACGAACGTAACAGAGCGTATAGACTTAATAAGCGCAATGGCACGGAAGCTAACGTTAATAGATATTTCGATCTTCGACGTAAGGTTAAAAGATCAGTTAGGAATGCTTGCGTAATTTAGAGATACTTATAGCTGCGGATAGTAAACATTACCCCAAAAAGTTTTTCGATTACGTGAATAATCGTAAGCCGATAAAAGATAAAATAGGCCCTCTCGTGGACGCTAATGGCGCTTTGGCTTCTGACGCACAGGCGATGGCGAGTATTTTTAATAACTTTTTTGCGACAGTTTATACCGTAGAAGACGCCAATAATGTCCCCGACGAGGGTGAGATTGCTCATTATATCGATAGGCTAAAAGTTAGCAAGACTACAAGCCCTGACGCTTTTTATCCTAGACATCTGAAAGATTTGAAAGACGTTATCGTAGGCCCCTTAACGAAGATTTTTAATCAGTCACTCGAAACGGGGATTATTCCTGATGAATTCAAATTAGCTAACGTCACACCTATTTTAAAAAAAGGCGACCGTACAGTAGCTAGCAATTATAGGCCCATTAGCATAACGTCACTAGTCGGTAAACTTTTGAAATCCGTCGTTAGGGATCGTATTATCGATCACTTAGAAAGTCGAGATTTGATTAATAGTAGTCAGCATGGGTTTCGATCCCATATATCTTGTTTAACTAATTTGTTAGAATTTTACAACGAAATAGGGCGCGAATACGATAGGCATAGAGCGGCTGACGTTATTTATTTAGATTTTAAAAAGGCGTTCGATACAGTTCTGCATAGAAGGTTAATTGCGAAGGTTAAATCGCACGGTATGCGCGGTCAGGTAGCTAACTGGTTAGAGGAATGGCTTCGTGCTAGGAGGCAGAGGGTCGTTGTTAATGGTAGTGAATCGGGGTGGTTGGATGTAGGTAGCGGTGTCCCACAGGGTTCAGTGTTAGGCCCATTGTTATTCGTAATTTTCATTAACGACATAGATGTACGACTGACTAGTAACGTGTCAAAATTCGCGGACAATACTAAAATAGGCGGTAAGGTTGTTAACGAGGTCTATAGAAATAGGCTCCAAGACGATGTAAATAGGATTATGGAGTGGACGGATAAGTGGCTGATGCAATTTAACGTAGACAAATGTAAAGTTTTGCATATATGTTCTCGTAACAATAATTAGACGTACACGATGGATGATAGAGAGTTAGCGAGCGTTGACGAGGAAGTAGACTTAGGCGTACGCGTATCTAAGGATTTAAAAGTTAGGAACCAGTGCCTGGAGTCTTGCGCAAAAGCTAATAGGATGTTAGGCTTCATAGCGCGTAACTTCGAATTTAAATCGAAGAATATTATATTGCCCCTTTACAAGTCCGTAGTCAGGCCTCATTTAGAATATGCCGTTCAGTTTTGGTGCCCGTATTTGCATGAGGATATTGTTAGGTTAGAAAGGGTTCAGCGTCGTGCCACGAAACTAATTCCGTCATTGCACAACAAGCTTATGAAGATAGAATAAAAGAGTTAGACTTGCATTCACTTGAAACTAGGAGATTAAGGGGGGAGCTTATTGAAGTTTTCAAAATCGTTAATAACATCGACAACGTAAATTTTGACAAACTGTTCATTTTCGATAATTAATAGCAATACTTGTAACAACGGATTTAAGTTGCGTGGCAAACGTTTCATTATTAATATCGCTAAAACTTCTTTACGTTTAAAATAATTGATAAAAGAGAATAATCTTCCCGCGCCCGTCGTGAACTCTACCAGCGTTAATATGTTTAAGAACCGTCTAGATAGGCGTTTTAAAAATGTTAACGTTGTTTAAAATAAAAAAAAACAATTAGCAACAGGAGCTCCGGGGGTGGTGGTCGAGGATGAGTCTGTTGACGATAATACCAGCTTGTGACATGCCAGCGTGTGATGCCAGCAATGAAATTATTATTAAAAAAAAATTAGACTAACACGAACGTAGCTGTAGCTCGTAGCGTAAACTAACCCACTTTTTGTTTAACTTTACCTACTCTTTTTTTTCTTATTATCCTCTCCTTTCTTACATGTATGTAACTATTTTTACTTGCATGTCTGGAGTTTGCATGGTATGACAGTGAGTTAAGACTGTGTTTGCATGGTTTGTAAGCGTTCTTATTTTACTTCTTTTCGTCTTTCACCCCTTTCCTATTCTCTTCGACTATTTTTCCGACTTGTCGGCAGTGGCCGTCGGTTGATGGTGGGGAGTCTCTCTTTCTCTTTTTCCAAATGAATTTTAACCCAAGAATGATAGGTTTTGCTACTTACTTAACCCCTTATTCTCCTCTTTTATCCCCCTCCTCTTTTCTTTCTCTCGGGCTAACCTTAGAGTGGATCTTAGGGTCTTTGTTAGCCTTAGCTTCTGTAGAGATCTGTAGATCCTCGACAGAATGTTTGAAATCGTCGGATTCCGCAAGCTGAAGCCTATATTAGACGCTCTTGTTACGGATATGATTTATTTTGACACGGTTCTTGAATACACATACACCGCTCTGCTCGACGGATTTATCGAAGGTAGGAATGAACAAGGCGAGAATGGTCTAGAGCTGGATGCTTATTTAAAAGGTTTAGACTCTTCGAAATATCCCGAACTTTGGTACAAAGGACTTGAGCGGTACAGGGCAGAGCTCGCCTAAACTGTTCACCTTGAAGAGTTGTATCTCTATATAATGAGTAGCTGTCGTTACGACTTCGAAGATTATTTCAATTGTCGCTATGCAGAGTGAAGAAGAGTTCACGATTGAAAAGATTGAAAAGCTCGGGTCGGTAAGAAAAAACCCTCGATTGGAAAGGAGTGTTTATAAACTTGTATTTAATAATGACGTGATAGCTAACGATGCCCTCTTTGTGCGTGCTTTTGAGTGTATTCTAGCTGTGTTTAAAGATAGCTTACCACCTGAATGTAAAGTGAGCACAAAAATAGTATTGAACGATATGAAGGTCATTCATAGTATAGGTATCCCTAACTTGAGTGGTGAAATAATATTATGCCGTATTTATCGCGTAGTGCAAAGTAATGATGTGACTGTAGACTCGATTATGTGTGAGTTTAGTGTTTTGCGCAGTAGAACATAAAGTATTTTCATGTATATTTATTTCCAATATATTTCATTATTTAATGTAATTGTGTGTGTGTGTGTGTATTTGTTAACTCCTCCGTCTATGGCCCTGGGGTGGTTCGAATCGACGGGGGTTCTGGTTGGGAGGCAGCAACGGATATTTTCTCGCGATACTTTTCTTCTATAATATTCTAATTTCTTTCTCTCGCTATAGGGTCGACAGTTGTTAATTCTTCTCTTTCTCTAATACTCTGATACTTTCTCTGACGGTTCGCCGATTTTCTTTTTATAATTTATCGGGAACTATTTTCTCTATTTACTAAGTTCTCGGAAGAGAGCCCAACTCGAAGGGGAAAAATAAAAAGTTTACCTCACTGTAGTTTACTTCTAAAAATGTACAGGTAGTGCTCTGAATTTAAATTTACAGGGGTAGAGGTTCGACCTCTTTCGACCACGGCTCAGGTCGGAATCTAAAAATTAAGGAGGCAAGGGGCCTCTGCCCCTTCTCGCAGCGAGGCTGCTAACAAGGGAGTGATTCGAAGTAATCGAATCGGAGTGAAGAAGAGTAGAAGTGACATTATTTTACAATTACATGATTTATATACAATCTAAATTTTTGGGGGAATGCAGCTTGAAGGTTAAGTTTCCCCCCTTTTAAACACGATCAGATGAAAGATTCCAAATAAAAATTAAAAAATTAAAATTAAAAAATAATCGTATTTTCGCCGATATGCATTTCTAAAGGGCGACATAATTTCGTAGTACATTAAGTACAATCCAAGTACACCCTGAGTACATTGTAATTTCGGGTCTACAACAATTATGATTATAATTATGGATTAGTTCATATTCATTTAGTATCGTTTAATTATACTTCCATTTAAAGTACATTACAAGTTATTATCATTAATTACAGTTTCATTAAAGTACATTACTACATTAGATATTAAATTATGATCGTTTAATTAAAGTTTCATTAAAGTACATTACGTCGTTTACAATTCTTACAGTGTTTTTATATTTATATATGGTTATTATATATGGTTATTATATATGGTTATTAGTACAACACAAAGTACATGGGCACATACGATATATATTTATATATACATGACACACATGATTTAACATAACGCATAATAATGTGTTATAAATTGAAATTACAGCGAGAGGAGATTTTTCGTTTTCAGAAAAAAAAAAATAGACTAACACGAACGTAGGTGTAGCTCGTAGCGTAAACTAACCCACTTTTTGTTTAACTTTACCTACTTTTTTTTTCTTATCCCCTCCTTACTTTGCATGTCTGTAACTCTCTTTTCTTGCATGTTTTTAGTTTGCATGGTATGACAGTGCGTTAAGACTGTGTTTGCATGGTTTGTAAGCGTTCTTATTTTACTTCTTTTCATCTTTCACCCCTCTCCTATTCTCTCCGACTATTTTTCTGACTTGTCGGCAGTGGCCGGCGGATGATGATGGTGAGTCTTTTTTCTCTTTTTCTGAATGAATGTTAACCCACGAGTGATAGGTGTTGCTACTTAATTAACCACTTATTCGCTTCTCTTAACCCCCTACTCTTTCCTTTCACTCGGGCTAACCTTAGAGTGGATCTTAGTGCCTTTGTTAGCCTTAGCTTCTGTCGATCTTGCGAGGGGTGAACGCACTTGAAAAAAAATAAAAAAATAAAACATGCGAACGTATTTGGACGATTTTGACCGAACAGGTACGGAAGCATAAAGTTTCGTACCATTTCGTAGACTGACACGAGTAAAAATTAATATTTAATAAAATTGATATAGGATAATGGTCAAGATAGGGCATGGATGTATGAATGAACAACATATAAATATTGACGTGTAGAGTGTACAGTTTTTATTATTATGCTAAAGAATTTCCATACATTGTACATGAAAGATATCCACATACCAAATGGGTGATTCAGTATTCGCGGTATGGAAAATGTGAAGAGAATTAAGTTACTTTATGACGTCATAGTTATTCACATTATGTCGTACGTACAGTATAAGTCATTATTAGAAAAGATGAATTAGAGAAATACAGTAATAAATAAAGAAGTACAAATCGAAATTCTATCCAAAACTCGCTTAGGCGATTTTGGTCTCTTATGTAAAAATGAACATTCAAACATAAAAACCATACAAACATAAGTACTGCATGAAGACAATGAATCCATATAATGATTGTATAGGAATTGTTAATTGTTCAATATATTTAATTATTTAATGTAATTTTTTTGTATATATATATATATATTATATATATATATATATATATATATATATATATATATATATATATATATATATATATGTATATTTCCTGTACTAATATGTTGATGATTATCCTCCATCGTTTTGTATATTATTATTATTTTCAATATATTTAATTATTTAATATAACTGTGTATATATATTTCTCCTGTACTGTTATATTGATGGTTATACTCCATCGTTTTGTATATTATTAGATTATATATATATATATATATATATTCCTCGTTCGTATTTCTTATATTATTATTATTAATTTTTATTGCATATATTCCATCGTTTGATTGTATATTTATTTTCTATATATTTCGTGAAATTGATTCCAATAATTCGTCTAAATAAACAGAATGATGTAATGGTGTTTTATTTAATCCTTTTGGTTGTAAACGATATTATTATTTAACTATACCAAGTGGCTCCCTTCTAAAACGGCTGACGGATTTCTAAGCCAACTGTCAAAAATATCTTAATAGCGAAATCTGGCAGCTGAAAAGCTAATATATACACCTGCCTTCTAGGTCTTCTACGTCAACTGGCTGGTTAAGCCAACTGGTGGATTAAGCCAACTAGCGGATTATGCCAAGTAGCGGAAAGCCAACTGTTGAGAATATATGCTTTAATTAATTAAATAGCGCAATCTGACAACTCAACCCTAATAATGTACACCTGAACAAGCCATTTACGCCTTCTAAGAAGCCTTCTAAGCCAACTGGCTGATTAGGACCTTATAAGACAGCGGGCACTCGGATGAACTCTCAATATGCGCTTGGCAGGAGCCAGGCGAACACTCCTCTCTCCTTCTCCTGTCTCTCTTAGGTTAGGTATACCCCTTTGGGGGGTGAGGCCAACCCACCTTCTCTCCCAAAAAGGTTAGGTGTAATCCCACAGCTTGCTGGGGGAGTTCCCCTCCCCTTTTTTTGGCACCCTGGGGTTGGTACTGGGGGGTCTTGCAACAAGAAGGGAGGGGGTTGGCACTCATTGCAACATTGATCAACATTTGCAATTGCATTGCACTCTCTCCTTTTGCGGTCATACTACTGTGGTACCCCAAAACTCACGATATAGAGTTAGGGGTGTTCAAACCTGTACACGCGAAGCCATTTCGGTGTGCCCGCGAGTAGCCCCCAGATATGGTTTTAGAGACTGGTTAATAGAAAGAATATTGCAATTAAAACAGGATAATAATATTTTTTGTTGTGACTGTCAATTTGTATGCATAAATCTCATATCAAAATGCAAATAAAAAGGGTAGAAAGAAAGAGTGAAGTGATTTTGAAATCGATTTAATTTCGCGTGAAAATTTAAATCTTTTAAAATGAAGACCTACAAAAATAAAGTGATCCGCTACCCAGGGTAGAGCCGAAGACTAAGTGCGTTATCCAGAAAAGAAATTATTATTTGATATTCCTGGATAGATTTATGGTCGAGTAATTAAGCTACAAAGGGGAAAGTATAGCTGAACAAGGTTGCTCTTCATTATTAAAGCTTGTAAAGGTTTGGGTTTGTTTATTCTTTGGTCTCGCCTAAGGGAAACCCTCGAGAGAAAAATTTAAATTTTAAATTTTAACTTTAAATTTTAAATTTTAATTTGAAGATTTCTTTAAGAAAGGCGGAGCGTAGAATTTAACGAAGTTGAGATTAGAGCCAATAGAAGATCAGTAACTTTTGTACGAATGATGTCATGTGATGAAAATGGTTTTGATAGGCCCTTTAGACACTAAAGGGAGGAGTTCTTGTAATCCTAAGGGGTAACTTAGAGTTATAAAGCAGTTGTAGTTCTGCCCTGTAAAGTTGAAATGGCTTAGAGAATCTTTAAACGCTGTGGCATGATTAAAAATTGCTAAGTTGATTTGAAACTGTCTCACGTTGTTCTAAAATCTGAATTTCATTTGTTTTACGCGAACTTGTTTGTAAGAGCTTTATTGTAAGTAACAGAAAAGAACTTTAAAATTTATTTGATTTAATTGGCGGACATTTTTCCTGGAAAAATCTGCGAACTCGCGCAGAACTTTTGAGAGTAAATTTCCCAAATTTTGTAAGTAACTGTACACTGTATTGAAGACTTTGAATGTAGGGCTAATTCTAGAGTTACACAGAAATTTAAAAAAAAAAACCTCTGTATAACTGCTTTTTGAGACTTTAATAATTGCAAACATTTTCTTTAAATTGACAATTCGTTTTTGGAACAAAAATTTGTAATTATACGTCTGTCGATTTCTTTTTAAGTTTGTGTCCTATTTTGAGTGAAACAAAATAAACCTTATACGAGGGAGTGTGTTGTTTCTATGCTGCCTTGCAATAGGCCTCTCTTGTAAGTTAAGGGAAAATTAACATTGAAAGTCGAAATTTAAAGTAGGCTTCAAGGAAGCCAAGAAAACTACGCGCATAAAATTGAAGGGCCATCCGAGTGGATAGGCAGTCATGTTGAAAAAAAACGAATCCGCGCGTGCGCAATAAGTGCAACAGCGAAAAAGGAGTTGCACCACATTTTTTGTGTTTTATGTATTTTTTATCATAATATTTTTTAGGTGTGCCCGCCTGTGCTCCAGCATTTGGAAAATGTGCCCGCCTGCGAAAACGTTCGAGCACCCCTGATTAGACGAATGAACACCCGCACCCTGAAGGGAAATTAATATCTGGTCAATCATTTGTATCACATTAAACATTTAAAATGGCGAAATATAATTATCTGAAATAATATTTTACCACACTTCAATTCTTTAGTATAACACGAAATAATTTCATACAAAACGTGTAGTCAAATATTTAGCTCCATTTAAAGTGTGAAATGTCATCACACTGTTTTTCTGTGCCAAACTACTACTACTACTACTACTACTACTACTACTAATAATAATAATAATAATAATAATAATTTTGAAGTAATTAAAAGCTATACAATAAGGTAATCAATCTTCAGTTGTTCTTTTAATACTTTTTAAAACTGTGAAGGTCAAGAGAAAATTGTAGTGGGATATTTACAGCTGTCAAATGTCTGTTTCTATATTTCGAAATAATTGAGCCCGTATATATATATATATATATATATATATATATATATATATGTCGTAACACCATTTCCCGTCGATCAGCGAAATTAAGCGACATTGGGTCTGGGTAATAGTTGGATGGGGGACTTTCCTAAGCGTCCAGATGATGTAGCTGCCCGTGATTCGAACCCCACGTAAAACTGTAGGTTCCCTCCGCCATATGACCTTAGATGTTACAAAGGAAATTAAGCAACCCCATTTAACAAATTTCATGTTAACTGTTCACTGGAATTTTATAAGTGCTCTTCTTTGCTTGTAGTCTGTAGACCCACCATAATACCAAGTTACCGACCAATGCCAACCATCACTATATAATAATAAGGATATGTCTTTACATATAAGTCATTATTATTATTATTATTATTATTATAATATATTATTATTATGATTTAACATTACCTCCTTTTATTCAATAAAATGTGAACATTCCCATTAAACTTTTTTAAATAATTTTAAATACCAGTTCACTAAGTCTAATTTACAAGGATCACTAAAGGTGAGAATTAATGTGTTAATTCATACTTAATTTAGTTTCATAACTCCTTAAATTAAGTTGGTCGAAGACTTGAATCAATTTCCAAATTTTATGCATGCGTGTCGGGTGGTAATGGACTTCCACTGCACCTAATGCGCGAAAAAATCCACCATTTAATCCCGTTTTTGAAGATGATTTAAAACCATTTAATTCTTTCGAAGCGAATCTGTCAGACACGATGGGGAATAAATAAAGGAAATAGAATCGTACGTTTCCTGAAATGATTCATGTGAAAAGAGATTCATAATATTCAAGATTCATACATGAAAAAATTATAAAAATGCGTGTCAGGAAAATTCTTTGAAAGGAACAAATATCATAAAATGGAATCATAAATCTGTCAAGAATTATCGCCTAAAAGAAAGAAAGCAGAGTGCGTACTGAGGTGCTGTAAAAAAGCATAAACTAGACAAGGTGACTTCAGGACAGAAAAAGAAACACTTCAGAATTTGAGATGATTGATTCTGAAAAGTTGTAAACTTGAAAAACATTTTATATATATATATTATATATATATATATATATATATATATATATATATATATATATGTCGTTTCTATTCATATATATATATATATGGGAATGAACTCAGAATGGTTCCCTGAGGTTTTTTATGATACACACAGATCGTGCATGGAACAAGGAACTCTTTTAGGAAAATTAAATCCACCATAGTCCGAATAAGTAATGGTAAATGACAAATACTATAGTTTTTTCTTTGTCGTGATGCTAGCCTGACGTGGGCAACGGGTCACTCGCAAAGAGGTCCCAAAAATATAGCTTCCCTCACCAGCTATCTGCAAAGCAGATAGGATACAGCTTTGGGACAGGATCTAGGGTTTAAAGCAGCCTAGCCCAGCTACATTTAGAACCTCAATATAGGCAAAAGACTCGCTGCCTTCACGGCAGATTAAATACATCAAAGAAAAAGAGGGTAACTATTATATTTTTAGCCAAAAACAAAAACTTAAACCTCAACTGGCAGAATTGAGCGTCCAGTATAGTATTTGTCATTTATCATTACTTATTCGGACTATAGTGGATTTAATTTTCCTAGAAGAGTTCCTTGTTCGATGCACGGTCTGTGTGTATCATAAGAAACCTCAGGGAACCATTCTGAGTTCATTCCCATCATGAAACGGACATGTTATGTGCCTTTAAAAGTGGACGCTCAATTCTGCCAGTTGAGATTTAAGTTTTGGTTTTTGGCTAAAAATATAATAGTCACCCCCTTTTTCTTTGATGTATTCAATCTGACGTGAAGGCAGCGAGTCTTTTGCTTATATCGAGGTTCTAAATGTAGCTGGGCTAGGCTGCTTTAAACCCTAGATCCTGTCCCAAAGCTGGATCCTATCTGCTTTGCAGATAGCTGGTGAGGGAAGCTATATTTTTGGGACCTCTTTGCGAGTGACCCGTTGCCCACGTCGGGCTAGCATCATGAAAAAGAAAAAACTATAGTATTTGTCATTTACCATTACTTATTCGGACTATAGTGGATTTAATTTTCCTAGAAGAGTTCCTTGTTCCATGCACGGTCTGTATATATATATATATATATATTATATATATATATATATATATATATGCTGCAGACCCACAAGGAAAAAGAAAAACAATTCCAAGGTCTTTCGTGTATTCAGAGCTACACCTCGTCAGGGAATGGAGAGAGAAGGCAAGATGCCCATAAATATATACAACGTAGCGGAAACCAAAACAATTAGCACATACTTAATAAGAGTTAATGAGGCAAAAGGAATTTTAACAAGATATTGTCAATTTTATACATTCCCGCACTGTTACTGAAATTGTTTTTAAAATGGATAAATGCACATTCTAGAATATTTCTTTCTATTATATCTCTGTTTTCAACAAGCGCGTTAGAACTAGCCCACTTGATGCTATGATTACATCTATACATATGGTTAAACAAAACATTGGAATTATTAGCTGTTCTACACGCATATTTATGCTGTTTTACCCGAATATCTAACGTTTTACACGTTTGGCCTATATATATACTGAGTTACATTGTGTACATCCGATCGAATACACACAACCAACAACATTATCCGGGCTATTCTTTATTAGGCGTGATTTGACAGTATTATTATACTTAAAGACTACATTGATGCCAAGTGCTTTAAGTAAAGTCGGAAGATATTGAAAATTAACATGGTAAGGTAGGCTAAGGATATTTTTACGCTCAAATTCCTTTACAATTACATTAGTATAACACCTATTCTTGGCTTCCCTAAGACAGTTATCTAAAAATGAAATAGGATAACATAATTTAGTACCAATATTCATGATATTACATAACTCGAAATCTAAAAATTCAGGACTGACAACTCTCAATGCTCTAAGAAACATAGCAGAGAAAATAGAGGATTTAATCGAGGGATGATGGTCAGAATGGAAATGCACATAAGAGTTATTATTAGTAGGCTTGCGATAGACTTCAAATTTGAACTGATTAGAGCATCTCCAAATTTTTAGATCCAGAAAAGATAGGCTTCCACCATTTTCTTTTTCAACTGTGAACTTAATAGATGGGACTAAATTGTTGAGCCTACCAAGAAATAAGTCAACATCCAAATTATTAGGCCAAAGGCATAAAATATCATCTATATACTTGTACCAAACCAGGTTAAAATTAACAATCGTGGGCAAAATTCTACTTTCAAAAATTTCCATATATAAATTAGGTAGTACAGGTGAAAGAGGATTTCCTATCGCCAATCCAAACGACATAACATAAAACTTATTTTCAAACTGAAATTTACAATCTTTGACACAAAGCTTAATTAACTCAATAAGAGTGTTTTTATTCTGACCATCATCCCTCGATTAAATCAAATCCTCTATTTTCTCTGCTATGTTTCTTAGAGCAATGAGAGTTGTCAGTCCTCAATTTTTAGATTCCGAGTTATGCAGTATCATGAATATTGGTACTAAATTATGTTATCCTATTTCATTTTTAGATAACTGTCTTAGGAAAGCCAAGAATAGAAATTTTGTTTTAAATTTTCTTATGTAAAAGCGGAGTTTGTTTATAGCGAAGTTGAGGTTTAACCAGTAGAAAGTTAGTAGCGTTTGTATGAATGACATCCTGTAATGAAAATGTTTTTGATAAGTTATTCAGATATTGAAAGGATGGCGTTTTTTTTAATCCTAGTGCGAGACTTAGACTTATAGTTTGAGTTGTAGTCCTTGTCCTCCAACGATGAAGTGTGGTTCAATCGGTTTTGAAAGTTGCGGCACCGATTGATTCTATATATAAGCCATTTTTAATGCGTCTCCGTTTTTCGAATAATTTGAATATCATTGTTTCACTGCTTCATATTTTTTCAAGAGTTTAAGTTATGGTTCAGACATCATTCTGTAAATGAGGTAGTAGTCTGCAAGAAAAGAACAAAAGAACTTTGTTGAAAATAGTATCCGAAAGTGTCCGGCAATTTTTAGAGTTTAAATCTGTTCACATGTCCAAATTCTAAATTTTGAGCTTGTGATTATTGTTTTATCTCTGAGAATGATTTTAAAATGTTTGTGGTGAGCAACTTTAGGTAAATTTCATTCCCGAGGAAATCTGCGGGGTTCGCGCAGGACTTGTGAAAAGTTTGTGATAAAAAATTCTTTGGAGGAATTTTTTCCGAAACAAATCTGTTGAACTTTTGAGGGAGTTTTGAGACCTAAATTTCCGTACTTGTTGCAAGCAAACTGTTATCTGAAGGAATTTGAAGTAAGTGTTATTTCTTGCAATAGTCCTCTCTTGTAAGCTGAGGGTAAAGTAACATTAAAAGTTTAAAATTAACAGTGGGCTTCAAATAAGCCGGGAAAATTGTGCACCTAAAATTGAAAAGGTCATCCAACTCTACTGACCGGACGCATTTCCTGAGCTCTCTGATATTGCATCTACTTTTGCATATTGCTAATAATTTGACTTTTGTTAAGTTTTGAATTTTATATACTTGTGTTTACTGTATATTCACATTTTTATAGTTAAGTAATTGAATATTAGTGGTTTTTAGCGATTTAGAAGTTTTCATAGCGTGCAGGCTTAATTTAACTAAACTTGTGACGGCTATAAACTAATTTTAACTGCGCGATGCCGTCGCAGAAAGCGTCGTGTGTTAGGTGTGGGGTAAACCGGTGGTATTCGGATTTTAAAGATTATAACGGCGGTCCTATGGCGATTACCGAGAGATCAGTTTGTTTCTTTTGCGAGTTAAGGGAGGAAATAGTTGACATAAAACGCAGTGTACGTGAGGTAACGGAAAGACTTGCAACGGTTGATGAGGGCAGGGGTAGGGCTACGGTTGACGAAAGCCGAACCAATACTAACGTTGAAGACGTTAGTAATTTGAAGGGTGAGGTGCGTAACCTAGTTTCTAGTTTAGGTAGCTTATCGGGAAGGTTGGATAGAGTTGAGGAAGGGGTTAAGGCTGGTTCGAGATTAGTAGATGGGGAGGGATTTAGAGAAGTTAAGGGTGGAGCTAGGGCGCGTACGTTAGGTGATAGGAATCCCCACCCCCCCAATCGAGGTTTCGAACCCTTTCACCCATTTGGAAATGGTCGTCCCTTTCACCCATTTGGAAATGGACGTGAATGAGAGGAAACTATTTTAATTGGGGACTCTTTTGTGCGCCATATGGACAAAGAGTTCGTTGAACGGCATCCAACCAAGAGGAGGAGGGTCTGTCTCCCAGGGCCAGGGTTGACAGAGTTAGAGACGAAGTGGATAGGATTGACGTTGCCTCCCGTCACTCGATGTTGGTGACGATGGTAGGGGGCAACGACTCGTATAGGCCCGATGCGAGAGTGCCTGACCTTTTGGAGAGATATAGGGGTTAATTAGGTCCCTAAAGGCGATGTCAGATAGGTCTTTAGTTCTAGGTATTACCCCTAGGCACGATTTGGGTCTTAGGATTACGTCAAAAACGATATTTTTGAATACCAAATTAAAAGAGATTTGTGCTGAGGAAAATGTACCCTTTGTAAAGCTGTGGTCAGAATTCAGTGATCCTAGTCTTTTTATAAAAGATGGGGGTGCATTTTAATGAAATAGGTAATGCTAGGCTAGGTAGGTTAATTGACGAAAACGTACGAAAGCTGTATAGGTCGAAGCCTTCTTTAAACGTTGTGGGTCCGGGAAAAGCGGGCCCGACGTGAAAAATAGTTTATAACGCCGGCCCGTGGTAAAAAAGAACTTAAACGTCTTTAATTGTAACGTGCGTAGTATTAGAAATAAATTAAACGAATTTAAAGCGATAATTTATTCCGGCAACTACGATATAGTTGCTATCACTGAAACGTGATTAAATACCGTGACTCGGGACTTGTTGGGGGAACTTGATATACCGGGTTTTAAACTCTTTACTAATGATAGGTTACATAGGATTGGTGGCGGCGTTTTGCTGTACATTCGTAATTCCCTTAGGGCTATCGAGGTTAAGATAGATTTTCCGGCAGCAATTAATGCGATATGCGTTGAAGTTAGGGCGCGTAGTATTAGTTTTAATTTTGTTGTTGTTTATAGACCTCCCGTTCAACCCCTCGATACCGATACTAGATTTTACTCCCTTCTTGGTAACTTTACTGACAATCGGAATAGTATACTGTAATTGTCGGAGACTTTAACTGCCCTAATGTTCATTACGAAACTTTTACTGGTAATGAGGAGGGTTTGAGATTGATTGAGTTCATGGAAGATAATTTTTTACGACAGATGGTTACCGAACCAACGCGCGGTGACAATATTTTAGATTTGGTGATGACGAACGGCGAAAATGTAGTCGAAGGTTTAGAAGTAGGCGAGAGTTTAGGATGTAGTGATCATCAAATTCTTAGGTTTAAGTTATCAATAGAAACCACAAAGGATAGTAACGTAAAAGAAGTCCCTGATTTTCGTAGGGCTAATTTTGATAGTTTTGCGGATAGGGAGAGAGTAGTGGACTGGGACAACTTATTTATGGGTAATGACACAAATTTGCATTGGGAGGCGTTTAAAGAAAGTTTTATGAATATTGAAAGGGAGCTTATTCCTCGTAGGCCCAAGCCGCTAGAAATCATGGTAGGCCCAAGTGGTGGACTAGTGAAATAGGCGAGTTCATAAACGAACGTAACAGAGCGTATAGACTTAATAAGCGCAATGGCTCGGCAGCTAACTTTAATAGATATATCGAGCTTAGACGTCAGGTTAAAAGATTAGTTAGGAATGCTAAGCGTAATTTAGAGATACTTATATGTGCGGATAGTAAACATAATCCAAAAAAGTTTTTGAATGCGTCAATAATAATCGTAAGCCGATAAAAGATAATATAGGCCCTCTAGTGGATGTTAACGGCGCTTTGGCTTCTGACGCTCAGGCGATGGCGGGTATTTTCAATAACTTTTTTGCGATAGTCTTTACTGTGAAGACGTAAATAATGTCCTCGACGTGGACGATATCGTTCCATTTAGTAGCGAGACTATTTTGGATGAAATAACTGTTTACGAAGGTGAGATTGCGCATTATATCGATAGGCTAAGAATTAGCAAGGCTCCAGGCCCTGACGCTTTTTATCCCAGACATTTGAAAGATTTGAAAGACGTTATTGTAAGCCCCTTAACGAAGATTTTTAATCAGTCACTCGAAACGGGGATTATTCCTGAAGACTTCAAATTAGCTAACGTCACGCCCATTTTTAAAAAAGGCGACCGCACAGTAGCTAGCAATTATAGGCCCACTAGCTTAACGTCACTAGTCGGTAAACTTTTGAAATCCGTCGTTAGGGATCGTATTATCGATCACTTAGAAAGTAGAGATTTGATTAATAGTAGTCAGCATGGGTTTCGACGCCATAGATATTGTTTAACTAATTTGTTAGAATTTCATAACGAAATAGTGCGCGAATACGATAGGCATAGAGCGGCTGACGTTATTTATTTAGATTTTAAAAAAGCGTTCGATACAGTTCTGCATAGAAGATTAATTGCAAAGGTTAAAGCGCACGGTATACGCGGTCAGGTAGCTAACTGGTTAGAGAAATGGCTTCGAGCTAGGAGACAGAGGGTCGTTGTTAATGGTAGTGAATCGGGGTGGTTGGATGTAGGTAGTGATGTCTCACAGGGTTCAGTGTTAGACCCATTGCTATTCGTAATTTTCATTAACGACATAGATGTAGGATTGACTAGTAACGTGTCAAAATTCGCGGACGATACTAAAATAGGCGGTAAGGTAATTATTAACAAGGACTATAGTAACAATAATTACACGCACACGATAGATGATAGAGAGTTAGCGAGTGTTCACGAGGAAGTAGATTTAGGCGTAGGCGTAGCTAAGGATTTAAAAGTTAGGAACCAGTGCCTGGAGTCTTGCGCAAAAGCGGATGTTAGGCTTCATAGCGCGTAATTTTGAATTTAAATCGATGGCTATTATATTGCCCCTTTACAAGTCCTTAGTCAGGCCTCATTTAGAATATGCCGTTCAGTTTTGGTGCCCGTATTTGCGTCAGGATATTGATAGGTTAGAAAGGGTTCAGCGTCGTGCCACGAAACTAATTCCGTCATTGCGCAACAAGACTTATGAAGATAGGATTAAAGAGTTAGACTTGCATTCACTCGAAACTAGGAGATTAAGGGGGGAGCTTATTGAAGTTTTCAAAATCGTTAATAACATCGATAACGTAAATTTTGACAAACTGTTCACTTTCGACAATAGCAATACTCGTAATAACGGATCTAAGTTGCGTGGCAGACGTTTCATTACTAATATCGCTAAGAACTTCTTTACGTTTAAAGTAATTAATAAGTGGAATAATCTTCCCGCGCCCGTCGTGAACTCTACCAGCGTTAATGTGTTTAAAAACCGTCTAGATAGACATTTTAAAAATATTAACGTTGTTTAAAATAAAAAAACAATTGGCAACAGGAGGTCTGGGGGTTCGTAATCGGGGATGAGTCTGTTGACGTCTAATGCCAGCTTGTGACATGCCAGCGTGTGATATGCCAGAAAAAAAAATTAGCCTAACACGAACTTAGTTGTAGCTTGTTGAGTAAATTAACCCACTTTTTGTTATTCTTTATACTTATTTTTTTCTCTCTTTATTGCATGTCTGTAGTTTGCATGTTTGCATGGTATGATAGTGTTTGAGTTAAGAATGTGTTGTAATGCGTTCTTATTTTACTTATTTTCATCTTTCACGCCTTTCCAGCCTAGTGGGCTGCATCCTCTACCTCCCTGTGGAGTGGAGGATCGGTCTGCAACAGTTGGAAGAATGTGTTGCTTTGAGTTAAGAATGTGTTGTTCTTGAGTTAAGACTGCATTGCATGGTTTGTAAGCCTTCTTATTTTACTTCTTTTCATCTTTTTCCGGCAGTGTAGGCTCTACCTCCCTATGGAGTAGAGGACCGTTCTGCAGTCTTTCCTATTCTCTCCAACTATTTTTCTGACTTGTCGGCAGTGGCCGGCGGATGATTATGGTGAGTCTTTTTTATCTTTTTCTGAATGAATGTTAACCCACGAGTGATAGGTGTTGCTACTTACTTAACCCCCTACTCTTTCCTTTCTCTCGGGCTAACCTTAGAGTGGATCTTAGGGTCTTTGTTAGCCTTAGCTTCTGTAGATCTGTAGATCCTAAACAAACGAACCCGCACGCGCAATAAAAAATGGTCGCACCACAATATATATATATATAATTATATATATATATATACTATATTAGTGGTGGACCGGATGTCAGTTTTTCAACATCTGCGGATGTGGATGCGGATTTTTAATTTCAATATCCGCGGATGCGGATGCGGATATTTAGTTAATCTATCAATATAATATAGAATTATATGAATATATGACATAATTTTTCAAATTTCATGATATTACTTACTATTATGGCAGGCAATGCATAAGAATTAAAATTAATATTAATGTTTTCATTATGATAAAAATAATAACTTTCTCAAGAATTTCAGCCACAGAAAATTCAATGAAACAAGTTTCATTCAATTTTCTGTGTTACCAGGTATTTATATTTTGAGGTTTATATATTTGTTTGTTCATTAATAATTAATACTTTACATGAAATGTGCATGACTGGGCCTTATAAGCTACTTTATAAGTAGTCCGGTAGCACAGACCCTGATTTTACTGGAACCCTGCATTGTTTGTTATAAAGCAAATTTTTACATATGGCCGCCATTTTCCAAGATGGCCAGCGAAACTGAAAAATCCCATATCCTGGTCAATACTTGATGGATTTTGATGATCTTGGTGTCATTTCTAGGGGGTTTTAGGATGATGAGTCGATCTGGAGGAGTTGCAGATACTTTTGGAGTCGTTTTGACCCACATTCGTCAATACTCAAGGTCATTGGAGGTCAAACGCCCCCCGAAATGAGGAATCTCCTATATCCCGAACAGTCGTGGAGACATTTTAGTGATCTTACTGTCGTTTTTATGGTTTTGGGCGAGACTGAGTAGTTCTATAGTGTTTGATATGAAATCAGGGATTATTTTCCCCATGGTAAGGTGAATTCCAATATGTCTAATTATTCCTCTTATTTTGTTCAGGTTGTTGAGATTATTGCTGATGGTGCTGCCCACCTGGTGATTTGATGACGTCTTGGTTGTGCTGATTCCAAAATTGTTTTTTGACTGCTGAATATGGAGAATATACCAGGTGAGCATTGTTTAGTTTTCATTTGCTGAGGATAAATTATTTCAATGTGATTTGTACTCTGAAGAATGGATAAACAAAATTCTTATTTTTCAGGTTCTACAAAAGCTGCAGAAGAATGTTTCTTCAAGGATTTCCTGCGTAGCTGTCCTGGAGGTCAGAAAGGTCTTTCAAATTGTGGGAGGATTCAGAAAATCATAGAGAGCAGCGACATCAGAGGGCAGCCAGATGTTCGAGCGAGACTAGAGCCTCTCTTGGAAGATGGAGCAAAAATCCTTTGTTGTCACAAAAACTGTGTTTCCACTTATGTGTCCAAGCGGAATTTATCAGCATTCATGAAAAAGAGAGAATGTGATACCTCTACAGTGGAGCCAAAAAGACTACGTAGTGCTGTTCTCAGTGAAGGCCCAGTATATGACCCCTAAAAAACAGTGTCTTTTGTTTGAAAGTCAGTGAGTGTATATTACCCGAGAAATATGACATCATAGTTCCGGTGCAATACCGCATTCCAGCATCTAAGTTTATGACCGATAAGCTTGGTGATAAAAAAACAAATTACAAAGATGTGTTGATAGAAAAGTGTAAACTGAAAAATGATGAGCAGGGACAAGTTGTACTCAGTAGGTTGTTGGGCATGAAAGGAGATTTACCGGCTGAAGAAGCTCGATACCATAAAGATTGTATGTCTACCTTTCATGTTGAGGTTGAGAGAGCTTGCCAGAATAAGTCAAGGGTTGAACCTGAACACTGCCCCTTCATTGCTTTGTGTGTAGAATTGTCGAAGGACAAAATGAAACCATGGAATTCAATTGAAGTAGAGAAGCTTTACAAAGAGTTAGGTGGTGAGAAGTTGTCACGTAGGTCGCTCATTGTAAAAGTTAAAGATTACTTCAAAGACGAAATTGTAAACTTACATGGGGATGGTATCGCTACGTTGTTAGTTTTCAAAAACTATGCTGCCTCATACATGAATATTGCAAAAGATTGTGAGGAATCTGTTGATATTGATGAGTGTGTGAAGAAGCTGGGCAAGCAAATCGCGAGTGAGTGCAAAAAGAACAAGGAAGAATTCACTTCTTATCGTACTCACATAGACAAATATGATATATTGCTTCCGAATGTATGAGTGATGTTCTTATGCAATTGCTTACTCGTGTAAGTTCGAAATTCTCTGACTCCCTGCAATCCATAATGGTTGGAAACATTGTAGCAAGTGTTGTTACAAATCAGCCTACTCCACTCCAAATAGCACTGGGTGTTCTCATAAGCAAATCATTAAAGAGTTATACAAGTACAATGTAACTTGTTCTTATGATGAAGTGCGGCGTTTTATGCGCTCAGCTGCTGTTGTTGCAGCAAGAGATGCCGTGTGGTTGGATTTGAATGATGCTGCACTTGCTGGTCTTGTGCAAGTTATAATTGACAACTTTGATGCAGTTATTCACTCCCAAAATTGTAGATTAAACTGTCACAACTTGCAGCTATTGTAACACAGCCCAGATCACTTGAAAACGACAGTGCGAAGGTCATTCCTAGACTATCAAAACAAGAAATGTCAGTTCCCATAAATTGTGAGCTGGAAGTTGTGCCATACACTGGTCCGAAAAAACCTCCTATGCCCATGGAGGCAACCTGCTCATTTGAGCCTTCTGGGAAGCTTACAAGAGCAGCCGAAATGTCACTTCACCGTGCAGAAGAGCTAGATCTGGAGTTCTTCAGACGGATACTGTTTGTCGTTGGCACCCCTGAGTAAAGTGGCTTCAACACCCGCCATTGTAGAGAGGCGGGAATGATGCCAGCTAAGAAGTTGGCTATCAAGTATATGCCACTCATTAATATGAAGCCAGCGGACCACAACACTGTCAACACTGCAATCAACAATGGCATTAAAGTGACGAGGGAGTCCAACCAAAGTGTTTTGGTCATCACAGCAGATCAACAGATCTACAAGGCTGTAGTGGACATCCTGTTCCACACACGAAGTCTTCTGACTGATGTGGTTGCCATCCTTGGTGGAATGCACTTGGTGATGGACTGTAACCCAAGACCATGAGCTTGTGCTTGCAGGATGGCAGACCATACCGACTTTCATTGTGCGAGGCAGGAGTCGAGCAGCATTGGAGCTCTCATCATCTCATGAAGAGGCTGACGTGATAATAACACAACACGCTATCGCACAAGCTGAGAAAGATTCTGATGCCCGCATCTCCATCATTTGTGATGACACAGACGTGTTTGCCATGCTGACTCACTTCTATGAATTTAAGAAACTAGGCTGCCCCATGATTATGGAGTCTACAGTGCGTGGCAGAAAATCAGTGGACATCCGAGCAACTGTAACTCAGCACAAAGACATCATCCCACAAATCCTCAAACTACACGCTTTGAGTGGGTGTGACACAGTTGCAGCAATACATGGCATCGGCAAAGCCACTGCCATTGCCACAGCTAAGAAGGGTCGGAAGCTAGATAAGCTGGGGTCCCTTGATGCATGCTTTGACCATATCGAGAAAGAGGCAACAGCGTTCATTGTTGCATGCTATGGGGATAAGAAATCCTCATCTCTTACTGAGTGTCGTCAGCGAGTATGGGCTCAGAAGACAGGGAAGTCGGGAACTGCTGCACCCAAACTATGTTCTCTACCACCAACAACTGAAGCTTTCCAGCAAAATGTGCTCAGAGCCCGCTACACTGTGGCGAACTGGCTCGATGCACTAAAGTGTGACCCACCATCACTTGATCCTGTGCATTATGGGTGGGAGAGAGACGAAACAAACAGAGTTCTCATCCCAAAAACAGTTGGTGAAGGAGTGTGCTTAGCACCAGATGAAGTTCTGAAGCTAATCAGATGTGGGTGTGAATCACAGTCAGCATGCTGGGGGAGTCGCTGCGGCTGCATGGGACGCGGAATCCCTTGCACAATGTTCTGTGCATGTGGCAGGGGCTTGGATTGCAACAATCCATTGACCCAAAACACAAACGAAGAGCAGACTGATGATCCTGATGATCATGACACAACCATGTCTTTTGATATTTGCCCCCAATAAATGGTTACCTAATGTGAATAACTGCATCAAAGTTGTCAATGCCAATCCCCCAGCTAGGTGTGAGCTTTGTTTTGCTTACGAGGGCATATCTTGTAGCTTTGCAACCTTCCATAGAATGCATGTGCCCTGCACTTCAGCATAAATTGTGGTTTATATCCGAATATCCATATCCATATAATGTGGGTTATGTCATTTAAGCATTATGATCTGGTTTTATCTGCAGAAAAGATGTTAAGTGCTCAGCAGTTAGCTAGATTGTATAAATTGTCACTGAAATAAAGCAAATACAGTGATGTCAACTGTGGCATTATCATATTTCAAGGCCAAACTTTAACCTCAAATGACCTTGACTTGACCCATGGAGTTGCAAAATGATATCCTACTGTTATCATGTGCCTATAGAACTAATCAGTCTCGCCCAAAACCATAAAAACGACAGTAAGATCATTAAAATATCTCCACGACTGCCCGGGATATGGGAGATTCCTTATTTCGGGGGGCGTTTGACCTCCAATGACCTTGAGTATTGACGAATGTGGGTCAAAACGACTCCCAAAGTATCTTCAACCCCTCCAGATCGACTCATCATCCTAAAAAAAACCTAGAAATGACACCAAGATCATCAAAATCCATAAAGTATTGACCAGGATATGGAATTTTTCAGTTTCGCCGGCCATCTTGGAAAATGGCGGCCATATTGAAAAAGCCAAGCGGGGGTCAGGTGTACACCCGATGGATTCTTGAATGGGGTGGTATATGCTTTCAAAATATGTCAAGGTTTACTTTATAACAAACAATGCAGGGTTCCCACCTCGTGCAACCGGACTAAAGCTCATTTAATTGTAAATTGCATAATTTATTAGAGGTAATATCCGCATAACATCCGCAGTCAGAAGGGCGGATGCGAATGTTAAAAATGATGCAGATGCGGATATCCGGTCCACAACTAATATATATATATAAAATCAACGTTCAAGACATGTCAACGGATTAAATCTAAATTATTAGATCGAAGGCCAGGCAGGCATAACCCTCATCCCCCAACTAGAGAATTTTCAAGACAATGTTTTTTGATGACCTTATGTCATAGCAATTTGAAATCTAGTTGTTTGCCACTTGACACCTGCTGGCTGTTCTACAGGAAATGTCTGGAAATGAGACTATCTTATGTCCTATAAGCTGAAAACTGAACATGGGGAAGGAATAGCTATTTCCCAATAATACCTTTATGAATATACCAAACCACATAAAGTTGGGTATAAATGGAACGGTATTTCAATTCCCTATAGATATATATTGTCACGGTATAGTGTAAAAGTGTTCCGTGACGTTATGATGACTGTATATATATATATATATATATATATATATATATACACACACACACACACATATATATATATATATATACACACACCACACGAGGGTAATTCAATAAGTATCCGCACTTTTTATTTTCACAATTTTATTTTCACATCTGATAGATTATAAACACCACTTGTCAACATAGTCTCCCTGTTTCTCAATACACTTAGTCCAGCGATCTACAAGCTTCCTAATGCCATCACAAAAGAATGTTTTTGGCTGTGTGCGTAGCCAGTCATGCACCGCCTCCTTCAGGTCATCATCACCTTGGAATCGCTGACCTCTCAAAGCGTCCTTTAGTGGTCCAAACAGGTAAAAATCCGAAGGTGCCAGGTCTGGACTGTAGGCTGGATGGTCGAGAACTTCAAATTTAAGTTCTTGAAGGCATTTTCTACTCTGTGCAGCGGTATGAGCGCGCGTATTGTGGTGTAACAGAATAACACCTTCCGACAATCTCCCTCTCCGTTTTGTGCGAATTGCTTGCGTTAACTCATTCCGAAGCATGTCAGAATACGGATAATGATAATGATAACCTTCAACATTATCTAGAGCGTGGAACTACAGTAACAAGTGCATCTATTCTGACATGCTTCGGAATGAGTTAAATCAAGCAATTCGCACAAAACGGAGAGGGAGATTGTCGGAAGGTGTTATTCTGTTACACGACAACGCGCTCCCTCATACCGCTGCACAGACTAGAAAGAAATGGCGTGATCAATTTTCACAACACTCATCACTGGGCCGAAGAGAATCCGCATGCCATCATCCAGTCAAGGCACCAACAACAATTTAGTATCAATGTATGGGCAGGACTTATTGCCGACAACTTAATCGGTCCTTTTGTTTTGCCTGGAAGATTAACAGGAGAATCCTATTCCAATTTTTTAAGGAATGATTTTAGCGAATTACTAGATGAAGTTCCTCTTGGTGTCCGGCGTCGTATGTGGTTTATGCATGACGGTGCTCCGCCTCATTTTAGTCGAGTAGCCAGAGACTATTTGGATGACCATTTTCTTGATAAATGGATAGGCCGTGGAGGATCCATTGCGTGGCCTGCTCGCTCCCTGGACTTGAATCCACTCGATTTTTACCTGTGGGGTCATCTGAAATCCATTGTTTACGTGACACTCATTGACAACGTTGAAATGCTTCGCCAACGTGTAGAACAAGGATGCCAGAAAGTCCGAGCAATACCTGGAATGTTTGAACGCGTCAAGCAGTTTATGACGTGTTCAGGCGTGTATTCAAGCGCAAGGCGGTCATTTTGAGCACTTCCTTTAAAGGTAAGGCGGATACTTGCGGGAACACATAACGGGGTGTAACTCGGAAACAAAGCGATTTCGGGCATATGTTTATATAAACTTTTTTCATTGTTTTCAGGTCCTGAATCCATCCTGAAAGTGCGTCCCACATGTTATGAAACACCCATATATATATATATATATATTAAAAATACTGAGGATCGGTGCATTAGAATCATTATAAAAATAATCATCTTATTTAGAGTCACAATATTTCCCATTTCAAGACGAACTCCGTAATTACATTCTCATTATTTTCTTTTTATGCTATTGAGGCCCTGCCCTTAATTAGATTTACTCTCTCTCTCTCTCTCTCTCTCTCTCTCTCTCTTCTCTCTTGCTTATATAAACCAGTTCATTAATCTAAGAGCATTTTCGATGAATATTCACGAACGTGACTATTATATAGAAATTCAATTTCCCTTGAGACGTTTTCGCTGCACCGTTTTAGGTCGCGAATGAAGTGAAAAGTATCTCGTAATATGGTTACAGCGTAGTTGCGTTTTGGTATTGGTCAAATGTTGCCAAACTTGGTTTCTTTTGCACAGTCTAAAAATTGTTCTTTGATTGTGTGCATAGTTATAAAGGACTGTCATTCTACTTATAGTTTTCCTTTCATTGTCACGTAAATTTTAAAGTACTGCCGAAGGGCACTTTAAAATCTTATCTGATATTTCAAGAGAGAGGGATTTCAAAGTACGTCCTTTGAAAGTTCTAGCCTTTTTTTTTTTTAAAAGCATGAATATATGTAGATAATTCTCCAGATTATGAGGTTGATGTTGCTTATAAATAAACTTGAAAGACATTATATCATAGAGTGTATGAAAATGAGGCATTATTTTAATTTGTTACAGTATTGTATGACTGAGATATCAATTATATGTGAATCATTCATATCAATTCCTCATGTTTTTTACAAAATAAAATAGTTACCCAATTTTAAAAAATTAAATTAAAATGTAACAAAAGTACAGGGTGTCCATAAATTATTCACCCCATTATCAGCCTTAATAAATTCGTTATTATAGGAACTATCTTAAAACTGTTTGCGGCAATTAATAACACAACTCAAGAATTTTTTTTCTTTATTTCGCAGAACAACCACTAGGGGCACAATGGCGACAGTGAAGGAGAAAGCAATGTGTGTGCTGTGGATGTGGGAAACCAAATCTCCAATTACTGTACAGAGACATTTACGGAGGAAATATCAGAAAACTCCACCAACAAAGCAATCACTCAAGCGATGGCTGAAACAATTTCAAGAAACTGGCAGTGTGCTACATCAGAAAGGAGTTGGTAGGCCTAGTGTGTCTGAAGATAAGATAGCAGGAATTCAGGAGGCGTTTATCCGAAGTCCTACAAAATCCATCCGCCGAGCAAGCCGAGAACTGCAAATACCGCGTTCAACAGTGCATAAAGTGGTTCACAAGAGGTTGAAACTTTATGCCTACAAATTGCAAACCTTGCAGAAACTTCTACCAAGTGACAAACCCAAACGGGTACAGTTTGCTGTTGACATTCTTGACCGTATTGATGAAGATGAGCATTTTTTGAACAATGTCGTTTTCAGTGATGAAGCGACATTCCATCTGTCTGGTAAAGTCAACAGACACAATTGCCGTATATGGGGATCAGAAAATCCGCATGAATTTATTGAACACGAACGCAACAGTCCCAAGATAAACGTTTGGTGTGCTCTCTCCCATAACCGTGTGATTGGACCATTTTTCTTCCATGAGAACACTGTGAAGGCTACAAATTACCTAGATATGCTTGAATGGTATGCTGTACCTCAGCTTGAGGATATGCAGCCGCGTGTGTTCTTTCAGCAAGATGGGGCACCGCCACACTGGGGATTAGAAGTGCGGAGGTTCCTCAATGAAAAGTTCCCTTCTCGTTGGATCGGGCAAGATGGCCCTATTCCATGGCCTCCTCGTTCCCCGGATATCACGCCTCTGGATTTCTTTTTATGGGGCTACACAAAGGACAGAGTGTATGCAAAGAAGGTTAGTAACATCACAGAATTAAGATACCGGATTGAAGAGACATTAGCTTCCATCACGTAAGACATGCTTCTTAATGTTTGGAACGAAATCATCTATCGCCTTGATGTTCTGCGTGCTACCAATGAGGCTCACGTGAAGGTTTACTGAATTAAAACAAAAATTTCTTGAGTTGTGTTATTAATTGCCGCAAACCGTTTTAAGATAGCTCCTATAATAACGAATTTATTAAGGCTTAAAATGAGGTGAATAATTTATGGACACCCTGTATAATGTAAAGTACTAACTTTATATATATATATACAGGATGATTTAAAAAGAAATGAACACTTTCAAAAATTTATTACTCAGTACCAGGTTATACAGGGCTCCAATAAACCTTAGCATCCCCGCCCATGGCCTAAACCATTAGAGGTACAGTAAAACTAAACATACCTTACAAAAGAGAATTTAATTCTGCATTTAATGAGAAACAATTAAAACTTGGTGTTCCCGCCATTGGCTTCCAAGACAGCCTGAATTCACTTTGGGTAGCTTGCCAAAAGTGACGTGAATAGATCTTGATCGTTACGCAAATTTGCTAAAACAGTTTCAATGTGTTGCGTCATTGTATCCTTCGAAAATCGATTTGCTGCAGGTTCTTGAAACAAGAGACATTCAACCTTGTACTTTATAACTGATCCAATGTGTTCACAGACGTTCAGGTCAGAATTTCCTGGCCATTCTTCATTTCCAAAGAAATCGATCTCATGGTTCCGCAACAACTGTTGAGTGGCTAATGCCTTAAAGCAGGGGGCCTTATCGTGTAGAAGTGTGACCTGATCGACATCCATAACATTGTTTGGGTTTCTTAGAAAAGGAATGACATGCTGGGATAGAATAATATCACGAAAATACTGTCCATCCCAACTCTGACCATTTGGCTTCAGCACCCACATGAGCTTCTTTGCAGTGAACAGAACAAACACACCAACACAGTCTGGACTTTTTAATAATTCGCGATAATGTTCATTGTCATCGATTTCATCTGGTGTTGTGGCCCACACTCGATCATTTTGGTAGTTAGGCCGACGTGTTACGCAAACAAAAAATTCATCGGAGACAGCTAAATGCATGAAATCATCCACATCCCAATCTTCAAGATAATGGGCAAACCACATTCTGTCATCGATGTTAAGTTGAGTTTTTCTTGGCTTTGGAAGTTCATGCCAAGGCTTTAAACCTTGCCTATGATGGTACAGTCGAATGATCTCACCACTAACGATCTTTCCTCTTAACACTTCGATCTCTCTAGAAAGTTTAACACAGCTGTTTTTCAGCTTACACGTACCACTTTCAATGATGTCCTTTGTTTCCTGAGAGAGTGGCAAATTTGGGCGCCCAGATTTGGTTGTATCTTCACAACTTTTTGGCAACCCATGAACGTGTTATAAAGGTGGCTCCAGCATCACGAGCTTCCCGAAATGTTATTGCTCATATGCGATCTATCACACGTTGCCTCTCCGAATCACCAATTAATTGAGAAGCCATTATATTATCACTTTATCAGCTAGAGTGATTTTAATACCTGCAATAAATAAAGAATTTTATATATTTTTATAATCACTAAAAACTATTTCGATATAAGTAAACATGTAAGCTGCAAATGGGGGGGGGCTAAGGTTTTTTGGAACCCCTTATATGAACATGTATTCTAAACCAATTTGTAAAGGAACTATTACAGTAGTTTCTATAATCTTATAAATGCTCAATATGCACCCCTCGTGTTCACACGGCACACATCAATCCTGTAGTCTTATTCATCCCAGACCCTTTGTAGCATATCACCGTCGATGGTTGATATGGCAGCCACGATGCGTTCCTTCATTTCCTCAAGGCTACGTGGAAGAGGTGGTACAAACACGAGGTTCTTGACGTATCCCCACAAGAAGAAGTCGCATGGTGTGATATCTGGGGATCTGGGTGGCCACTATTCCAGAGGCAGGTCAATGTTTTGAACAGAACGCCCAATCTAGTGCCGTGGAAGACGTTCATTAAGGAACCTCCGAACTGCGCGATGGAAGTGAGGCGGAGCCCCATCCTGCTGGAAAATGAAGTTCTCGGAGTCTTCCTGTAGCTGTGGGAAAAGCCACTCCGTCAGCATGTCCAGATACGTGATCCCTGTCACCGTGTTCTCCGCAAAAAAGAATGGACCGAAGACCCGTGTGCGTGATATGGCACAAAAGACATTAACTTTTGGCGAATCCCTTTCATGTTCAAACGCGACATGTGGGTTTTCAGTGCCCCATATGCGGACATTATGGCGATTCACTTTTCCACTTAAATGAAACGTAGCCTCGTCACTAAACGTGAGACGATCTGCAAAGTCATCTTCATCTTCCATGTGACTCTGAAGATTGCAGCAGAAGTTGTATCGTTTCGCCTTATCTTCCTCTGTCAGGGCCTGCAGCAGGTGAAAGCGGTAAGGTTTCATCTTCAGCCGCTTAGGAGAATGCGCCAGACCGTGGGCTGAGGGATGCCTAGCTCATGGCTAGCTCTCCTTGTCGATTTCCTGGGACCTCGCAAAATGGTGTCACGAACGCGATTCACAGCTTCTTCTGACACACGTGGCCGCCCTGTGCTCCGTCCTTTACAGATGCACCCTTTCTGCTCCATCTGTTTGTACCAGCGGTAAATGTTGTTACGACCTGGTGGAGGTTTGTTGTATCGTACACGGAATGATCTTTGCACTGCAGTCGCAGAACCAAGTTTAGCAAACTCCAACACACAAACTGTTTTCTCCTGTTGTGTCAACATGATGAACAGTGGGGTGCCCCCTAGTGCTGCTAATGCGTATAACTTTCAAACGCTGAAATCTGGAAGAAAATTAAGAAATGTAAGGGTAACTCTACGATTTGGTGCATACTACGTGTTCATATAACTTAATTACTGAGTAATAAAGTTTTGAAAGTGTTCAATTCTTTTTGAATCACCCTGTATATATATAGTTACCAATTTGTAATTATGTACTTGATGGCCAGGTATGTAGCCATGTTTGGTGCGTAAATCGGTACTATAAGGAATGCTTTGGCCGAGGTCACCAGATGTTTCAGATCAAAGAATGTTATTAAGTTATTAATTAAGTTGACTAATAGAATTAGTTTTCTTCTTTTATTACACAAAATAAATTGAATTATAAATGAAACAATATGCGGATTATTTATATTGGAAATAATGTGTACACTTGAAATAATGCATTCAATATATAATGGTTTGACAATTAATAACGCACGAGGTGACGAGTAGTTTTTATTTAAAGATAGGTGAATGGCACAAAAAGCCCAAGTGGGGCTTGCACAAATGATGTTTACATGATGATGTTCTACGTGTCACTAAGGCAGTGTTGACGGGTCTGAATTATATAATTTCCCTAGGTTCGCTCTTAAAATTTCCCTTTTTGGTCTAAAATTTCCCTATACACCTGCATTTAAAGCAGTATGTATGAATATAGATTTATTTGTTGTAGTGATTCCCATTCCTTTATTTATAATTCATTATTTACTTTACTTTCTATTCAATTTCTCTTTATCTTTCACCCTTCTCTTCACACTCGCTTCGCTGTACTTTATAAATATGGGTAGACGTGGCCGTGGGCGTCATTATAATTTGAACAAGGCGAGGAAGTCGGGGGATTAATTATACACTTCAATAACACTTTACTGACTTTTATTTATGCCGAAACACTTTTAGATAAACGTGGTAATGCGAGGGGGGAATTAACGTTAACATTTCAGTCGGAGAGAGACATAAAAGAATATTCTAAATTTACAAAAACATCGTAATACAAAAAGAAACACCTTATTAGAACAAAGGCCGTCCGATCACTGGAGCTCTTGGGCATTTTGTCTCTCAGCCTCTAGCTTGGGCAGCTTTTTAGTGTTGCCAACTAGTACTTTATAAACAAACCATTATTTAACGTAATTACATTTCTTATTAAATATTATCTTTATTAAACAACCATTATTAATTTCTTATAACCAAAACATTTTAATTCTTAATTAGACATTACTACACTCACATCACCTCCCTGAAAATAAGTTTTTCATTAGAAAAACTTATTAATATCTTTTAACAAATTTATTTATTTATTTATTTATTTATTCAAGTTATTTATTTTGCAGGTTTTTTCCTTTAACAAGTTCAAAGTTAGAATAGACAAGAAATCATTTCAATGACAAATTCCACACAGATATTTTATATCATTTTATAAAAATCGAAAAAAAACTATAATTTTCACATTTGCATAAAAATAACATTTCACACTAATAATCAGTTTACAGCCTGTAACGCATCTGTTACGTGAAAAATAACGGCTGATTTTCTGAACACTGGTTACACAAATTTCAAGTTCACAATCTATTCCAGCGATTTCTCATCAAAGATCGCTTTACATTCGAAACAAATATTTCTATAGTTATACAGTTACTATCAGGGCAACATAGAAGGAACAAGAAAACGTTTATATAAAATACTGATCAGAGAGCACATACTATTTCACGAAATACAAAACAAATATGGACAATAATCGCACCCTTTCACTTATAATTCCATTACATAATAATTCAGTACATTAATTGCTGGACGTTGTTTAGATCACAATCCGCAGTTAACAACGGACTTCTTCAATTTTCAATCGCAGCTCTCCTGCTCACTTTGCTAGAATGCAAGGGGTTGCAGCACCATGCAACAGGTCAGCACGCTTGAGGTTGGTTCCGCTCTCTCTCTCCAAATGGCGATAAAAAAAAACAAGAGAGACGTCCATTTCTAAGAGGATCAGGGGATAGAGATATATTGAAAGTGGAACGACGCACGGAATTGGACGAAATTTGAAATTCTAGAAGTTGACGAAGAAACTCACCTCTCTCATCTCGACTTTTGTCGGTGAACGCTGTTCTGCCTACGTCCAGCTGAGGGATTCTCTTACTGGCAATAATCAAACGATCACTTCGCCGTAGGCGGTTTCACAACGAACCTACTGTATGTCTGTATGGATAATAAAGCCTTAGACACTCGTTCAAACGCTCGTGGTTTGCCGAGCGAAGCATCGAGCAGCTTCACCAGCGACTGCCCGAAAAATGCCAGTAGACCATCTTCGACCGAAACTGTCCTGCGCCAAGTCCCTGTGCATTCGGTTTCTCTTCTCTCATCTCTTCTCTTCTCTCATCTCTTTTCACTCTCTTATCATCGGTGATCGATCACCTAAATCGGGTCAACTAAACTCAATGGATGGAATTCGGATCCAACTTAGTTCCTTCCAAATCGAGCCTCTCGAAATTTTGACAAAAATATATCAAAGTTTGTACTGCTACTGATTATCACTTTTTCATATTTAATTTACCGAATTTTCTCGACACTTCACTTCGAAATAATAACTATAATTTGGCTGGCCAACTTTACGGAAAAATATGACAAATCTCTCAAAATTTCGCAAAAATTAAATCACGCCTAGCTACCAATAAGGTCACTTATGGCAAGTACATCGGAGAAGATAATAGAAAAAATCATGAAACGCAAGAAACAATACTGCACAGTAGAAATATAAAAGCGCCCCTACATAGTAACCGCTATTATAATTTTAAAAATATTATTATCTAAACTACCTACAGAAACCACATCGATACATTTAAATACATAAGACAAAAATTAAACCCAGAAACTTCATGTCATCAATTTTTGAAAAACATGAACCCTCTTACACTTTGGGGGGGCACACATACCTAAGCGCTATTGGAAAACTAAAAGGCTCCATCTCCGGTTAACACTCAAGCTAAAGTTTCAATTGCACGAGTAAACCCAAATGAAGTTTAAAAAAATAATTTTCCAAAACAGTCATTAATAAAAATTTAAATATTAATACCAAAAATTAATTTAATACATTAATTCCAACCTGCAACGCTAAATTTCATAGGAAGAAAACTCGTAATTCACAAATTACATCTGAAAGACAACTCTCCCCTTCAACACAAAACCCAGTATGGTTTGTAAATCACAAGAATTCCAGTAATTTATCGTTTCCAAGTGAAACTACAAATTTACATCGTTATTCTAAATAAGAACAGATATTATGAACCTAAAAATACAACGCAACCTACTATGGAAACAAAAATTAAAACAAATCATTGCATAATGAAGAGTGTTCGCTTTGTTTGTAAGCGAGCCTCTATAAAAATATACCTAACCGAATCACACTGCAGTACATCCGGACATAATTTTGTAATATTTTCTATGCAAACGCGCGAACGAAAAAAACTTTTCACTTTTTAATATCTAAAATAAAATGTTAAACAAAAAACACTCCTTAGCACAGTAAAATCTAATTTCAGAATAAAAAAAATTTAAACAGCCTTACCATACAAAATATCACTCGGAATTGTCCTAAAAATGAATGAAAGAAAAAAAATAGACAACAATCAGCCCACCTATAAAAATATAAAAATTAATGAGTATATAAAAGAATCAAAAAACAAAAATTAATGTAGCAAAAGAATTTACGAAAACAATTCCTGTATTTCAATTAACCTTTTTATACCTGATTTTCGTTCACTTTTCATGCCACAAAAAAACACTTGTGTTATATCTCCAGAATGACTAAAATCTCATAAAATTTGATGGTCTCATTTGCGCCCATACGGCATGAAAGGGTTAAACAAATTTTTATATTTTTATAACAAATTTTGCTTACTTTGAAGTCTCACACAATTTATAAATTAGTGTCTTTAACGATTATTTTTCGACTTTAAACCTTAAAATTAACTTAAAATTATAAAGTGAACTAAACCTACAAAGCGATCCTTAAAAGTATACACATATGATGTTCATGTGTCGCCTGTAAATCCTTTATTTACATCCAGTCAAAAAATAATCTTAAAAACTACCTACTAAATATTGGAAAATTTTGTTAGTTGTTTACTCTTTTACAATTCGCTACTATATACATATAATATATACACCTAGAAATGCGTTACATATACGCTCAAACCTTTTAAACCTTACCGTATAAAAATGCATGTCACAATGTCATTACAACTAAAATAATTTAATTCATATAAGTAATTGTAAAATTTATTTACTAATCATTATTATCATCACAATTATTAATAATTCCGAAAATGTAAACAAAAAAAAAATTTAATTCATATAAGTAATTGTAAAATTTATTTACTAATCATTATTATCATCACAATTATTAATAATTCCGAAAATGTAAACACAAAAAAGACTTTAAACACAAAATAGGCAGGCTGTAGACAGGAGTAACAAAAGTTGAAGGAACGAAAAACAAGAAATGAGTCATCGGACAGCAATTACCAATTTTGAAATCTCTCTTTCCAACTGAACGAAACGAAATCTAAAGAAAACGACTGAGGAAGGAATCAACGCGAAGAAAACAGAAAACAAACGACTCTCGAATTTCGACTCTAATTTTTTACTCCACATTATAACGGCCTCGACAAGACGACTCGGACAAATTTGAGTCGGAGCGGATTGGAACCATTTTCACCTTGAAAATTACGAAAAAGCTCGCTATGAGAAGAAATTTTGAAAATGATGGGCGCCATTTTGAAATACAGTTACACTGATTTGTTAAGGAATGAGAATCGAAATTTGCTTGCAAATGGGTTAACACAATGCATCTTACTATTTAAATAATCGAAACAGAATATTTCTTAATGCTATAAAGACTATATACTAATACGGGTAGAAAAATTTTTGGCCGAAATATAGGACGACGTGGGAAAGACCTTATATTAATATAAAGGAACACTGCGTAGCCACCAAAATATAGTGTTTAAATTTTGAAACCTTATTTTATTTTGCGTTTTTATACTATTTGCTCTTTCTTTATTAATTTTCTCTTTATCTTTCACGGGTAGACGTGGCCGTGGGCGCCATTATAATTTGAACAAGGCAAGGAAGACGGGGAGGGGGTGTAATTATACACTTCATTAACACTTTACTGACTTTTATTTATACCGAAACACTTTTAGATAAACGGGGTAATGCGAAGGGGGAATTAACGTTAACATTTCAGTCGGAGAGAAACACAAGAATATTCTAAATTTACAAAAACATTGTAATACAAAAAACCCCCCCTTATTAGAACAAAGGCCGTCCGTCCGATCACTGGAGCTCTTGGACATTTTCTCTCTCAGCCTCTAACTTGGGCAGCTTTTTAGTGTTGCCAACTAGTATTTTATAAACAAACCATTATTTAACGTAATTACATTTCTTATTAAATATTATTATCTTCTTTATTAAACAACCATTATTAATTTCTTATAACCAAAACATTTTAATTCTTAATTAGACATTACTACATTTTTCCTCTATCGTAAGATTAAAGTATTATGTAGCAATATTGTTTTATATTTTTCAATTAATACAGTGAAAATTTGTGTTTCTGGATATATAAATATCTATATCCACTCCTCGAAATTTCCCTATTCAGGGAATAGTGGCGTTATTTGGTGATTTATTTCCCTAAAACAGAAATTTCCCTGTACCTGGCAACACTGCACTAAGGTCGGATTTCGGAGAACGAAGACGCTCCGCGACAACGACTTGAGGTCTTCCCGCGTTGTGACGTCATCTTATGCGCGCTTGGTATGACGTCATTTTGATAATGTTTGGTTTGATGAGTTATATCGCTAATTGTTGACGGTATATCGCATAGGTTGTTTGCAAAAGCCTCTGCCGACTACAGTTGGTTACTACATATATATATATATATATATATATATATATATATATATATATATATATATATATACCTTTCAACCTTTCAAAGGTTCCGTGTGATGATTCCTCATTTCACGAAGGTGAAGCTTGTCGCCCCTCCTCTCAAGTTGCCCTGCTGAAGTAGTGAGTTGGTTTCTTGTACTCTCCACCTCACATAGCCAGGTACGCCAGGCTCATCGGGGATTGTTCTGAGCGTGGCGTCTAATCTTCTTTTGAAGATGTCCACTGCAACAGCATTCGTGTTTCTTAGGTCTTTGGGCAGCTGATTAAACAGTTTTGGTCCTCTCACAACAAAACTATTTTCATTCAGGGTTAAGGATGTTCCCTGTCTCGCCTTTAATTTGGGAACACGACACAGTCTTCCTTTTCTACTTTCCACCGTTGTTTGGGGAGTTACAGGGTTCAGAGTAAGATTAGGGACTAGTTTCTCCATTATTTTCCAAGTGTAAATAATGGTGTATCTCTCTCTTCTCCTTTCCAGTGAATATAGATTTAGTTCGTGTAACCTTTCTCAGTAATTTAGTTCTTTGCACCCCTTGATCTTGGCTGTGAAGCTTCTCTGAATCCCTTCTAGCTGTCTGATGTCTTCTTTTTTATGTGGGGATGTTAGGACCGAGCAGTATTCTAATTTGGGTATGATCAGTGTTTTCAGTAGAGGAATCATTATATTCCTATCTCTTCGTTTAAAGGTTCTCAATATCTGCCCAGTTATTTTCTTTGCTCTGTTTATTGCTATCTTATTCTGTGTTTCAAATTTCGCATCATCAACCCCTAAATCTTTTGCTTTCGAATTTCTCTGAATATCCTGTCCATTTGGGGTATAATATTCCATGGATTTTAGGTCTTCTCTTTTTCCGTACTTTAACAGCGGAAATTTCTCAGTGTTAAACGTCATATTGTTGTCTTCCGTCCACTTGTAGATTCTGTTCATGTCCGTTTGTAGAGTTCCTATATCTTCTGGGTTTCTTATCTTTCTACTGAGCTTTGTGTCATCCGCTAAGGATGTTACTGTGCTGTCTCTGGTAACGTCCTCATCTATGTCAGTTAGCATGATTATGAAGAGGAGAGTAGTGGAGCTAATACTGTTCCTTGTGGTACTGAGCTGAGGACCTCTGATTCTGATGAAGATACTCCTTGTACTGTAACGACTTGCCGCCGCTCAATAAGGAAATTATATATCCATTTCCCTACTTTTCCTGTTATTCCCATATATTTCAGTTTATGTATTATGATTCCATGGTCACACTTGTCGAACGCTTTAGCAAAGTCTGTGTATATTACATCATAGTTTTCATTACTTTCAAGTGCATCAATAATGTTGTTGTAGTGTTCTGTTCCATTAGTTGTGATAGGCATGATCTGCCTGACTGAAACCCATGTTGGTTATCATTGAATTTTTTCTGGGTTTCTAAAAAGTTATCGATTTTCTGTCTAACTATTCTTTCTAATATTTTAGTGAGATGAGATGTGAGCGACACTGGCCTATAGTTTTTCGCCTCGGATTGATCTCCTCCTTTATATATTGGGACTATGCTTGCGCTCTTCAGGATGCCCGGTATTTCTCCCGTGTCTAGTGATCGTGTCCATGTCCAATATAGGGGCTCAGCGATTGCATTCTTGCAGTTTTTGATCAGTGTGACATTCCATTTATCCAGTCCTGCCGCTGAGTGTGCTTTTAGGTTCCCTATAGCTTGTGTAATATCATCTGTTGTAAAGTCGAAGTCCGTTATACTTTCCCCTTGTAGTTCTTCTTCAAAGAACGCGTTTCTATCGCATATCAGTTTGTCAGTTTTTGGGATACTGAAAGATGATTCGTACTGAGCTCTTAAAATTTCAGATACTTCTGTTAGATCATCAGATAAAGCACTGTTCTCGTTTTTCAGAGGTCCGATAGTCGCATGGTTTTTCGACTTCTTTTTTGCAAAATTATAGAAGTATTTTGAATTAACCTTTATCGCTTCTATTGCGTCGTTTTCTTCTGTATGCTTCTCAATTAGTTCCTGTATGATGTCATCGATACTCTGCAGTTTATCATTTTATATTTTTCTGATGTTGTTATCTTTAGAGTTACTTAATTTTGCAGTGACTCTTTTTCTCTTTCGGAGCAATGACCTCTTTTGTCTCTCGAACTTGCTTCTCTTTCTTCTTTGTTGTATTTTTGGGACGTCTTTTCACAATTTCCAGCGTCTTCTCTAAAGTCATTAGCATCTTTTCCGTTGTCTTGGCCTCGAAAATGGTTTTCCAATCTACTACTTCCATGCTGGATGCAACATCTTCCCAGTTTATAGCTTTGGAGTGAAAATTCAAAATTTCGAATTTGCTTCTTTCTGTTGTTCGTGTTCTTTCCTTTCCTGTTGCTTTTATATTGGTTGTTATTTTAATAATGTTATGGTCCGATATTATAGTTGAGGATATTTCTACATTATCAATTAGGTTGCTGTTGTTTGTGAATACCAAATCTAGGCAGTTATTTTTTCTTGTGTTTTCTGTTATTTTTTGCGTCATCAGCTCCAGCTTGTAGCACTTTTACCTGCTCCTGGTCTTCCCGTGTGACCCCCTTTTCCTGGTGTATACATATATTTTTTCTATCCTTTTACATTTCATAAATGGGAAATTAAAATCACCACAGAGAAAAATATTTGGGGTTGGAGAGTAGATCTTTTACCCAGTTTCTTACCTCTGTAATGGAATCTGAAAATTTTGAGGTTGGCGTGTTTGGGGGTCTGTATATTACAATTAGTACCATATTTAATTTTTCAACTTTTGCTGCTACACATTCTACGTAGCTGTTTGAGGTACTTATAGTCATTTCTGCTATATGCCTTTCGCGTGTGTAAATATCACATCCTCTTTTACGTCTCACTGTTCTGTCGGCTCGGAGTATGTTATAGTTGTCAATTTGTATTTTTTTTTTGTCAACACACAACTCACAGTTTTCACAGTTCGCCTGGCAGTCCTTTAGATGAGTTTCCGTGAGGCATGCAAAGTCTGCTCCGGCTTCTTGTATGAGTGCTTTCAGGTATAAAACTTTGTCCGTGGAATGATTTGATTTAAGGCCCTGAATATTGGCTAGGATTATTTTTATTTTTTCTCTGTCGTTTTCGCATACAGGTGGTTCCAATTCGTTTTCCAATGTGGTGCCGGTTTCGTTGCCTTGTGGTCCTCCGAGAATTTGCCTCTTTTTATCTTTGTCGGTACCTGTTGTCCCGATAACGCATGAAGTGTCTTTGTGCGTGCCTTCTGTCCGGCTCTCGGATTCCTAAATTCATTAGCTGACTTTGTATTTGCTGGATAGTATTTAGCAGCTGAATTGTGTTGGCTACATCTAAAAAATTGGTACGCTTCTTTGATTTTCGTTTTTCCTGTTCACCCGTTGCGTTCCTTTGAGGGTGGGGGCAACGGTATTTTTGTCCGTATTTGCACCTCCCTTATCTTGCATAGGTGTTGCAGACAGTAAGATGGTGGAACTTGCACTTCTTTTCAAATTTGCAATATCCACTTGTGTAATATGTGTTACATAATGTGGGATGTGCATAGATGCATTGCCCATCCCGATATCTGCAGTTCCCTTTTGCGTAGTATTTACATACGGTATTTTCTGCTTCTATTTCTTGTTATCTTATTATTTTCATTGTTCTTAATTTTGGTATTATCATTATTTTTCTTTGGCTGTTTATTTCCTAATTTTTAGTTATCTTTTTATTATTTAATTTTATCACATATATATATATATATATATATATATATGTTAAACACAGACCGTGCATGGAACAAGGAACTCTTCTGGGAAAATTAAATCCACTATAGTCCGAATAAGTAATGGTAAATGACAAATACCATAGTTTTTCTTTTTCATGATGCTAGCCCGACGTGGGCAACGGGTCTGTCGCAAAGAGGTCCCATAAATATAGCTTCCCTCACCAGCTATCTGCAAAGCAGACAGGATCCAGCTTTGGGACATGGATCTAGGGTTTAAAGCAAGCCTAGTCCCACTACATTCAGAACCTCTATATAAGTAAAAGACTCGTTGCATTCACGTCGGATTGAATAAATCAAAGAAAAAGGGGTAACTATTGTATTTTTAGCAAAAAAAACAAAACTTAAACCTCAACCGGGACATTGAGCGTCCACTTTTCAAGGCACGTAACACGTCCGTTTAATATACACAAACTCAGAATGGTCCCCTGAGAAACTTATATGTTAAACACAGACCGTATATGGAACAAGGAACTCTTCTGGGAAAATTAAATCCACTATAGTCCGAATAAGTAATGGTAAATGACAAATACCATAGTTTTTCTTTTTCATGATGCTAGCCCGACGTGGGCAACGGGTCTCTCGCAAAGAGGTCCCATAAATATAGCTTCCTTCACCAGCTATCTGCAAAGCAGACAGGATCCAGCTTTGGGACATGGATCTAGGGTTTAAAGCAAGCCTAGTCCCACTACATTCAGAACCTCTATATAAGTAAAAGACTCGTTGTATTCACGTCGGATTGAATAAATCAAAGAAAAAGAAAAAGGGGTAACTATTGTATTTTTAGCCAAAAAAACAAAACTTAAACCTCAACCGGGACATTGAGCGTCCACTTTTCAAGGCACGTAACACGTCCGTTTAATATACACAAACTCAGAATGGTCCCCTGAGAAACTTATATGTTAAACATATGTTAAACTTATTCGGACTATAGTGGATTTAATTTTCCCAGAAGAGTTCCTTGTTCCATGCACGGTCTGTGTTTAACATATAAGTTTCTCAGGGGACCATTCTAAGTTTGTGTATATTAAACGGACGTGTTACGTGCCTTGAAAAGTGGACGCTCAATGTCCCGGTTGAGGTTTAAGTTTTGTTTTTTTGGCTAAAAATACAAGAGTTACCCCTTTTTCTTTGATTTATTCAATCCGACGTGAATGCAACGAGTCTTTTACTTATATAGAGGTTCTGAATGTAGTGGGACTAGGCTTGCTTTAAACCCTAGATCCATGTCCCAAAGCTGGATCCTGTCTGCTTTGCAGATAGCTGGTGAGGGAAGCTATATTTATGGGACCTCTTTGCGAGAGACCCGTTGCCCACGTCGGGCTAGCATCATGAAAAAGAAAAACTATGGTATTTGTCATTTACCATTACTTATTCGGACTATAGTGGATTTAATTTTCCAAGAAGAGTTCCTTGTTCCATGCACGGTCTGTGTTTAACATATAAGTTTCTCAGGGGACCATTCTGAGTTTGTGTATATTAAACGACGTGTTACGTGCCTTGAAAAGTGGACGCTCAATGTCCCGGTTGAGGTTTAAGTTTTGTTTTTTTTGCTAAAAATACAATAGTTACCCTTTTTCTTTGATTTATTCAATCCGACGTGAATGCAACGAGTCTTTTACTTATATAGAGGTTCTGAATGTAGTGGGACTAGGCTTGCTTTAAACCCTAGATCCATGTCCCAAAGCTGGATCCTGTCTGCTTTGCAGATAGCTGGTGAAGGAAGCTATATTTATGGGACCTCTTTGCGAGAGACCCGTTGCCCACGTCGGGCTAGCATCATGAAAAAGAAAAACTATGGTATTTGTCATTTACAATTACTTATTCGGACTATAGTGGATTTAATTTTCCCAGAAAAGTTCTTTGTTCCATGCACGGTCTGTGTTTAACATATAAGTTTCTCAGGGGACCATTCTGAGTTTGTGTGTATATATTATATATATATATATGTATATATATATATATATATATATATAATATTGAAAAAAAAAAATATATATATATAAATTATTATGTGTTGTACAGTACAGTAACTTGCAATTTTGTTTTAAAATTCAAAATGGCTTCTTCAGTGGTTAGATGTGAATAGTTTTACTCATAAATCCATAGGCTATTTTAGCGTGTATTAATACACAAAATGTGCATTATTAATTTTTTTGTGTGTATCTTTAAAATTATTTTGTGCATTATTAAATTTGTGCATTATTAAATTAATTAATTAATAATTATATAACCCTGTATGGACATGTGTGACATTTCTGTAACGTTTAAAATAATGCATTAAAATATATATTACTAGTATGGGCGCAAAATGGGAGAGTGCAGGAATGTTGCAATGTTGCAGAGATAATGTTCAGTGTTGCAAAGGGGGTGGGGTATGTTGCAAAGGGGGTTGGGGGTATGCAATGAAGGGGGACGGGTATGCAATGAAGGGGAGGGGGTATGCAATAAAGGAGGGAGATGGGAGGGAGAGGGGAGAGAGCTTCGGGGGGAGAAGGGAGGATGACCTCCCCCCAAAGGGGTAGCCTTAACTTAAGAGGGGAAGAGAAAGGAGAGACGGAGGAGGTCTTTGGTGGAGAAGGTGGGATGTCCTCGCTCCCCTAAATGGAAACCTAACCTAAGTCTTAACCCAAGAAGGAAGGAGAGATTTCTTTATTCCACCAGAGTTCGCATCATTATATGCGTCCTGAACCCAAGCAGATCTTATATAGAGGATGGTGAGTTACCAGATATCACTTTTTATATATGGAGGGGTTACCAGATAGCATTTATTTTAATTGTTCAGGTATACATTATTAGGGTGAGTTGCTAGATACCACCATTTATTTTAATTCATATGAGTTGCCAAATAATGTTTTTATTTATTAAAAGCAACAGTGACTTTCTCCTTAATGTTATTCAGAAAGAGAATTGATTAATTATTAAAACGAAACCAATATTAACAATAAAAGAAATACACTAGAGTGACTAGACAATTGGCTAGTTAAAGAAATCGTTCCAATAACATATTCTCTAAGAACAATATTCAATTTACCATTCGCTTTCATTTATTCTAAAACCTTAGAATGTATATTGTCTATTTACTTTTGACAATCGTTTCTTTTCCGAAATAAATAACACCATTACATTCTATTTATTCAGACGATTTATTGGAAATATATTGAAGATAAATATACATTCCTATACAGACGATGAATTATGTATATAATAAAAAATAAAATAAAAAATAATATAAGAAATACAAAACATATAGTTCAGGAGAAATACACACACACACACACAATTGTATTTGACCGACTTTCTCCTAAAAATTGTTCAGTAAAAGAAGTAATTTATTTAAACGTCGTTCTGTCTATTTACTTTTGACATTCCTTTCTTGTTCGAATTGAATGAAAAACAAATTGCATCAGAAAAAATTTAAATACATACCATATATATATATATATATATATATATATATATATATATATATATATATATATAATAAAAAATAAACAGCGAAAGAGCTAATTAGTTTAACTAACCACCTAAAATTTTTATTGTCATATGGACTATAGTCTGCCAATAAACCTTTTCATGTCATTTCCATCTCATTTCATTTCATTTCCATCTCATATCATTTAATTTCATTTTCTTTGAATTCATCTCTGGAAGAAACAATGTACAAAATGCCTCAGGCCGACCGCAAAGCCTAACCACAAAGTTCCATTTGACCTAAATTCATCCCATATCCTAAGAAAAACCTCTCTTCACTTCAAATATTAAATTCATCATTACCATTACTACTGAAGTTAAGAAAGTTTTGTTTATTCTACAGTGCGTTCGAAAAGTCTCTCCGCAGTGCTATGTTAAATGCACAGGACATTGAAAACTACAATATTTTCATTCAACCATGATTTAGTGATTTTATTACATAACCTTTTGATTTACAGCATGTGTTGAAAGTGTTTTCCACCATTTTGCAGGCACAGAGCAACTCGTGATTGTTTTCCAATAGACCTTTGATTAAGTAATAACTTTCCTCATCATATTCCCACACACACACACACACACACACAGATTTTTGTCAGAAAAAGTGAAGACGGCACACACACACACACACACACACACACACACAGAAAGAAAGTTTTGTTTATTGTATATGAATATTATATCCATAACATTAATTTTCAGAACAATGTCATCGCCCGGACTCTCAACCAGTACCCCAGCGTCTAATTCACTAGGATACCTAGGGCGCCCATTTATCAACCAACCCAAAGAGACTCATTTTCATGAGTTATTTATTCACACATCTACGCGAGAAGTAAAAATTCACAAGTCAGGAATCTTGGGAAAGCCGAGATTAGTATGGCCGCAAAACATAATAATGCACAAAAATCTTCTAGATTTCTTATTTTCTAAGGATCTTTGTTTTACTGTGCTGATTCTATTAATGCCAAGATTATGAAGAGTAGCGGTGCGAATTTTGTTTCCTGTGGTACTGAGCTGAGCGACTCTGATGAAGATATTCCTATAACGACTTGCATCCGAAAAATTGAGGCTCAAATAGTATGGCCGCAAAAATAATATAATATTGTTGTGATAGAGATGGTTGATCAATGTTGCGAGGGATATTGCATAAAGGGGTGGGTTGGGAAAACCGAGAAAAGTATGGGCGCCAATGCAAATATTGGCGTGGTAGAGACTGCAAGGGGTAATACACAATGTGAGCATTAAATTTACGGAGAGAATATAAAGACACCATTACTCGTTCAAAGCTTAGACCCATAATATAGGTGTTACGATTGGTAAACAAACTTATCATAGCCCCGCCCAGTTACACTGACAACCACATTAAATTTACGAACAGCCTCTTAGTCTTTTGGGGCAGTGCTTGGGATCATGCATATAAAAGGAAATATTTTCAGCTGGGAGTCGCAGTAATTATTTTCACCAGTGAATAAACATTCCCTCCGCCATGAGTCAAGAACTTTATAGTTTACCGGATTTATATCAAGATGGTGACATTGTAGCACTGCCTACAATTAATCTTTTTCACGCGGCTGACCGGGATAGATTATTTCCAACGCAAACCGTTGATGATATTTGCAATGACGCTCTTTACGATCCAACGCAAGGGACAGCCATAGAAATGTAAGTGCCTATAATTTTATTTTTTGGAGTAAATTATTCACAAACTTGTGCGTGTCAGAAAGAGGCTTATTTCATCTATATATGGAGAGTTGTAGTAATTCACCTCATCACATTAAAACTACTTCATTTAGGTAACCGCAATTATAGATTAGTTTGCAGTTATGCTAAAATCCTGTTTTGATTCATTGATTTTTTATAGCAATCTTTTGCATACTTTTTATATAAATTCAAATGTTATTCGTAATTCAGTATGAACTAATAAATTATTCTTTCTCCTTTAAGGTCCGATGAGGATTTGTCACGTGTTATACAATCTTTTCATTTTGAGAAACCCCATGTCATGAACCTGGATACGGAGGTAGAAGATTTACCGAGCAATCAGCCTAACGAATGTCACATCATTAACGAAATAATGTAAGTTTTTTTTTGTTTGATCTTTTTTGGGGGAAGAAGACACAATGTATTTTCATCAATTTATTAAATGAAAGAAATCGTGTTTTTCGTACAATAACCATCTTAAACTACAGAATATACAAACTAACATTATTGATTAGAAATATATATATATATATATACACAAACAAAACACCATACTATACAACGAGTATGCACAATCGGAAAGCGGCTTTTTTTCTGTCTGCATACCATTTCATCGTTTCGTTGAATGTGACACGGGTCGAATAATTTTTAAAAAATTATAAATTCTTTACGGCGTGACATATGCATGAGAAATGAAAGGCAGTACATTCCACAAGTATTACTAAAATATCCTTGTAACCGGAATGGATTCCATACAACTTCGGAGATATGCGACTGGCCGAGAAATTATACAATAACAGGGTCGCTCCAGGGTTGAGTTCCGAGTGAATCAAAATAGTACAGGCGGTCCCTATTTTTGAAATAGATTGCAAACCAATGAATCCCTTCATTACCAACGACATCTGTGTTCACAATAAGACTACCGCAATCTCGCGTAGTTGGCAAATTCAATGTTTCATTCTTCGCAAACACACCGATAAATTTGGAACGTGTGATTTGTTCACTATTCATTACTCTCTGAAGTGTATTCGCATCCATTTTAAAAGTCAGTGATAACGCCCCTGAATCTGTCTACTTCTAGTAGGGCTTGTGACTCGAGATATACTAGTACACTAATAGGTGCGTCTATAGGCTTGGTGAATTCCAACCTCACTGAGATATTTCCACTCTGCTGTGGACTTAAATGTGTATTTACGCTAGCAGATAAGTCAGGTGTGATGTCAAACGGATAAAGGTTAAATTGATCAATTAATTCTTTCTGCGTTACCCCATTCTCGAGCTCATCACAATCACCTGCAATATGGGCCAAATTACTATATGCTCTCGCGCAAAGCGGTAACACAGTATCTGATGAATAGTCCGTATTCAATGTTCCTCCCAACGCACTGCCATCAACGTATAGAGTTATATTTTTAAGTCCGAAATTCTCGAATTTAAAGGCACTCTTCTTATATTTTCCATTCACCGAAGCATGGTTCTGCATTCCATTTAATATCCTTTTAGGAAGATTTCCCAAGGCGATGTTTTCTATCTGTTTCGATGCCAACCATGCATGCTGGAACCGTGTATAGTTTGATTTGTACTCTGTTAATAGGGTACTTTACTGTGGCGTTTAGTAAATTTTTCTAAATTTCTAGTTGTTTTGGTGAACTTAATTTCACTCGCCGTACGCGGAGGTATGTCTCCATAATGTAAACCACAACGGGTTTTGCTCCCTCTTCTTGATCAGCATCCAGATTTAAGCAGATCTCAGGACTCTTGCGGGTGAGCTTTATTTTCATATCCACCCCATTCACAAGCAACTTCTCCTGGAATGTGAAATCTGTATGCAGGCGTCCAAAACACTCGTATATCTTCTTTTTAGAATTTTTAAATTTGTCCTTCATACTACTTTCGTCTTTAGTTTGATAATAACCCTCGGCCGTTAAAAAGGTACCCTTCGCTTCTTTGGAAAAGTTGAGGACATTTTCCAGATAGGCTCGTAGGTGATAGTATCCTGTGGCTGCTGATATGTTGACCTGATTTAAATATACGTCACACTGGTTGAATATGGAGTGCAGAAACTTTGTTTCAGGGTAAACAGCATATTTATCATCGCAGTCCGTTCCATCAGAATGGGCTACACGTAGTTTAGCGTACATGTACAGTCTAGGGTGGATCACTTTTCACTTTTTTTTAAAATTATAGCTGGTCAAAGTTTTTCCCATGATTTGGTTCAGTGGAAGTACAGTGACACCATTTTTACCAAAATCGATCAATATTTAGGGGTCGCGCATCGACCTTGAAAATTTCAATTTTGGAAATTTGGCCAAATTGACAATTTTTTACTGAATAAAGATAAATCATCAAATGACCATATTTTCTGAATCCTCTCAGTGAAAGAAATCCTCTCAGATACTTACCAAGTTGATAGGACAAGTGGTTTAGAAGTTATACTCACCTTGAGATAGCATTAAAATTTAAAATACCGTATTTGTCCCCGTACCTCCATATGCTGTCTGCCATTGTCTGCTTTTTAGGATAAGATAAAACGAATAAGGAAAGATCAAATGTATTTTGTATTAAAACGGTTTACCGATATCACTAAAGGCACTTACTCCGGTGCCCCTAACTAGGTTCAAAAACTGTATGAATCGTGGTTAGAACACACGTCATCTTAAGGCGTGCGCCATGTACTCTCTCTGCTAACTCCCTTTCCCTCTGCGCTACGTCATCTTGGCAAGTGACGACTTCTTGAAGTCACCGAGTTCTTTCCGGCTCTTTTCCACGAGCTGAAGAAGACCCTGCAGCTGTGACTCGTCTTTTGTGACAGTGTTCGCGTAATCTTCTATCAGTTTTATCCCTCTCTGCCACGTCGTTGGTAACTTTCAGATGCGAGATGACATTCTTCAGATCACAGTAGTTCTTATCTTGATCCCACTTATTCACCGGCAGAGTGAGCCACGTAGACGCGCACACCTGCAGGCCTGTGAACACGAACCACGATGACTCATCGATCAGGTCCGGAAGGCGCGTCGTGTCATCAACCGAGACGTTGTCATACGTGAAGTCCTCGGGCACAGCGAGGCGGCACAGCTTCTTTGCCATCTCGTGCTTCACAGTGTCTTCCACTTTGTCACTGCAGAGGGCGAAAACGACGGTCTGAGGCCTCAGATACCACAAGTGCCGCCTGATCACTGCCAGTGAAGCCTCTGCAATCTCGCGATCCACAGCCCTGTACTGCAGAAGACGCTGGTACAACACAAGGTCATTCAGCGGGGCATCAGCTGCGACAGGAGCCGCCAGCCAGGCAGGTGCGTAGAGGAGTGCAGTAAATAGTACCACTCTCTGAAGTTTCTGTACCAGCTCGTCGTCGAACTCCAGCTGACCGCTGAACATCAGGAGCTTCGTGTAGTAGATGATCTGAAACGAATACGCACTGTGATGTATAAATACCGATACCACTCCATATAAGTTTGTTTAATGGTAAATTATTTATCTTATTTTTTTCTGGTAGGGACTTCAAATGGCTGTTTGCAGAAGGCAATACAATATTTAACTTCTAATTCAAAATACCAACCTTGGCCATCCACCTCGCATGATGGTAGGCTCCTGGGCGCATGAAGTGTGTGCCACGACGTGGCTGGGCCCCGAGTACCAGGAGTGTAATCTCCGCCACTTCTCGGTAGTCTTCTCTGACAAGACCAGAAGCGGTGCCGAGGAACTTGACTGCCTCATCTCGGAGCTCCATCAGCCACGTCACCTCCGCCAAATGCTCGATCTCCAGCTCGCGATAAGTCGAGAGGTCGAGCTTGTCCCACCTGAAAGGGGAGTTATGAAAATATTGCATGAAAACGACTGAAGTTTCCCTTTTCGACTGCTATTAACATCATTAGTAGAAGGACGCTGATATCTCAATTGCTCTGAAGGCAAAAAATCATTGGAGAAAACAAATGCGCCTTAGACTTGAAATTCACCTTCTCCTCAGATACTGGAACAAAGGTTCAGTTGGTGCTGTGGTTCTTCCAAACGCGGTGATGACCACTGCCCCCACGATGAGCTCCATAACGTGATGGCGACAGCCCAGCTGGAAGAGCGGTTTACCAAGCATGTTCTCCAGCCGGACCACCGCACCCTGCACCCTCCCCGTATTGGAGGAAGTTGTGTCGAAGCACAGTCCAATCACGTTGTTCTCGCATCCCCAGTCTTTGAGAGCACGAAAGGTCGCCTGGGCCTGGGACAGACCGGTGCCGTCAGCAACAGTCGGAACGGCCAGCAACTTTCCTTCTGTGCATTGGGGAGCTCCGGAGATGAGAATCGCCTGGCGGTGCTCCAATGATCCAAGAGAGTCCTGAAACGTATGTCATACATGCCAATCCATTATCGTCCACTGGAATATGTCAATCCACTGTCGTCACTGGAACATGTTAATTCACTGTCGTCCACGGTGAGGGCAAAACTGACCTTGATTACTTTACCGTCCCAGTGGACGACAGCATGCCTCGGAGATACGAAGGATTTCTGCACAGCTGTCGACACTTCACAACGATGTGCCACTCTTCCACGGCGAGACGTGTCCTTCGAGATACTGAATTTGTCCAGGTCTGCGGGCGGATCTGCCGAACGTAGGACTGCCGCCACGACACTTGCCACCTATGTGCGAAATTGAAAGGAAATTGACAAGGATGCGTATGGTTTTTATGTGACAAAATAATCACTAAATTTTCCGTCGTTACGTCTATTATATCTTTGTCAAGGAAAGATCATTACTGATATATACACACCTGATTATTGGACATCCGGAAGCGATCAGCCACTTCAATAACAGCCGGTGCATTGAGGATGCGGTGAGGAAGGCTGATTGATACAGTTGATTCTCTCGGCTGTCGGTATGGTGGTTCTAGCTGTGATTCGGAGTTGCTCGATGATCTGCTTTCTATAGATTCATCGTCGCTCTCAGCTTCGGTTCCTAATTTCGTTTTTGAGGTGCCTGGCTCATCACGAGATTGTTGTCTTGAGAGTTGCCGTTTTCTCTTGACAACGAACACTTTATCATTCCCACTCATTGTTGCCTGGCGCAGGCCCCGTTGATCCTCATAAAATTTAATATCTTCTTGTTTGTTGTTGTCTGAGAGCAGTCGACTTTTCTGTATCTCTTCAATAGCATCGGGAGCTCCGATGTCCCAGAGCTTGTTCAGATTTTCTGAAAACTTCTCCCTGCCTTTTCCCGCGTCACTGTCTCTCATCTTGCTCTTCTGCAGCGAGCGCCACTCTTCCCACAGTAACTCCAGTTTTCTTTCGCAGTTACGCCTCGTGATCGTCTTTATACGTGCCATGTTCCAAAATGCCAGAACATTGGCCACCGTGTCTTTTACGGCGGCCTTCCTGTCAGTAGTTTCCTGCTTGGCATAGAAGAAGTACTGGAGAACTTGATGGGTGGTTGGCAATTTGGCACCACCGATCGAGGAAGATGGCTGACCAATTAAGAAGACGTCCGTGGCTGACCTTAGAGAAGGTGGTGCTGTTGTTGCTGCTTTCTCTTTTCCAGAATAAGTAACTTTCAGAGTCTTCCCACTCCTGGTTGTTAACAGTTTATCCATTGTACTAAAGTCTAGACTTATCAAACAAGAATCAATTGACACAGTTGATCTGTAAAAAGCAAACTGTGATTAGTAAAAATATTGGTCATAGACATAGCGTGTGTGTGTAATTGGGATTTTAGGATGCGCCAGCTACTGATGCTATGATTACGTCCATAACGGGGGACAAATACGGTATTTTAAATTTTAATGTTATTTCTAGGTGAGTGTAACTTCTAAACCACTTGTCCGATCAACTTGGTAAGTATCTGAGAGGATTTCTTTCACTGAGAGGATTCAGAAAATATGGTCATTTGATGATTTATCTTTATTCAGTAAAAAATTGTCAATTTGGCCAAATTTCCAAAATTGAAATTTTCAAGGTCGATGCGCGACCCCTAAATATTGATCGATTTTGGTAAAAATGGTGTCAGTGTACTTCCACTGAACCAAATCATGGGAAAAACTTTGACCAGCTATAATTTTTTAAAAAAGTGAAAAGTGATCCACCCTAGACTGTCCATCCTTGCTCAAATCCCTTCGCGAATTTATTTCCCCAACGCGCCAGCCTTATATAACACTGCCCAACACCAATTTTGCTGATTTAATTCTAACACCTGTTTTTAGGTAACTTTGGTGTGCTTATTTAAAGAATCACCTTAGTTTTTGCCTATCACGTTAGGTTTTCGAGCAATCGAATACGGATATTTTGGAGATATCGCATTTTGGCAGAGGTATGCCCAATTTTTTTTCTTTTCAAAAAATAAGTTTTTACATATTCAGAATCAGCATGGAAAAGTAAACAATTGTGCAGGGAGTGAACTTTAATATACAATGGTAATATTGACACAAAGTGATTAAAAGTGTTTAAATAAGCAAAAAATGAATCCATATTAAAGCAAGCACGGAACCAGTTTTCTTAACATTGTCTTTTTCTTGTTTTCTTACTTTTCAGTGCTGATAAATTTTCTCTTATAGGACTTCCTAGAATGAGAGATGTCAAGACAATCTCTTTGCAGGCTCCAGCAGTAGTCAGCCATCATATGGGTATCCCATCTTCCTTGGTATCGTTCTTCCATCACTTTGATGTCTTGGTGGAACCTTTCACCTTGCTCTTCACTAACATCAAGATTTTCTGGAAATTTATCCAGATGACTGTTGAGATAGTGAACTTTAATGCTCATGTTGCAACCCAACTGCTGAAAGTTTACAAGTAAATCCTTTACAAGATCTTTATAATTTTCAGACTTTTTGTTTCCTAGGAAGTTCTTAACTACTGCCACAAAAGCATTCCAAGCTCTTGCCTCCGTTTCGGTCATTGAGTTACTGAACTGCGGATCTTTCATCAGTTTTCTTATCTGGGGACCATCGAATATACCAGCTTTAAGCTTCTCATCACTAAGACCTGGAAAGGCTGCACATATGTAATTAAAACCATCACCTTCTATATTCAAATCACAGATACCCAAGATTTTAATATGTTGTACATGACCTTTAGATTTAATGCACAGATTTGCGTATTCCATAGATAAAATTTTAACAGCAAAACAGCTGTTAACAGGTCTCAAAAATCATCAACTTTGATAAGCGCCCTTCATGGATCACCCAAAATAGGCATATTGCATTGCACGAAAACCTGATGTGATGGACAAAATCTAAGGTGATTTTTGAAATCAGCACATCAATATTATCCAGAAATAGGTCTTAGAATTAAATCAGCAGCAAAAAAATGTTTTTTGGTTGGGCAGTGAATCATTGATTTTGAAACGCGCAGAGTGTGGTGGTGGTGTTCCATCTCTTCTCACCTCTGGGCGCGTACCTCTTTCTAAAACCTCGTTAGGTGTTGTCCCAATCATGCGATGGTGTGAGCGGTTGTAGGATAAGGCCAATGATTCCAGAATGTCTAGAAATCTGTGTTTTTATGTGTAAAATAGCGGTGCATGCGTTCCTTTATGGTACGTTGAACTCTTTCAGCTAAAGAAGCCTTATGTATAGAATTGGTTGTGTAATAGCTGATATTAAAATCTGTCAACATGTTCTGAAAAGCACGGCCTATAAATTCCTTCCACATATCAGTACAAAAATAGCCAGAAACCCTGTTTTCTTTTAACATCAGTGTTTTGGTGGCTTTAGCGACTGTTTCAGGTGATTTATTTTTCAGAGGAATTAGCCACAGATATCTAGAGAATACATCTATTATGAATAGAATGTAGCGGTAACCATCGTTCACAGAATATCTTTGCATGTCTGTTAAATCTGCCTGCCAAATAGAGTCAATCGAGGCAGCTGTTGTCTTGGCCGTTTTAAACCTTTTTCTCACAGGCTTATGAAGTGTATAAGCGTCCTGCTCCCGCAAAAGTCTCTCAACATCTTTTTTTCCTACTCCGTAAACACTTCTGTACAGTATATCTACTCCTCCGTAGGAGGCTGGGATAGAAATGTCATAATAACGTCTTTTTAATATGTTAGCCATTTGCGTATTTTAGAGGCACGTGGGTAGGGTTGACCGTTGTTTAACCTCTTCTTTCTCCTCTTCAAAGGTGTTACCGCCGGGGGTGATGGCGTCTTCAATTGTGTCACGTGCGTCGCATGTTCCAAGTCTTTTAACCTGTTCAGATTTCCTATCATTGTTTTGGGGACATTTATTTGTTGTAGTCTTGCTTTAATATGCTTCAATCCTGATGCTGATGGCCTATCCCACTTTCTCACCAGTATCGGTCCATTGTATGACGGGGTCCTCATTCAATAGATTATAAAGACTTAAACCTTTATTTCTCAATGTATGTGGGAGGGTGCTTTTTAATACATGCTCGATATGTTGTGTGGCCGACCTATCAATCTTTGGTTGGTCAGCTGTATCGTCGGACACTGGTCCTATGCCACCATGTCCATCGTTCCCCATGCTGTGCCTAATAACTACGGGAATCTCTGTCGAGTTCTTATAATTTTCGTACTCGTGAAGAAATTTCTGCAGAGCTTCTTGGTATAAGATTCTTTCTCATCAGGTGTTTTTTCACCGTTTAATAGGGCTAGCAATTCGCTTTCATTCTTTTAAGCCTGCTTTTACGGGGATCTAGATCCGTGTCTGGATTCTTTGAACTTTGCAGTGAAGCATACACCTCGTGTGGAATCACTACCACTTTCTTCATTATATTAATTTTGTCAGTAAAGGACCCAAAATTGAAAATAAGATGGGGAGGAATGACCCTCCTCTTTGTACAATAATTCGTTTTTTCTTCCCTGCAGCTTGACCTTTACGAGCGAGTGCACGTATTATGTTCTTGTAACGGCGTAGGCGAGCCTTATGAGGTGGTTTCATTGATACATTGCAATTTATAACGTTAAGACAGATTTCACAGATGCATTTTAAAAAGTCGGAGTCGATATTTTTAGCAAACATCGGCTGTATTGCCCGAGGCGGTCGATGATAGATTTTTATTAATTCATGGTATTTCTTTAGTCTCTTTGTCATTCTGGAATATACACCGTTTCAGGCTCGTTTGGAAATATATTCGTTCTTAGAAGCACCCTAAACGTGTTTCGCGGATGAAGGTCGCAAAGCAAATATCCGTAACGCGGGTTTGTAGCTTCATAAACTCCCAAAAACTCCTTACACTGATTCGGGAACATTTGATTGGCTAATACCCCAATTTGTGATACATCTCTACGTTGCGCGAATAAGACTAGATATTGTGTATTTAACGACATATCTATTTTTGAAAAATAGATTCTGATTGATGAAGAACACGCTTATGTTAAGATGGTGGGAGAATACTGTAAATGTCTCGGCAAATGTTTTAACCATCTCCAACACGAGATCGTCAATTACAGTGACTGTATGTTCATTTCCCTTTAACGAATTAACATTATATACACCTCTGTGGAACAAAATAACATCTTGTTACTCGTTGAACACTGATTGATATGTCGAATAGCATAAATTTTGAGAACATCTCTCCCTTTTCTTTAATGATTTTAAGCATAAACACAGTTTACCACCCTGTAGGTCCAGATATAATACATGTGGATGGGCTCGTGAACCTGAATTTTTTTACAGAGTCCATTTCTAACACGTCACACTCTTAATTGGGTCATTTACAAAATATAATAAATATTAAGTGCTACTCCTTATATTCTACAGTCTTGTTTTTCTCTTCTTCCACAGAACCGTGAATGACGATGAGGTATAGCACCCCATCATCGACATTACAGATGACCCCGACGACAGTGTAGTTGTGATCACAGAATCCTTCCCCGCCGATGAATCCTCACCAGCGATACCTGTAGCACGCGACAATTCAAAGCGGAGGCATGATGAAGAGCCCTCCACGTCAGGTATAAAGCATGCCAGGATTGCCCCGGTTGTTAGACCACCAGTAGTAGAGCCCCACCCCTCTGCGTCTTACGACACAACCCCCACAATAGTGCCTTCCTCAAATAAAAATATATCCCCTTATTCCTGTTCAATTCCGTGGACATCCTCCACAGCAGCTAGCTTCTCGCTCTGTTGAGGATGGCATAACATTCGAGTTGGTGCGCACCGCTACCCCTACCCCAGCCTTGACTAAAAATCGGTATATAGTCAGGGTTGATCCTAAATTCATGTATAGCAATGGTGTTGAACACGGACTACGGCGTATATTTGAGCGTATTGTCAGGACGAGGCTGTCCTTTAGATTCGGGTCAGATGATGGAGATGTAGATGATTTTTGGGTGGTAATACCGTTCAGACGTTTGGCGACTGAAGATATAGAGTATATATTAGGTCGTATAATGCAGGCTTCTCCATTAATATGGACAACTTCACGGTAAATATTGACCGTGTATTCCAGTGTTGCGGGTCATAGCGCCACACCTTATACTCTTAACTTCAATTCTCAGGCTATTTTTAGACGGCATATAAACGTCGATCGGGGTTGCGGCTTTATAGCAGTGGTCTTAGCACGTATGTTTACTGTACTAAATACACGGACCCAAAAAATTTGGTTGCCTACGGTAGTGGAGCGTGCCCGTAAACTAGCTGTAGACTGTAAACTTGAGTTTGACTGTGCTATGGATCCTGAAGAATTGAGAAGGGTAGAACAGGAAATGAATGTTCTTGTAGAGCTGCATTTGGACTAGATGATCGTCGTAGAACTGTATATGTTTTTAAAAGCTGTGTGAGAGACCGTACAAGGCCCCTACTTATTTTAGGATTGTCAGGGACAACGTATCTTCCCATCCGTAATATAAGGGACCTTTACGCGAGTTATGATAAAAGTCGAAAATATGTACGACATCATGATTTGTGTAAGGGGTGTATCGGGTTTGCGGATGATATAGTGAAACATTGTAAAAAATGTCACATGGTATGTGAGCAGTATAAAAGCTCCAAATGTGAAAGCCGTGTAGTTGAAGCTGAGAAGAGGGGTTGTAATGTGTGTAGACGCACATTTTTCAATAATAACTGTTTTGAGCTCCATAAATCAATTGGCACGTGCAGGAAAATGAGAATCTGTGAATGTGGTATGTTTCATATGATGGATAATTGGGGAAATTTCAAGCACAAATGTAATGAAATTCACTGTCCTACATGCCATGAGAAATATAAGGCGGATGGAGTAAAGCATGTATGTTATAAGAAAGACACCAGGCCTAAAAATAGTCCTTGTATAACTGTGTACTACGATATACAAACATACACGAACGCTAAAACCAAAGAGGTTATTCCACATTTACTTGTAAGCCAGACTATCTGTGATGAGTGTATGGAGATCGAGTGTGATGAGTGTCACAAATGCGGTAAACGTACAAACGTTTTTAAAACGATTGCCTACGATAGCCCTGTGAAACTCTTTGTGTCCTATATTGTCAAGCTAGCGGACAAGTTGAAAAAAATGACTGTGTATATTCTCGCCCATAACGGGGCAAAATTTGACACACAGTTCCTTTATAAGGAGTTGCTTGAGCATGAGTCATCTGAGATATTTACAGGTGATCCCTTGAAAAGAGGCAACAAACTAATACAGATGCAGATAAGAGGTAATGTACAGTTTAAAGACACTTTATTATTCACACCTTGTAAATTAGCAAAGCTACCCAAAGTGATGGGTGTAGCTGCTGAAGTTTCAAAAGGATATTTCCCTTACACATTCCTCACTAGCGAAACTTTAAATTACGTAGGACTACCTCCACCCAAACATTACTTTAACTATGAATGTATGAGTACAGATGAACGTGAAGATTTTGACCGATACTACAACAGTTTTAATGAATCTAGTCCTTATAATATAGCTGATGAATGTGAGTGTTATTACGTGAATGATGTGCGCGTGCTTAGAGTATGTTTCCATGCCTTTAGAAGGATGTACATAGGCCGTTTCAAATGCGATCCGTTGCAAGTCGCAACCACCATCGCCTCATTATGTTTTGCGGGGTTCATGAATAACTTCATGCCTAAAGACACCTTACCCATTATTCACAGAAACAATCCCTGCAGTTATGGGCACAAGGCTATTTACTGGCTCATACACCTACAGTAGGGTGGCCCACTTTTTTTTTTTTTGAAAAGTATAGGTGATCGTGGTTTTTCCCATTATTTGGCACTATACTAGCACATTGGTACCATTTTTACAAAAATTGATCAATATTTACGGGTCTCGCATCGACCTTGAAATTACTAGTTTTTTTTTTAAATGCGTACTTTTTAACTTTTTACTGAATCAAGATAAATCATTAAGTAGGGATGTTTTCTGAATCCTCTTAATGAGATAAGTCGTTTTGTGCCTGCCAATGTCATACGACTAACGGTTTAAAGGTTGTGCCTGTATACAGGTAATACCAATGTGCTAGTATAGTGCCAAATAATGGGAAAAACCACGATCACCTATACTTTTCAAAAAAATGAGTCACCATACCCGGGCGGAATGTATAATGTATATAGGTAATTAGAAAATGCACTATGCCTGTGCCAGGTACTTAACCTATTTCTTTTTTTGCAGATCATAACATTTTGAAATTCTGTCTGAGTTCCTCATCCTTTGTCATGGACAAATCGATGGCAACCATAACTGGAAGAACTCTTGAAGCTACAAATAGAGAGTCATCAAAAGGAAAGGCGAAAATAACATCGCTACCTTCTCTAAGATCGGCCTCGGAAATTTTTTTAGTTGGCCAACCGTCGTCCTCCATCAGTAGTAGCAAATTGCCAACAACACGGCAGGTTTTGCAATACTTCTTCAGTGTTATCCAGTACACTGCTAACAGGAAAGACGCATTCAAAGAAACCGTAAACAACGTCTTAAAGTTTTGGAACATGGCCCGCATTAAAACAATCACAAAGCTCAACTGCGAACGGAAGCTAGAGGCATTGTGGAAAGAGTGGCACTTACTCCAAAAGAGCAGAAAACGAGAAACTAACGCCGGAGGAAAACAGCAGAAGTTTTCGGACAGTGTGGACAAGCTGTGGGATATCGGAGCATCTGACGCTGTCGAAGATATAAAGAAGAATGAATCGACTGCTGTCCGACAAGGACAAGAAAGAAGATATTGACTTCTACCTCAATCAACGTGGTCCTCGGGTGGCAACGATGAGCGTGAACGATAAAGTTTTCGCTGTAAAAAGAAAGCTACAGGAAGGAAGAAAACGTCCTCACCAGGAGCCGCAGAGATCACGCTCCTGGTACTCGGGACACAACCACGCCGTGGCATTCACCTCATGCGCCCAGGAGCCTACCACCACGCAAGATGGATGGCTAAAGTTAGTATTTTCAAACAAAATAATCTAGAGATAAGTTTAAATGTTATTCAAAGATAAACATTTCATTATAACGCAAACAAAGTAATTGGTAACAATAAACCTGTCTTACTTACAATGGTGCCTATTCTGTTTCAGGTCATCTACTACACAAAACTGCTGATGTTCAGTAGGCAGCTGGAGCTCGACGCCAAGCTGGTCGACAAACTGCACAGGATCGTGGTGTTCATCGCTCTTCTGTACGTACCAGCTTGGTTGGCGGCCCCTGTAGCAGCTGATGCGCCGTTGAATGACCTGGTACTATACCAGCGTTTTCTGAGGTATAGGGCAGTGGACCGCGAGGTGGCAGAAGCGTCACTGGCAGTGATGAGGCGGCACTTCTGGTATCTGAGGCCTCAGACCGTCATCTTCGCTCTATGCAGCAACAAGGTGGATGGCACTGTGAAGCAACAGATGGCAGAGAAGCTGTCCCACCTCCCTGTACCCAAAACTTCACATACGAGAACGTCTCAGTCGACGAGATAACGCTACTCCCCGACCTGATCGACGAGTCCTCCTGGTTCTTATTTGCAGGTCTGAAGATGTATGGGTCTTCGTGGCTCACCCTGCCAACTGATAAGTGGGACGAGAACGAGGACTTTTGTCGTCTGAAGGATGTGATCTCTAATCTCCAGGTCACCAATGACGTCGCTGAAAGAGGAGTCCAACTGATACAAGACTATGCGAACACGGTCACAAAGGACGAGGCACAGCTGCAGGATCTTCTGCAAGTGGTGGAAAAGAACCGGAAAGAGCTCGGCAACTTCAAGAAGTCATCACTCGCCACGATGACATAGCACAGAGGGACAACGTTGCAGCCAGTGACGTGTGATAGTGGTCAATACAATGCAAAAGTGATTGTTTAAGTTATTGTTTCTTTCTTCCTTATTTGTCTGCTATTTGCTGATTTTTTTGAAAAGTATAGGTGTTCGTGGTTTTTCCCATTATTTGGCACTATACTAGCTCATTGGTATTACCTGTATACAGGCACAACTTTTAAACCGTTAGTCGTATGACATTGGAAGGCACACCAAACGACTTCTCTCATCAAGAGGATTCAGAAAACATCCATACTTAATGGTTTATCTTGATTCAGTAAAAGGTTAAAAAGTATGCATTTAAAAAAAAAAATCGTAATTTCAAGGTCGATGCGAGACCCCTAAATATTGATCAATTTTTGTAAAAATGGTACCAATGTGCTAGTATAGTGCCAAGTAATGGGAAAAACTACGATAACCTGTACTTTTAAAACAAAATTGAAAAGTGGGCCACCCTAACCTACAGCAGCAGACAGGTGTATACATAAAGCATGCCCGCAACACGGGTGAAGTACCCATTAAGGTTAATGGTCGTGTTTTTTGGGTTGATGGTCTAAGTGAAAACCGTGTCACTGGTGAGAAGACTGTGTACTCCTTTAACGGTTGCTGGCACGGATGCCCCCGTCCTGAGTGTGGAATCGCAGGAGATATCCACGATAGATCTCCTGCCGACTGTCTTGCGTGGACCCGCACCCGCGATCAACTTATAGGATCCCAGTTCACTCACAAAGTCTTGTGGGAGCATGAGTATGATGCACGGATGGAGACAGACGGACAGTACCGTGAAGAAATAACACGATCAAGCGTTCAATGGTGCTGGATCCTCTCAAATGCGGTGATAGCTTGTTCGGAGGGCGTACAAATCCCTTCAAGCTATACTTTCCGCCTACGGACGGTGTGAAACTCCATTACTACGACTTCTGTTATTTATACCCCTACGTGATGAAGAACAATCCGTACCCCGTAGGTGCGCCTGAGAAACTGGTGGGACCTGACCTACCCACCATCGAGGAGTTCTCAACAAATTTGAACGGGCGCTATTTCGGCCTTTCTTTCGTAGACGTACTACCCCCTCGCGATTTATGGATGCCGATCTTACCCGTCGTTATCGATCACAAGCTCATGTTTCCCTTGTGCGTGAAGTGCGCAGAAGAGAACAATGGTGATTGTGACCATACAACCCACCAGCTTGAGATTAAAGGTGTATATACAAGTCCAGAGCTAGACCTAGCTGTTCGCCATAGCTACAGCATATTGAAGATACATGAGGTGTGGAGGTTTCAGAAGCTACCCAACCTTTTCACGCCATATACAGTATAAACGCTTTTTGGGAAGATAAAGTCGAAGCATCAGGGTATCCGCGAGGAGTTGATACCGAAGATGAAAAGTCGGCTTATATTCAACGTTACCGTGACCGTGAAGGTATACAGCTTGACCGTTCCCAAATTGTAAAGAACCCTGTCAAGCGCTTTAGTGCAAAGTTGTATCTAAACAGTCTTTGGGAAAATTTGCACAGAATACCGGCAAAGGGAACGTTCATTTGGCACAAAGCTATAGTGAAGTTTGGGATTATGCCAACGCTTCCGATAAAGAGGTCATGGAGATCGTGAATATAGGTAATACTTACATAATAAAGTACAGCAATACCGAATTGGCCACAGATACCTCACGGGTTACAAACATACCTGTAGCCAGCTTCACAACGGCGTATGCACGTATCAAACTTTGGGGCCTATTGCATTCTCTTGGGCGGAGGGTATTCTACGCTGATACAGATAGTGTGATATTCACAGAGAGGGAGGGTGAATACATGCCTCCTATTGGTGAATTCCTCGGTGAGTTGACTGATGAGATGAAGGATGAGTATGGAGACACCGCATATGCCGACTTTTTTGTCTCAACAAGGGCCAAAAACTTATGGGGTACGGGTGAGGGTGGAGGAGGATATGAAATATATCGTGAAGGCAAAGGGAATCACGCTCAACCAGGCGAATCGGCGGGTCGTCAACTTTGATTCGTTGAAGGATCTAGTATGTTTGGATGATGATGATGAGGGCTTCCCTGCGTGCTCAGTTGATCGCAGTAAGCCCTGGACCTCAGACGTGTATTCTGCCGCATAGACAGAAAATAGTATGGCTACCTTTAATATTGCGTGTTCGACGTTTATGAATGGTATTCTGCAAAGTGTCAAGATGTGGTGGATACTGAAAAAATCCCTATTCCACTCTCCTTTGATGCTTTTAAGGCTACATTGAATCGTGCGAAGGAGCAAGATGTACAATTACTCTATGGCTATTCTGGTGAGAGCATTGTAGGATTTCGTGGGACAAGTGATGTCTTGAACTATGTTGTAGGACTAAACTTTATAAAAGCTTACATATACCGTGAAGTAAAAGAAACAACACGTGCAGAAGAGAAGCAACGGATATGGATAGTGTCTTGATGAGTGGTTGACAAGCGATATTATGTCATGTTGCATCATACCGAGTGCTCATACCCTGCGAGTGAGAATGTAAATCTCGTCATTATAGAGAATCTTAAGTATTTTTATCACTATATTAATATATCATGACGAAGTTTGTAGTGAGGTTGTGGCTAATACCCTGTGAGTTTTTAACAGACTTTAGGGACGAGTATCGCTTGTTAAACAAAAAGGAAAAATATGGGCATATGTTCCTCTCAAATAGTGCGCCGGAATGTGAAGATTTAGTTTGTTGAAATGAACGTGCGGTGAGTGGTAAAACATTAAAACCGTTATAAAATGCGTTTAGTTCGTGAGAATCACCCTGAAAGAAAATGTCTGGTGCGTATCCGGGGGAGTGGGAGTGATAAAACATTAAAACCGATATTACTTCGTGTGTCGCAGATGGAAAATTTCTCAAAACACCTGCCCAATATATGGGATACAACGATTCATGTTGGAACAGCGCCGTACACGTTTCATTAACTTATGGTGTGACTCACTCCTCCCGTCGAGCCGACGCATTGCATGTGGCTCATAGTTATCTCAGAGCTTGAACCGAGTGGACGTGCGCTCCTCGAATACGATGGAACTTCCTTTGAGCAGCATTCTCAACGCCGTGTACGATGTGTCCGTGACGAAGTCGTTGCACGTGTTCAGGCGTAAATCCGGTACCGTTAACTATGTACTGGAAACGGATTGTAGACAAACAAACAAACAAACGGAATGTTGTTTATTTAACTGTCGAGGAGATGAATAGAATCTTCGTGATAATTGAGAAGTGGAGTGAAGATCGTTATAAAATTCCTACAGGTGTAGGTACAAGAAGAGAGCAGATTAGTGACACCCCCTCATATGCCGTTGTTTGTACGTTGTGTATAAATAACGATCGGCCATGCATTGATATACGGCTGATGTGGAAGAATGCTTCTGATAATAACGCTCTTGTCCCTACGCGAAACCGTTTCATCCTCGACAGAATGTTTGAAATCGTCGGATTCCGCAAGCCGAAGCCTATATTAGACGCGCGTGTTATGGATATGCTTTATTTTTATACGGTTCTTGAATACGCATACACCGCTCTGCTCGATGGGTTTACCGAGTGTAGGGTTGAACAAGGTGAGAATCGTCTAGAGCTGGACGTTTATTTAAAAAGTTTAGACTCTTTGAAATATCATGAGCTTTGGTACAAAGCACTTGAGCAGTACAGGGCTGAGCTCACCTACACCGTTCTTCCTGAAGAACTATTTCTTTATATGATGAGTAGCTGTCGTAACGACTTAGAAGATTATTTCAACTGTCGCTATGCAGTGTGAAGAAGAGTTCACGATTGAAAAGCTCGGTTCGGTTGAAATAAACCCTCGATTGGAAAGGCGTGGTTATAAACTTGCATTTAATAATGATGTTATGGCTAACGATGACCTTTTTGTGTGTGCGTTTGATTGTATTCTAGCCGTATTTAAAGATAACTTGCCAACGCGGATGTAAAGTGGGCACAAAAATAGTACTGAACCATTTATATAGAGTATAGGTATCCCTATACCTTGAGCGGTGAGATATTATTAAACCGCGTATACTGCGTAATGCAGAGCAATAACGATGTGAATGTCAACTCGATTACGTGTGAGTTTAGTGTATTGCGCAGTAAAACAAAGTAAAATGTATTTATTTTTAATATATTTAACATAATTGTGTATGTATATTTCACCTGTACTGCTATATTGATGGCTATACGTTTTGTATTTCTTATTTTTTATTTTGTGTGGTAGAAGATAAAGTGTATGTATTTATTTATTTAACATAATTGTGTGCGTGTGTATATATATCTTCTGTACTGCTATATTGATGGTTATACGTTTTGTATTTCTTATTTTTATGTTTTCGATTTTGTGCAGTAGAAGATAAAGTGTGTTTATATATATTTCTCCTCTACTGCTATATTGATGGTTATACGTTTTGTATTTCTTATTTTTTATTTTGTGCAGTAGAAGGTAAAGTGTATGTATTTATTTTCGATATATTTAATTATTTAATATAATTGTGTGTGTGTGTGTGTATATATATGTGTATATATATATTTCTCCTGAAATTCATATTTCTTATCCTATTATTATTTTTTAATTCTTTTTTATCATTCCAATGTACATTTATTTTCTATATATTTACAATATTTAATAACAGAATGATGTAATGTTGTTTTATTTAATTCTTTTGGTTGTAATCAATTATACCAAATGGCTGGTTACACCTTCTAACCCTACTGACAGATTTCTAAGCCAACTGTTAAGAATTAATTAAATAAATAGCACAATCTGGCAACTCAACCTGAACAAGCCATTTACGCCTTCTTAGCCAACAGTCAATAATATATGCTTTAATTAAATAAATAGCACAACCTGGCAACTCAACTTGTACAAGCCATTTACGCCTTCTAAGCTAACTGGCGGTTTAAGCCAACTGGTGGATTAAGCCAACTGGCTGATTTGCAACTAATAAAACAGCGGCGGGTCGCTGAAGTGTTAATATGCACTTGGCTCCTGCCAGGTGAACACCTCTCTTCCTCTCCCTCCTTCTCCTGTCTTTCTCTTGGGGGATAACGCCGCCTCCAAGTTTCATGACCTCTTGTTGCACCTGCAACATTCCCCTCCCCCTTGGCAACAATGAACTGTTACATACCCCCTCCCCCTTTCATTGCAAACCCCCCATTTGCAGCATTGCTCATTATCTCTGCAACATTCCTGCACTCTCCCATTTTGCGCCCATACTACTTACGAAAACTTTAGGAACTGTGTGCTCAACTCATCAGATTCGCTACATTTCAAACACGATATTTACGTAGTGACAACTCAATCAACCTATTTTCTATTTTAGAATGATAAAATATATTTTAGTCTTATCCTCCGCATGTAAGGGCCACAAGGCCTATTTTTTCAAAAGCCTACTAAATAGTTTCTACTCAGTCAACAATTCTCGTTGGCCGTAGGGTTATAGTCGATTTTTAGGAATTATAGTAGGATATCACTGGTATATCGTATGAAACCGACGGTGACGAAGATAAGTCAATGCCGACCAATGGTGACTATAGCAGTTCTCAGTGCATGTATGGCTTCTACGATAATGTTTGCAAAACCTACTATATTCCAAAGCAAGGACGCCAGGTATTGAGTTGGAGTACACTAATATAAGGATATAAGTAGGTAACTAATAAAATAACATAGAATATTAAAGTACATTTATGTTTCCTAAATATTTATAAAATTTTGTATAAAATATGGTACTTTCCTGTTATCCTGGACCTACAGTTGAATGAATGACAATGCTTTCATTATTCCGGATCTTGACTTAGCAACATTTGCACTACAGTACAGAGATGCCTTTGCATTACCCGGTGTTTCAAGTATTGGAACTTCAAACCTGATGAAAAGACTTCTGCAGTTAGAAAATCAGGAATATGATGTGTTGATCTTTGCATTTGGTCGGATTGTTGCAGCAAAACCGCATTCAGCAGATGTGGAAAGACTCATTAAGTCTTGTTCTCAAAACAGCCGAGCGTTCACAGCTGTCTTCAGATGTGCTCATGAACTATCTTTATGTTAGGCATAACATGCCAATTGTGTCACACTTTGATCCAAGAAGTGCGGTTTTGCTATGGTTGAATGACAAAGTAAGAAGAGATGTAGAACCAACAAAGCACAAGACTCAACGATGGTATGGGTCAATGTTTATAGAAGCGTCAGATATTGAAAAAACTGTTACCAGTACTAAAAAAATTATGTTCTAATTTTGAATATAGTACTAATTTTGAAAGTGTGACTCGTTTTTTTGTACTTTGTCAAGGTGTGTATTTTTTAAATTTCCTTAGAATAGCCTATGCATAAATCACTTGTTTTTCTAACTTTTGATAACCTGGAAGTAAGATCGGTTGAAGTGATGCAGTGTAAAAACATTAAGTAACAGAAACTCTTTTTTGTTGGTGTAGCAAGTAAACTAATAATTAATTATTATGCTAAAACTAAAATAAAATAAACCGAATTCGCAGCCCCGTCAAAGTACACCAAAGTACATTTTCATCTTACGAGTATATCATGCAATACTTTACAAACACAGGACAATGTTTTTTGATATTTTCGAATGACAACTTGTTAAATTTTCCTCTGAAATTTCTAATTACTTTTAAAATACACTTTTAGAGCGTGTCCCCTGCAGCAAAACGGAAAATTTACCTTACCACCAGCCTAAATATTTTTAGGCTAGACTCGTAGATTACATTCTTTCTATAAACTCTAAACTTATGTTCGTTTTTATGTTATGGTTGACTTAGATTTAATTTTTATTATATTTACATACCACCAAGCATGTAGCTCAAGTATCAGTTTTAGAACGGCTGATAAAAGTGTCATATAGTATCTTATACTCTGACATTGTACTGTATTTGATTTCATACTTCTTTACTCGTTGTACTTCAGTGTTTGGTGAGCATCCTAAAAAGGTGTGATTGGTGTTCATGAAACTGTATTTGTTGATGTTGATTTTTTTTATACAATGTATTGTATTGAAAAACTAGAAATATACAAATTAATATTCATACTCTAATTAAAAAAAAATAATTGGAATTTAGCAAAAACTACTCTACGAAATTGGCGGGAAGATATGGATCGATATTTTTCGCTTTTCAAAAAGCGTACAGCGGCCCTTAACCCCCTCCCCCTAGCGTGCGGTTTGTACCTCGTGAAAATGTTGATAATTGTGAACGGCCCCTTACTTAAGTTTCCCTCTTTTCATGCAGCCGCCACATGATACTTAAGTGGTAACCTACTGATCAGGGCCGTTGAAACTCTATCGCGATATCGCTGTTTTATTATTTTTTTAAAGTCAGTCTGTAACACTTCAGTACTTTGTTTTAAAATGTTCTGTCAAACCATAGAATTCCTTATCTGATTTAAGATTTTCTTTCGTAACACGATACCTTGTTTCGGAGCCTTTTGCTCAAAGAAACAACCCTCTTCGAGTGAAATCCAATCACTTTAAATATAGCTGTCCGTTTGGACAGTGAGTGGTTAAGAGGAGGGAAACCCCCACCTTTAAGGCAGTCAGATTTGGTGGACTCCACCAAAGATTTGTGGATATGTAAGCTACTTACAGTTATTTGAGTTGACGCATTCCTTTTCCTGTACATAGAGTAGTTCTCAATTTGTCATGTGCAATTTTGCTATATTCGCTTGAATAAGTTGTTTTGTTGTGTAACTTCGAAATTTTGGCTAAACTTGTTTAAACGCCAATTGCTTTTTTTGCTTTGAATTTATGCGAGGAATTTTGTGACAGTTTAAATTTTTTTTTTTTTTTTAAATTTTGAAATACTGCTTTATTCTGTTTTAAAACTCCGGACGTCGTATTTTCTTGGTATATGTAAATTAAACCTGAGACTGAGACATTCTCCTTGTAGTAAATAACAGTATAGCTTGAACGAAAATCGTCTAAATTACCTTCGCTCAGTTATTTGAATGTACTTTGTTTTTAGATGTGAAAGCTGAATACGGAGTATAAAAGTAATTGATATTCTGAATGTAGCTCCGCGAGAATTCATACTTTGAGGGGCAATTACTTATCAAAATTGCACACAAAATGAAGAAAGGTAAGTGATACGTCAACTGTACAGTGATCAAATGAGTGTAAACTAAGAATTATACCGATTCAGGGAGACAGACTGAAAGGGGCATTAGTGAAAGAGAAAAACTGAGTGGTATACGTTTCCACCTTGGAGAAGAAACTCGTTGACTAAAAATAACCGTTGCATATAAGAAGCAAATTAACTACTATAGTCCCGGGTACCTGGCCTCCTTGGCGCGGCGATATTAGTTTCTGGTAGCAAACCTAAATACATGAATTAATCATTTGAACTAGCTGCCAAATAATTTGGATAAGTCTCAGCCAAAAAGGCCATTTTTATCTCCGTATCATTCTTCGAGAACATCAGCGGAATGAATGATGTTTATGCGATGTTTATACTTTTTTTGAAATCACGTTTGCGGCTTACAAGCCAAACAAAGATTCCTTCTATAAACACTTCCTATTCTCACTTCATTTGTTTTCATTTTCTGTTATGACGAGAATAGCGAATTTGCCCGAAAAAAATACACAAATATATTACGAATAAAGGTTGTTTATTACAAAGACATGTTCACGCATGGCTAACTATAACAGCCATAAATATGAATCTCTACAAATACTGTATGGAATACTATGGATATATTTCAACCACTAGTTCATAAGTATGGTAATAAGCCAAAAATTATTTTTGACTCGTGTACTATGTATGGTAAGCCGGTAAACTTAATAGTTTTGCAGTGTCATCAGACTATAATTCAATAGGTGTTTAACAATATACAGTGTAAATATATATATGTGTGTGTGTGTGTGTGTGTGTGTGTGTGAGTGTGGTTCCCAAATACGGTATGTTTTACAGGGTGATTTTTAAACCTGTTTATATTTTCCTTTGCAGGCAATTGCAACTAATAATTTGGAATTTATACAGTGACATTTTGATAATTGTGGCATGACTGTATTGAAAAAAGGTCAAAGAATAAAAAAGTTATTCTTAGAGGATAGAGGTTGTAATACAAAAACAAATCAATTCCTGCCTTTTAATGTTCGCAAAGTTCTAAAAGATTTTTAAGTTTTTATTTTATGCATACGAGGCTGGTTTATTAAAAACAAGTTTGAACACGATCCGGGAAAAGGAATTTAGTTAGTAATGCAAGTAAGTGATAGTATGAAGAAAGTAGTTTTGAAAGGTCTTAATTAACTCTTCAGAAACAAAAATATAGTTTCATAATTATTGATAAAAAATATGGTTTTATATATATATATATATATATATATATATTTTTTTTTTTTAACTGCGAACAAACACAGTATAATTAATGTAAAGAACGACGCTTGTGTAGAAGAGCGTCCGCACAAGATGAGGAGAGAGAACGAGCAAATGAAAAAGGAGGCACCTCCCAGGAATCGAACCAGGAATCATCCAATTGCCGGTCGGATATGCTAACTACTGCACCAAGGTCTCCGATCAGTCACAACTCGTAATTTTCCTACATACGAACGGAATCGAATGCCCTGAGTTAAAATGTATGTATGTACGGCATGAGAAGGTGCCCCCCTCAGGGCATTCGATTCCGCTCGTATGTAGGATAATTACGAGTTGTGACTGCTCGGGGACCTTGGTGCAGTGGTTAGCATATTCGACCGGCAATTGAATGATCCCGGGTTCGATTCCTGGGAGATGCCTCATTTTTCATTTGCTCGTTCTCTCTCCTCATCTTGTGAGGACGCTCTTCTACACAAGCGTCGTTCTTTACATTAATTATACTGTGTGTTGTTTGCAGTTAAAATGTATATATGTACGGCATGAGAAGGTGCCCCCTCAAGGCATTCGATTCCGCTCGCTCGTATGTAGGAGATTATGAGTTGTGACTGATCGGGGACCTTGGCGCAGTGGTTAGCATATTCGACCGTCAATTGGATGATCCCGGGTTCGATTCCTGGGAGATGCCTCATTTTTCATTTGCTCGTTCTCTCTCCTCATCTTGTGCGGACGCTCTTCTACACAAGCGTTGTTCTTTACATTAATTATACTGTGTGTTGTTTGCAGTTAAAATGTATATATGTACGGCATGAGAAGGTGCCCCTCAGGGCATTCGATTCCGCTCGTATGTAGGAGAATTACGAGTTGTGACTGATCGGGGACCTTGGTGCACTGGTTAGCATATCCGACCGTCAATTGGATGATCCCGGGTTCGATTCCTGGGAGATGCCTCATTTTTTATTTGCTCGTTCTTCTCCTCATCTTGTGGACGCTTTTCTACACAAGCTTCGTACAAGCATATTTATGCTGTCTTACTGTAACATCTAAAGCTTTTCAAGTTTGACCTACTCTATATAAATTAAATCACATTGCTTGCATCCGATATAATAAACACACCAAACTGCATTAACACAGATTTTAATATTATTTTTATAGTTGAACACAACGTTAATTCCAATTGTTTTGAGTAAAATCCAAAGTTGTTTAAAATTTCCATTGTAAAGGGAGCTAAAAATATTTTAGGATCAAAATCCTTGTGAATTACAAGTACTTTTATTTTTCTACTGTGCTTAAAAAAAAATCCTGGAAATGGAATAGTATAACCTACAGGGTGTCCATAAAGTCACGCATCATAGGAACATAAGCAATGTGTATTTACTGTATTTATGCTCCATCAGGCCAAATATATTGAGAAACATTCAAAGAAACCTGCTTTTTCGTTTACAAACATGTTTTGAGATTGGTGGGAATCATTTCGAGCAATAAATAAAACAAAATAAATAAATAAACAAAATAAATGTATTTTCCTATGATGCGTAACTTTATGGACACCCTGTAGTTTACTACCAATGCTCATGAGAGAGCAGAACTCAGAATCTCAAAAGCAGGGTAACAACTTTTGATGCTTTGAGAAACATAGCTAAAAAACTATAGATTTTATTGAGAGGTGATGGTCAGGATGGTGAGTTTATGGGTTATTATCAGCGGTTTTACGGAAAAATGTAGATATGTCTATAGTCATGTTATTAACTGGGAAGGTTAAAGCTCCTATTAAAAAAATAAAGACAGAGTGGAAAGAACATTCCAGAATGTGTATTCATATATTTCGTAAATAACTTTAATAATAGTTTGGAATCTTATAAAATTAAACATAGCTTGTTAAAATACCTTTTCTCTTAATCAGTACTTGTTAATCTTTCGCTAATTCTTCTTATCTTATTTACCTGCGTTGTACAAAAATATGCTTTGCCTTTTACCTCTTATATATATATATATGGGATCAATTCCACAATTAAACACGTGAAATGAATGAATGATGCAAACTCACAAGGAAAAAAAAAATGATTCCAAGGCATATATATATATATATATATATATATACACACACATTTAACTGCAAACACGCAGTATAATTAACGTAAAGAACGACGCTTGTATAGGAGATATTCCGCGCAAGACGAGAGAGAGAGAACGAAACAAATGAAAAAATGAGGTAACCACCCTGGAATCGAACCCGGGATCTTCCGATTGCCGGTCAGATGCGATAACCATTACACCATGGGCCTCACTCTTCCAAATGCCGTAATTCTTCTACATACTCGCAGAAACCAATGCCCCAAGGGGGCACCTCCCGCATGCCGTAACATTATATACATTTAACTGCAAACACGCAGTATAATTAACGTAAAGAACGACGCTTGTATAGGAGATATTCCGCGCAAGACGAGAGAGAGAGAGAACGAAACAAATGAAAAAATGAGGTAACCACCCGGGAATCGAACCCGGGATCTTCCGATTGCCGGTCAGATGCGATAACCATTACACCATGGGCCTCACTCTTCCAAATGCCGTAATTCTTCTACATACTCGCGTGTTTGCAGTTAAATGTATATAATGTTACGGCATGCGGGAGGTGCCCCTTGGGGCATTGGTTTCTGCGAGTATGTAGAAGAATTACGGCATTTGGAAGAGTGAGGCCCATGGTGTAATGGTTATCGCATCTGACCGGCAATCGGAAGATCCCGGGTTCGATTCCCGGGTGGTTACCTCATTTTTTCATTTGTTTCGTTCTCTCTCTCTCGTCTTGCGCGGAATATCTCCTATACAAGCGTCGTTCTTTACGTTATATATATATATATATATATATATATATATATATAAAATTTATATATATATATATATATATATATATATATATATATATATATACATATATATATATAACTGCAAACAACACACAGTATAATTAATGTAATTAATGTATATATGTGCGGCATGCGGGAGGTGCCCCCTCAGGGCATTGGTTTCTGCTCGTATGTAGAAGAATTACGCCTTCTGATCAATCGAGGCCCATGGTGTAGTGGATAGCATATCTGACCGGCAATCGGAAGATCCCGGTTCGATTCCCGGGTGGTTACCTCATTTTTCATTTGTTCGTTCTCCCTCCTCATCTTGTGCAGAACGTTCTTCTATACAAGCGTCGTTCTTTACATATATATATATATATTATATATATATATATCGTAGCCAATGTCGTAACACCGCTTCTGGTTGATCAGCGAAGTTAAGCGACATTGGGTCTGGGTAGTAGTTGGATGGAGACCGTCCTCCGTGTCCAAATTATGTAGCGACCCGTGGTTCGGATCCCACGTAAAGCTGTAGGTCCCCTCCGTCATATGACGTTAGATGTTGCGAAGGAGGTTAAACAACCCCAATCATATATATATATATATATACACTGTGTGTGTGTGTATATATATATATATGTGTGTGTTGTTTGCTACAACTCAGAATGGTCTCCTGAGAAAACTTTTCTGTTACTCACAGACTGTGCAATGTGCATGGAGCAAGGAACTCTTCTGCCAAAATTAAATTCACTTTTGTCCGAATAAGTAATAGTTAATGACAAATACTAAAGTTTTTCTTTTGCATGATGGAAGCCCAACGTGGGAAACGGGTCACTAGCAAAGAGGGCCCAAAATATAGCTTCCCTCACCAGCTACTGTATCTGCTGAGCGGAGAGGACCCAACTTTGGGCAGAGTGACCAGAGTCTAAGGTTTGAAGCTGCTTTAAACATTATACTGTATTGTTTGTAGCTCGTGGGGAATGGACGCAATGTTTCTCTCTGTATTTGATATCAGAATAACAAGGAAATAACATCTAAGAGATTTATTCTAAGGAATTAAAAACTAAAAGTTAAAATTAAAGATGAAATATAAAATAATACATATTTCAGCTCTTGAGATATGGTAGAAAAGAGGAACTTGAACAGACTGCATATTATGCTCAGATAGACAGGAAATTCAGAGAAGCACGAAAGCGTTCGATCTGGGGTAATAATGACCGATGATGCCAAATTCGAAACACAAAATCAGATAGCGATAAATAAAGTAAAAAGAGTCGCGGAACAGGTACTAAGAATGTTCAAAAGAAGGGACAGGACAGTAATGATTCCCCTGCTAAAAACAGTGATTAAACCAAAACTTGAATACTGCTCAGTTTTGACGTCCCCATATAAAAAGGAAGAAACTAATAAACTAGAAGAAACTCAGAGACATTTCACAGCCAAGATTGATGGCTGCAAAGAACTCAACTACTGGGAAAGACTACATAAACTAAATCTGTACTCCCTAGAAAGAAGAAGAGAGAGGTACACCATAATCTACCTATGGAAAATGATCGAAAAACTGGTACCAAACCTCAAACTAAACCCAATTACCATTCGAGCAACATTGGAAAATAGGAAGGCAGAATATGTAGTGTTCCCAAATTAAAGGGCCGACAAGGGACCTCCTCAACACTGAAGGAAAATAGTTTGGTTGTCAGGGGGCCAAGACATTTTAACCAGGTTCCAAAGGACCTCAGAAACGTTACAGCGGTTAAAGTTGGTCTTCAAGAGAAGACTAGATGCGTGGCTCAGGACGGTACCAGATGAGCCGGGTGTACTTGGCTATGTATGGTAGAGAGCGCAAGAAAGCAACTCGCTCCTCCACCAAGCCAGACCTAGAGGCGGGGCCACCAGCTTGACCTTCGTGTGAAGAGAGACCAACGCACGGAAGAGCAACAAGGTTAACAAGGTTATATACTGTATACTTTACAAGCAACAGGATTATAACTTACAGTTCAGAGAAAGTTGGCTGAGAAAAAAAATTCACAAACATAAATTACTAATTGGTAAATAAATACTCTGGGGTTCTTTTGTAAAGATTTTTTTTGTTCTTTTTGGTGACAGTAATAAGATTTGAAAAGCATATATATATATATATACCTTTTGGTTAACCTTTGGTTTAGTTTCCGCCCGAATTGTTCATTCTGACGAAGGTCAAGCTTGTCATTCCACCTTAGACCTACAGTTTAACGTCGAATCCGAACCATGCCCCACCAGCAGCCCAACGTCTTAACCACTAGGCTACCCAGGGTACCCATTTATCTAACAACCAATTTTTTTTATTGTTTGGAAGGATGAACAACAGGGTTTTGCTGCCCGCCGCCTATCACCACCGGGTCTTGATCCCGGGGCCGTTGGATTCGTAGTCAGCGACGCTAACCACTACACCACCGAGACGCATATACAGTATATATATATATATATATATATACATATACAGTATGTGTGTGTGTGTGTGTGCGCGCGCGCGCGCGTGCGTGTAACTGGAAATCCAGTAGCATCGTGTATAAAGAAGTGAACTTACTATAGTAATTTCATTCAATAACCAGTTTTCATAGTTTAATTCACAATAAATTCACAAAGTGAGCTGTATTTTATGGTACAAAATACTTCCTTTTATGAAATTTTGAACAATACCTTTGGTAACCTTTGGTTAGCTTCCGACCGAATTGTTCATTCTGACAAAGGTCACGCTTTTCACTCCACCTTAGACCTACAGTTTAACGCGGAATCCGAACCACGCCCCACCAGCAGCCCAGCGTCTTAGCCACAATGCCACCCAGGGTACCCATTGATCTACCAACCACTTTCTTTATTGGGTGGAAGGATGAACAGCTGGGTTTTGCTGCGCGCCGGCTGCCGCCACCAGGTCTCGATCCCGGGGCCGATGGATTCGTAGTCAGCGACGCTAATCACTACATCACCGAGGCGCATCATCAATATATATAAAATAATATATTATATATATATATATATATATATATATATATATAAACACCTTCAGATACTTTCGATCTTCGACAATTTCTGCAGCGACTTCTCTCTCACAAGAAGCCCATTGTTCCATCAACACAGACACGATCAAGATGATGCCACATCGCACCTCCAATCGAGACTCCTTAGCGACCCATACTCAGTCGAGCTGGCACTACGCACCATGCCAGAAACAATCAAAGGACCCCCTCTACGGCCCCACGGGCGCGTGTTATTTCATTAATTACTATTGCGCATCTGTTACTTTTTGTTACCAACCTCAATCAGTAGTAGTTCAAACATTTTCAAGCAAGCAATTCATTAAGCATTACGACGTCATTCACTGCACAACATTAATCAAGTGTTAATGTCACATTCACCACTCAATGTTCTGTTTTAACCATTAATTCCTACCTATTATAAAAGTTACGCTAGCAATACACGGGGTATTGGGGTATTAGGGTGTGTCAATTTGGGAGGTGAAAATTAATTTTTGCCAATTCCTTCACTGAGGGGTTTTAAAATATGTTTTTGGATGTGAAGAATTCAAATCTGCTATTATTTTTGTGATTGCTCAACACTTAGCTTGGTAAATCTACGTTTGATTAAAAAGCACATAAATTGCTCTCGGAAAACAACATTTATTAATTTTAGCTTCTCAAAATGTCAGGTAATGCTATAAAAATTTTAGTTTCTCTGCATAAAACATATCCTAGTAATCATAAAACATATCCTTGTAATCATAAAACAACATTAGAAAGTAATGACATCAGTAAAAAAAAATATTTAAACAAGTTTCATCAAGTCTTGCTTTGATTCGTTCTTGGACATCAGCCGCCGACTTGCTTCTTGGCCTCTAATATAGCCCTCACGTTTCTTATGTGTATACACCCTGCCTGCTGCCTCTGTGACTTGTTTCACACACCTCTCTATTGACTGAGCATGACAGGGCCACTGTGGAACATGCATAGGCTTGTCAAAGAACTTCTTTACTTCCGCTGTAGTCAGTTTACATGTCAAAGGAGGTTCAAATACCCCGTCAGACCAGTCTGTCAGCTCCAACACGGAAGAGCACTGGGTTGATGGAAGGTGTCTTCCTGGGACGTACATAAAGATCTCCAAGTGTGTCATCATCTCCACCCCTCATGTCAACAATCTTTTGGACACCAGCTCTCCTCTCCTCACTGTCATCTGAGCACAAGAGTGTCTGGATTATCATTTCGCTGAATGCATACCATGCTGAGCGCTTGATGGTTGGCAAAACAGCATCCAATACAGCCTTCTTTTGCAGCCTAACTAGCCGCAGCTGAAACAAGATGTGGCGTGGGCCTTCCACCCAAGAGTGTTTTACTTTGATGTTGAACCAACAGGGGTAGTACACACCAACAATGTATTCCACTATCAGTCTTAAGTTGTTGAGGGTTTTGCCTTTAAGGCCATGTTTTGAAACCCATATGCAACAAAGCCTGTTTGCTGTTGTCAACCACCTTGAATGGCTCACTGGACCAATTTCAAGAAGGGCCAGATCTGTGGGAAGTTCTCCTGTCCTTATGGCCTGTGTGATCCTATACCCGTACGCTTGATCAGTAGAGAGATCCTTTACGACATTGTCACTCAGTGAAGTAAGAGGCTCTCCAATTGAGAGTTTGGTGAATGAAGGATCAATTTCAAGTTCGGTTGCAGTGTCTAGCATCTTGCCAATGTTACCTGTCCACTTGTTGTTAGACAAGGTCTTCCCATCCAGTGCTGTGATCAAGTGTCGCAGGGGTAACTCGTTAGTGTGGAGGGCACAAACCAACCAGATCAGCTTACGGCAAAGCTTGACCTCTACCCAATGCATGGAACCACCCTCCCAGCCAGTGTTAACATTTGTAGAATCACCTCCAATGGCCTGCAGGCTTTTATTAATGCCCTTCTTCTTCATGAAATCTACAAGATTATCAGCAATAACTTCAGCAGGTTTTTTTCTCGTTGAGCCTTTCTCAGGAGTGAAGTGGTAGAGATATCTTCCACCTGGCTCACTGCACACAGAATAATGCTCTTCTTTGATGATGCTGAGGAACTGACGATCTGAATTGTCTGCTTTCAGCATAACTTTAGTTGTATCTTGACGGCCGTCAAAGAAGATGCAGTCAATTTCACCCTTCTTACAAAGATCATCAAATTCCTGATCCAGGGATCTCATAACTTTTTCTTGGGCCCTCTTGACTTTATTGTGATCACCTACAAGTCTCTTGTCTTCTTCAGTGATCAAGCCAGCATCCATAAAGGCAGCAGTGGTGATGGCAGCTGTGGCACGCAGGCCAACACCATATCTGATGCTATGCATAGCAACATTAGGTATTTCTAATGTGTTGTACTCTGGCTTTTTATTGGAAGTTGAAGACGTGCTTGGTATTTCTAATGTCACTTCATAACTTCCATCCTTCCCATCTTAAGCATCAGCTATTTGTTCTTCATTTTCATCATCAGAGAAAATTATTTCATTTGATGGCATTGAAACATCTGCTTACTTGTCTGCTTATATTCAGCAAGCCTTCTTCTTTCGTCTTCTTGCCGCTTCTGCTTTTTGACTTGTCTGTTGTGTTCAGGTTGATCTGGAAGCCAATCTGATGTGGTCCAATAGAACCAGACTTGTCTCTCTGACCTTTAATGAAAGCAAGTTCCTTCACAGGGATCTTCATCTCCCTAGGGCATGTACAGTTAATGTGAGTTTCGTTTTTGCAACCAGCATCTGCAAGGCAGCCAAATTCAGAGCAGAGAACAATTTTACACTTGCAACTGAGGATGTCAAAAAGCTTGTCAAGTTTTGCGATGAAAGCCTCTTTGATATGTAGCTTTCCTCTCCCAAGAGATATGTTTTTGGCCTGCTCCCAGCTCTCTTGGATCTTGTTTAAGATTGTGACTCGTGAATTTACAACGGGGGCTACAAAAGAACTGTTTGCTCGTTCCCACTTTTCAAGCACTTTAGGGTAAATGTCCTTTGCAAGACTGGCTGCTGGGTAGTTTCTCACATCCTCACCACTTTGTTCTCTTAGCAGTAGCCCATATTTCAGAACGTCTCGCAGAGTTGGGAGTTCAGAGGGCAACAACTCTCTACCAGTTCCAATTAGGTTGCTCATATGTGTGAATGTCCCCAGTCTTGTCCTCCTTTTAGAAGCCATTGTAGGTCAATTCCCACTGGTTAGGATGGTAGCACTGACGGACAAGTAATCTTCAGCACACTGATGAATATGTTTCAACCTGTGAAATAAGCAAAACAGCAGTGCATTATATATACAGCATATATAATTATTAATATAATGATTATTATATAATTCCACAAAAAAGTCAAAAAGTCACTATTTTTATGTAGCTTCTTACCAAGCAAAACTAAATTATATTAAATTAAAAATATCTTTAGAATTCCTAAGTCATGCTGCAACTTTTTAGCACCCCTCATATTTGGAATTTGAAAGTTGAAAAATTCGACACACCCTATTGGGGTATACCAGTACCCCTAATAGGGTTTAAGGGTTAATAAGAAAAAAAACTCACTCTATTAATTTCTTTACTTAATAACATTATTTACGTGATCTAATAAGATCTGGTGACCTCGAACCTCGAGTAATCATTAACTTAGTTAACATTATTTAGTGCCAACGAATAATTAATTTGTTCCTTTTTACTGTATGATATACATATATATATATATATATATGCGCCTCGGTGGTGTAGTGGTTAGCGTCGCTGACTACGAATCCATCGGCCCCGGGTTCGAGACCCGGTGACGGCAGCCGGCGCGCAGCAAAACCCAGCTGTTCATCCTTCCACACAATAAAAAAAAAATGGTTGGTAGATAAATGGGTACCCTGGGTGGCCTAGTGGTTAAGATGATGTGCTGCTGGTGGGGCGTGGTTCGGATTCCACGTTAAATTGTAGGTCTAAGGTGGAGTGAAAAGCTTGACCTTCGTCAGAATGAACAATTCGGGCGGAAGTTAACCAAAGGTTAAAGGTTATATATATATATATATATATATATACACAAGATGTATGATAAGTAACTTCTTATTTTAAAATTCGTATAACTTCTCTATTTCTTACTGAATTTTAATGAAACAAACTGTGAATTATTCAGTATTTATTGCGCATCTCCTCATTTTTTCTAACGCTGTGCTGGCATGGCTGCATGACAAATTTCCAGGACGATGGATTGGAAGACGTGGTGTGCATGAATGGTTTGCTCGCAGCCCAGACCTAACACCTTGTGACTTCTTTTTGTGGGGCTAAGGAAGAAGTTTATCGCCACAAATATAAACATGTTGATGAACTTGGGTGAAAGAATTAACCATGTTTTCAACAATGTTCCTGAACGCCTGTTACGAACAGGAGCATATGTGGAAGTGTAAAGTGCGGGTGAATATGAATGAAAACTTCAATAAATACTGAATAATTTACGGTTTGTTTCATTAAAATTGAGTAAGAAATAGGAAAGTTATACGAATTTTAAAATAGGGAGTTACTTATCATACACCCTGTATATTACTGTATGATATATTATAGTGACTATACATGTAGGGTGGATCGATTTTACATTTTTTTCGATTTCCATATTCTAATAGAGACAAAAACTTGCGCATGCATGAGAAAATAGCCTCTGCAAAATCTTAGCTTAATAGGTAATCATCTTCTGCCCCCGGCAGAGCGATGAAAATCATATTTTAGTAGTCAAAAACGTATTTTTAAACCCTAGCCTAGAGTCATAAAATTTTGCGTGTGTGTTATTTCATGCCTAAGCAACGATATAAATGCTATGGGAAATATATAAATGCATTATTTAAGACAAAGAGCCGATCTGAAAATATGTATAATATACATATTTTCAGATCGGCTCTTTGTCTTAAATAATGCATTTATATATTTCCCATAGCATTTATATCGTTGCTTAGGCATGAAATAACACACACGCAAAATTTTATGACTCTAGGCTAGGGTTTAAAAATACGTTTTTGACTACTAAAATATGATTTTCATCGCTCTGCCGGGGCAGAAGATGATTACCTATTAAGCTAAGATTTTGCAGAGGCTATTTTCGCATGCATGCGCAAGTTTTTGTCTCTATTAGAATATGAAAATCGAAAAAAATGTAAAATCGATCCACCCTACTATACAGTATATTTAAACATATGACACTTTAAAAGGTTTGCATTTTTTATTAACTGAAATAAAAGGATGTGATGTCCTCTCGCTTCATTGTCCTCTCGCTTCATTAACTCTTTGCGTACGAACGACAAAATTTTGCAGTATCTGGCTTTTTAAACGCGTGACACTATTTTTTTACTTAGTCAGGTCTAAGAAGTTAGCACTGTGGGTGTAGTTGTGGGCGTGGATTGTTCATAGGAGGAGAGTGTAGACACCAATCGACCAGGGAAGTACTGCAGGGGTTGACGTTAGGCAGGAGACAGGGAGTGCTGGAATTCCCATTTCTCCCGTCACTGTCCCCTTTAGCTGATCTTTTTCCGCGTCTCATCTACCCAATGAGCGGTCAACCACGCTTTTAAACGCACGCTTCTCCATCTATTCTTCACTACACATACGCGCATTTAACACACTACACAGTCTTTTCAAAATGTATAAAAAATAAAATGGCATTGTGAATCTTGGAGAGCTTGAATTTGGCTCTCTTTTTCTTATAAAGGGGGGGGGGGCATTTTTGCGGGCACACGCCCTTGGCCCAACCTTTCTACACTAAAAAAAAACAGTAACAAATGATACGATCAAATGTGAAAAGGATATAAGACTAAGTCCTCATTTGTAGAGAAGGTACAATAGAAGTTTCATGCTTTCATTTCAATTAATAAAAAAAATAAAATAAAATAAAACCCTTTTAAAATGTCAGATGTTTAAAAAATTCACCCGATATATATATATATATAGTTTTATTCAGCGATGCATTTATAGTTAGGTGGAAGTATGAAGAGTTAAACATCTTTTCACATAGAGCACCATTCCGCCCATACACGCATTTCAGGGTACAAGCAGCTCGCAGCAGCATTGCCAAGCCAATAGTGGGTCAAAGTACTGACGAGACTTTCGTACATGGTTCATCACTACTGAAAGCAACAGTGCTCTTTTTAAGTCAAGTCAAAAGAACATTCGGTTCTCTTCCAATATGTGCTCTACCGCGAAACTGTGATCTACCATATTCCAATACGTGCTCTACCGTGAAACTAGCTTTATAAGGCTAACTAACGAAAATATCATGACTTAACCTAACCAATCGTTAGGTCAACTATACGCCCTTGACGATTGGTTAGGTTAAGTCGTGATATTTTCGTTAGTTAGGCGTTAGCCTTATAAGGCTAACTAACGTACCTGCTGCTAATCCGAATAATCTAAGGTAGATCACGTATTGGAATGTAAATTTCGCGGTAGAGCACATATTGGAAGAGCACCGAACATTCTTATCTGCATTCAGTTAATTACAATTTTCGTTAGCATATATATATATATATATATATATATATGTAAAGAACGACGCTTGTGTAGAAGAACGTTCCGCACAAGATGAAGAGGGAGAACGAACAAATGAAAAATGAAGTAACCACCCGGGAATCGAACCCGGGATCTTCCGATTGCCGGTCAGATATGCTATCCACTACATCATGGGCCTCGATTAATCAGAAGTCGTAATTCTCCTACACAAGCGTCTTCTACACAAGCGTCGTTCTTTACATTAATTATACTGTGTGTTGTTTGCAGTTAAAATGTATATATAATATATATATATATATATATATATATTGTGTGTGTGTGTGTGTGTGTGTGGTGGTTATCCATCGGTCCCGGGATTGAACTTCGTCAAAATGAACAGTTTGGGAGGAGGCAAAACCAAGGTTAACCATATATATATATAGAGAGAGAGAGAGAGAGAGAATCCCACATAAAGGGTATAGGAACATTGTTATATAGCAGTGCCCATGCAACTGCCCACACAAAGCATTTCTGACATAAGTGACTTGACTCTTAACCACAAACAAACGCAGTTGAAATCAATAAGCAATAAAGAAAAAAAGATTCAGTCATCGTTTTAATTAAAAATGAGACACTTCTACATTTCCTTCCCTCTCCCCACCAACTACCTCCCACGAGGGGGAAAATTTCATATATATTAATATTATACTTGTGAAGTTACCCTCTCTCTCTCTCTCTCTCTCTCTATATATATATATATATATATATATATATATATATATATATATATATGATGAATAAAACCACGAAGGAAAGGAAACACAGAATGGTGCTCAAGCGCTTTCGTCTAATGACATCCTCAGGAACACTGAAGTACATAAAGAGTTACAGCCTATATATAGATTACAGAAAAAAAAATATATATATATACACAATAAACGGAGAAATAAAAATAAAACCGTTTATTGTATATATATATATATATATATATATATTTTTTTTTTTCTGTAATCTATATATAGGCTGTAACTCTTTATGTAAGGGTGTCAGGAAATGATTGCCCCCCCCTGTACGGAAGAAACTGAAAGGAATAGAAAAAAACAGACAAAACCACGCGAAAGAGCGTTTAATTTTGAATAAAAAACACTTGTTTTAATATTGGGTGTTGCCCCCATTTGCAGCTCTGACGGACATTAATCGACGGGGCCCGGGGGTATGATCCCAGAAGTGTCTCAAAGAGATCGGTATCATGACTCATTTCTTCAAGGACTTCGTTGATCTTTGCAGTCATAATTTCTGTTGAATACCGATTCTGAATGGGTTGTTCCAGCATTAAGGACTCCACCCGATCCTTCATGATGGATCCGACATGTTCACAGACATTAAGATCGGGAGAATTGCCAGGCCATTCATTATTTCCGAAAAAATCAATGTTATTGTCCTTAAGCAGTTGTTGAGTGGCAAGTGCTTTCATACAGGGGGCTTTGTCGTGAAGAAAGGTTGCCTGTTCAACATCCAAAACACACTCGGGGTCTCTCAAAAACGGACGGAATTACATGTTGGGCTAAAATTACATTTCGAAAATAAGGCCCATCCCAACTGGTTCCTTTTGGTTTGATAACCCAGATGAGCTTCCGAATAGAGAACATAATAAAAACACCCACACATGCTGGATTTTTTACTATTTCTCGATACTTCTGGTCGTCTGGGACTTCATCAGGAGTTTTGCCCAAACCCGATCATTCTGAAAATTTGGTTTTCTGGAGACATAAACGAAGAATTCATCGCTGACAACCAAGTGAAGGAAATCGTCTTCCGTCCATTCCTCAAGATAATCACAAAACCATAGCCGATCTTCAATATTAAGATCACTCTTCCGTGGCTTAGCTATTTCATGCCAAGCACTCAAGCCTTGGCGAACTCGAAATTGATGCACAAATTGCCGATTGACTATCTTACCACGACGGATAAGTATCTCTTTCGCTACCTCAGAGCAGCTCTTCTTTCGGCGCCGTGATGCAGCAAGCACAATGTCTTTCGATTCTTGAGATAATTTCTCCGGTCTTCCTCCTCGAAATTCTGTTTCACAATCTTCAGGATTCTTATTCCAATTCCTTTTGACAAAGTCTTCTGATCTTTTTATCTCTCAGCCACCCAGTGTCGAGTTATGAAAGTTGCACCAGCTTCCTTTGCTTCACGAAATGTGACAGCTCGAATGCGGTCAAGAACTCGCTTTTTCTCTGAATCGTTCAAAATAGATGATGCTATGGTTTCTGTGGGGAAAAAAATGGTAAGAATTAAAATCACAGGAATAGAATATAATGGTTTTTATTCAGATTTTAACGCTCTTTCAAGTGGTCTCGCCGGTTTTTATCTATCTCTTTTAGTTTTTGCTCTACAGGGGGGGGCAATCATTTCCTGACACCCTACTTCAGTGTTCCTGAGGATGTCATTAGATGAAAGCGCTTGAGCACCATTCTGTTTCCTTTCCTTCGTGGTTTTATTCATCATCAATATTTTTCACGTGTTACTTTCGTGAAATAATTTTCATATACATAATATATATATATATATATATTATAATTGTTAGTTTTGTAATTTACATTTCTATTAACAAAATTATTGTTAAATTAAATATTTAAAATAGTTAATTAAAACCTAGAATTTAATTACCATTTTTACATTTTCTAACTTAACTCAAAAAAAGTATTTTGGAGCTATTGAACTAGGGACCCCAGCCTTCTTTAGTTAGGTTTATAAGGCTAACTAACGAAAATATCACGACCTAACCTAACCAATCGTTAAGTTAACTGTACGCACTTGACGATTGGTTAGGTTAGGTCATGATATTTTCGTTAGTTATCTTTATAAAGCTAATTAAAGAAGGCTGGGGTCCCTATTCTTCAATAGCTCCAGTATTTTTTAGAACTGAATATGTCGAACGTCTTTTTTTTTTTTAATTTGGGATTTGCTTTAGTTATAGCTTCAAGCGAAATAATTATTTTCCTCAAATTATATATTTAATTACTTGAAATGTGGAATTAAGGTTGGCTGGTTGGCTGTTTTGTTTGTTAAAATGTGAGTCAGGAAAATCCTCGTCATTAAAAGGTGTTTTGATTTCGGAAAAATAATATAAAATACAGAGGTTTCTGTAATCAAGATATCGTTTACAGTTTATTTATATACAGTTAACTGTCTATTATAGAATATATTTGCTTTGATATAATTTGCGCAGTAACTATATTTATAAAATTCGTTATTCGTGTACGTTTTAGACCAGTAATATTGTTTCATGACATAAAACATACACAGTTTACAGTGTACACTATTGGTTTAGTATTCCTTTATATTCGGGATACAGTATTTTATATAAATAATATAATATTTTAGGTATTGTTGAATAAAAAATATATAATTTTTTATGTATATTGTGCGGGGGGCGTATTTAGCGGGGTTCCTACCCGCCAAGAAACCCCTATAAAATTTTGTGTCAAAAAACAAATGAAAAATAAAAGCGCGGGAAAATGTTATAATATTAGTAAAGAAAAGCTTCTCTTTTTGACCGTACAACTTTCATCATAGATACGTTCATTTGTCATAATTTGGAAATTGTTGATAATGTATTTTTAACCCTTTAGCGCACAGTGTTAACTTTACTGATTTTGTTGTTCTGGCTGACGCCAGACAATTTTATTCAGTCTCGGGAAAGACTTCTGTGCCTTAAAGCAGTGTTTCCCAACCGGGGGCCATATGGCTCCCTGGGGGCCATGGCACATTTGAAGGGGGCCACAGGAAAATGTTATTTTGTAAAATAGAGTTAAATCTGCATATTACCAACTGAAAATAATGCTTATGGGGGCCACAGGAAAAAATAAGGTTCCTAAGGGGGCCATACGCCAAAACCGGTTGGGAACCACTGCCTTAAAAGGTTAAAAACTTAAAATTAAAATCTTGCTCCATACTGTAATATATGTTAGAGATAACTACTTTTTGCCGACACCGATACCTTTCTGCCGATACAAATTCATTGGCCGATACCGACAACGATACATAATAAATTTATTTAATTAAAAATATTCCATACATGGTTTTAAATTGTTTAAATTTAAATGCAAACAAACTGTATGTGTACGTGTTTGTAGAAATCAACAAAAACACTTTCGATGCTTGGTTTTTCACTTTTTAGTTTTTTATAGTTTTTCTTTTGTTTTTTCTAACCTGGTTCTGCAAATCTCAATATGGTTGTAATTAATCACGTTATGAAAAAAAAAGGTTATTTACGTACTTTGCTAAAGTTAGTCATTAAATAAAAATTTTCTCTGAGAGGATGTACAATGTACATGTATGTGATTGTGAGTCACATAGCAAGAGAAAAGAGCTTTTCCTTTTTTTTATCACAATTTTGACCTTCAAACCTCCCACAATTCTCATTCTTTTCCCCATGACATTGAGAAAACTACATGGATGCCTAGTTGATATCCTAACTACTTATCTACCTAGCTTTCTACTTCCCTAGGTACCTGTGTTGGAATTGGTATGCGCTCAGAAAGTGGGTTGATATATATATATATATATATATACAAAGGTGGGCAGTTGCGGCGCAACTTGCGGCGCAACATTTTTGGTTGCGCTTGCGCTTGCGGCGCAACTTTTTGAAAAGGGTTGCGCTTGCGCGTGCGGCGCAACTATTTCAGCAGAGTTGCGGTTGCGGTTGCGGCGCTACAAAAATTGTTGGCGTGCCCACCACTGTATATATATATATATATGGGTCTGTATCGAAGGAGTGACATTTCAAAGGAGTGACATAACAAAGGAGTGACATAAATACCGTAACGAAGGAGTGACAGAATTGTTAAAATTAAGATTTTATTTCAAAAACTAGAAACCTAACCTAACTTAACCTAGCCTAACCTAACCTAACCTAACAGTTGCAAGCCTCTCTTCCCTCTGGATTTGTTGTTTCTTCTTCTTTGTTGGTATTTTCGTGTCACTCCTTTGAATTTTATCTCCGATTTGTCACTCCTTTGTTATGTCACTCCTTCGTTATGTCACTCCTTTGAATAGGACCGATATAATATATATATATATATATATATATAAGTTGAGATGATTTAGTGGGTGGGGTGTTAGGTTAGGGTAAAATTAATTTTTCTTATTAATTTATTATTACCTATAGGATCTCTGCTTAATTAACTACTGTACATAGTTTTGTTACAAACTTGGCTCTAAACAAAACCTACTTACTACTTGTATTAAAACTTCGTACTTTCCTGTTAACGGGAATACCCTAAAAACAGTTTTACTGTTTGTTATGTATTTTTGCTCTCGTCATTTTCGTTTAAACTGACGAAAATATCACAACTTAACCTAACGAATCATCAAGGACGTACAGTTTGACCTAACCGGGCATTGAATTGACCTAACCGGGCATTGAATTAATCTAACAGGTTAATATAACGGAAAATGCCCGGTTAGGTCAACTGAATGCCCAGTTAGGTTAATTGAATGCCCGGTTAGGTCAACTGTACGCCTTTGATAATTGGTTAGGTTAAGTTGTGATATTTTCGTTAGTTTAACTTTAAACGAAAATGACGAGAGCAAAAATACATAACAAACAGTTTGGTAGTCCCGATAATACGTAAGTACCGAATTTATTAATCATTTAAATGAAATAGTTAATATGTAAGCGATAATCAGTTAGTAGGGGGCCAAAATGTCTTTATGTCATCTAAAATCGCAGAAAAACGTCGCTGCTTTCGGTACGTTGTCGCCATATGAATTCCGCAAGATACGAGTCCAGATGATGGCGGGCGGTTCCATTGTGTTTTCTTGATACGCCATTTGGCGCTGCCCCACATCCTCTCAATGTTTTGAGTATGGACTCCACTAGTGGGATCCACGAAGTTGAAATGATGATTAACCTTGAAGTGCTCAAAACCAGCACAAGTCAACTGAATGCCCGGTTAGGTCAATTGAATGCCCGCTTAGGTCAACTGTACGCCCTTGATGATTCGTTAGGTTAAGTTGTGATATTTTCGTTAGTTTAAACGAAAATGACGAGAGCAAAATACATAACAAACAGTAAAACTTTTTTTAGGGTATTCCCGTTAACAGGAAAGTACCAAACTTGTAATACAAATACAACGCAAGTTTTGTTTAGGCGAAGCTTGTAACAAAACTAACATAGAATTTAAAATGAAATAGTTTCAGGTCTAATTTGATTTTTTTAAACAATGTAGAGAGGATTAAATTATTTAATTTACCAAGTTATTTTGAATAACCTTTGCCCCTTAAAAGAATATTGCAAAGTTTCTGTATCGGCGGATACTTAGCTTATCGACACCAATACCGATTAATCGGCAAAATGCTGATACTATCTGCATACTGATTGATTGGTGCATCCCTAATATGTGTGTGTGTGTGTGTGTTTACATGGCACCGCACGAAAGTGCCTGTTTTTGTTCAATTTTTTTTATTCTAGAATGACCATTTGGACAGCAGGTTGGAAATCCCCCTTCAGCACACCTCTGGATACGCCCCTGGTTATCTACAACAATTTATTAACAATGGAGAATGTATAACAACAAACATGTAAACATCCTTCGCTGCATTTTACGTCCTAATTTTTTGTCCGAATTCAACGTTTACTAAAAATAAACCTTTAATTTTTTCAAAGGAATTCGCGACTTTTATTTTTCAAACAAATTTTCGCCGAATTGAATTGATTGAATCATTGCTGCGTTTTGCTTTCAATTTGTTTTGTTATTCTCAACCCTCGTTATGCAACGTGTAGTTTCTTCTTCTTCTTCTTCTTCTTCGTCTTCTTCTCGTACTTTGGATTGACGAACCGTGACATCATTCTTAAAATTGACATCCCAAACATCCCAAGAGAGTACGAAAGAGAGAGGGAGTGGGAGAGAGAGAGAAGAGAGAGAGAGAGAGAGAGAGAGACTATAACATCATTTTCATCCCATGCAATTGGCAAAACTAGTTATGACGTCATATACACAGTTAGTGAAACCGTTCTCTCATTCGCTGAAAATTGTAATGACGTCAAGGATTTTAGTGGAAAAATTTTACCTGCGAGTGCCTGAGACGGAAAATACTCGAACAGGAATTGACTCGACCGCAATTTTTAACGCTTTGGTTTGTATGCGCTGTGTCGAAGCCCAAGTCTCTACGCTCGTCTCGGGACGGGAGTCGGGTCAGTGTCGAGCAGGATATAGTAGAGGAGGGAAGCGAACAGTTAGCGGAAAAGCTGAAACAAACCTTGTTTTTTTACATCCCCTCCGTATATTTATATATTTATATATTTATATAATTTATATTATATTAATTTTATAAAACTATATTTTGTTAACGGATGTGATAACTACTATTTTGACGTCAACGGACATTTATATGCGTAAATCTTTGAAACAAAATTATCTTTCCGAAAAAAGGATATACTCAACCTCTCTTTCTGAGTTTGAGTGTGAAAGATTTACATTTGTGCAGTGTTTTTAAACTTCTTTGTTAAGACAATAACTCGAGATTCTTACTGATTAACTACGAAGAAAAAGCTGTATAACTCGTTCCTCGTGTGTGTGTGTATATACACACTGCGTATATGATAAGTTTGGATAAAGTTTTTACTGATAAAAGTATATATTTTTAAACCAGATTTTTAAATACTTTGAAAATTATTTTTTGAAATTTGAATCACTTTGAATTATTTTCCGACATTTTATGTAAACCAGTTTATTAAGATTACCGAAAGAAAGAAGTTTGTTTTTCGGTAGGAGGAGACTTAATGGACTCTGATCGGCACGCATAAAGTTATTTCCGTTAACGAAGATAAATGACCTAAATGACCCCTTTGACCTTCGCAGAGTGACCTCTAGTTTAAGTCCTCCCAAGGGAACGCTTATTAACAATCTTCAAGGAACGAACGATGGTGATGAAAGGTGCGTCGTCACTCGGAGAAGTGGTGATGACAAGCATTACCACCATCACCACCAGTATGCATCCACGCCACACTTGTTTGTCTTCCAAGCCGGGATGATGACGAAGAGACGTGGATGCTGTGATGACAGTTTCCTCATCCATTACGAACGCAGATGGATCGCAAGATCATCCAAGGAACCAATTTACTCATCCGCGATTGACGTGAGAAAGGATTCCCAGCGGCAGGAGGTAAATAACCGCTTTATATCACACTACACACACACACACAAATAATCAGTCAGGAGGACCAGAAACTGGCACAGCGCTCAGGCCAACTAATGCCCACTGTTCTCCCATTGCTCTAATTATTACAGAATTAGCGGATTCCAACCCTGACCTCAATGTTTTCACTTCGTTTATAGGGAGATGGTGTTATCCATTGAGCTACGGACGCTGGTATATACCTTTTTGGTTAGCCTTTGGTTAGCTTCCGCCCGAATTGTTCATTCTGACGAAGGTCAAGCTTTCACTCCACCTTAGACCTACAGTTTAACGTGGAATCCGAACCACGCCCCATCAGCAGCCAGCGTCTTAACCACTAGGCACCTAGGGTACCCATTTATCTACCAACCACTTTCTTTTTATTGTGTGGAAGATGAACAGCTGGGTTTTGTTGCGCGCCGGCTGCCGTCGGATGTCGAACCCGGGGCCGATGGATTCATAGTCAGCGACGCTAACCACTACACCACCGAGGCGCTGTGTAAAATATATATATATAATATATATATATTTCAGTACACGCATACATACTGTATACATATTTGGAGCACAATTGTATATACACTTAGCACATTTCACAGAAAACACACACCTACACAGACATTGTACACGCTCATCCCGGCACACAAAGAATGGATGTGGTCTTTAATTCCTCGTGTGTCCACCACATTCACTTCCACACAGGTGTGTTAGTGTGGTCGCGGGTACCAATTAATAGTTTCCACTGAGTCTAAATTTTTTTCTTCGACAAACAGGAATTACATTCAATCACGAAGGATTTAATAAATCTAAAAGTAAAAGTCAACTAATCGGAATTAGGAATTATAAGAAAGAAATTCATTTTGCATTACTAATTTACTTACACCACATCCTTTTCAAATATATCACAGCCATATATAAACCTTACTATAGTCATTCACACTACGTGACATTGCGCATTCATTCCAAGTTTTAATAAAAGTGATAACTCCCTATTTGTGCGTGTGAAGCATAACATAATATAAAAGGATCTTACAGAGATTGTATGCTAAAGAGTTTGCTGGAAATAGTTTTAATGTAGAAAATCTGGAAAACTCTATTGCCCATATATATCTTACTGATGAATTTATATCGAAATTTATTTATTTCCATGATCATAAATTCTATCAACTTGAACCTGGATCCCTAAATCAGAATTTCACTCATTCTATAGAAATTTCCAATTAAAAAAAATATATATATAACTATTATATAATCTCATTCTTATGTGCTATATATTTTTAGCATTTTTAGCACACACTAGATAGAATGAAATGAGTTGAATTTTTTTTCTTTGTCTCTGTGGAATCGACAGTTTAGAACATTCTACGGTACGACACACCATCTTTTAAAAATATAAAAAGCCATCTTAAAAAATGTGTTCTCGAAATTAAAGAATACTCTTAATTGAAAAAGGTTAAGAATTTCTGCCATTGTTTATTATATAATTGGTCTTTGCTCTTAGGTTTTTTGGTTGTTGGCGTTAATTCAACACTTAAAAATGTTCCTTTTTCCGACCGGACAATGTGTATCGTATAAATGTTGAAGATCATTGTTTGAATTTACAGTAATCATATCTCGAAGACACTGCATCATTTTTAAATTCATTGTTTAATATAGTTAACAACTAATCTATTTTAACCATCTTTATGAATGCTGACCACCAGTTCCTTATCGTTTGGAAAAGATAAAAGTGTAATACAAAAGTATTAAAAAGTTTAGGATCAGAGATACATAGTTTCCTATATAGTACCAGATACATACTGTATCTCGTAGTAAAAGGGTCAGTTGATGTAAATAGGTTTTTAAGCAGATGTTTGCGTGTGTTAGCTTTGACAGAATTACGATAATTATGTAGTAAATGAAGATGTGTGGGTTTCTATCCCATTTCACGAGTCTAGGTCAATGTCATTGGCACAGTCTGTAGAATAAAATATCACATAGAATGTGTAACACTAATTACCGTACTTTCACACTACTAGGGTCTACTACTACTACTACTACTACTACTTTTTCTCGTTTGTGTAAAATGTGTGCACAAATACTGATTTTGTGTTGAGTTGTCAAACGCTACATTTTAAGACTTCCAGTACCAATACATTGAATTCATCAATAAATATGAATATGATGAAATTAATAAAGACATATTTAGATCGATCTAACAAGTATATACTTATAGTCAAGTTATAAGATTTTTCCCTTTGAATTTTATTATCTTCGGTCCATCATGTATTTACAGTATATAGGTGAGTATCGTACAGGGAGGGAAACAGCAAATTAAATAATTAGCCATTGTTACAGTTACCCCGAATTAGATTAACTGTATAAGTGAGTTTTAAATTGAAATGAATATACAACGACCATTTATATATTCATATTTTCTTATTAATTTATCATATATTGTATAAACATCTAAACTCGAATCGGATCAATCTCTTGTGCTGTAAATATTTGTACAGTATTAATATTAATGTTCCAGCAAAGATTACTGTTGCTTATGTACAAATTTCTTTAACGGTGTAGGCTTATAGTGACCTATAAAATAGCACGTTTCTTTTACATTATTTGTGG